>JASSKH010000015.1:9666382-9821083 GCA_031763025.1 Macrocystis pyrifera
CACGTGTTCAGCCCACAAGCAGCGACACTTTTTTTTGGGAAGAGCAAATCTCAGCGGAAACAGGAATATTAAACTCCCCGAAGTGAAAATCTCTTCTTGGCCTTTTCTGCCTATTTGGTTCACAGCGGCGACCGTAAGGCTGGAAGAAAAGTCCAAGCGATAGACACACAGACGAGAGGGCTCGCAGCGAACAACCACTTCTCATCTTCCGCGTATTTACCCCCCTTCAGCATAAGGTTTTCCGGAGACTTCATCCCAGCGATAGTACAAGGAATGGTAAGGGCTCTCGTGGCGAATTCGGACGCGTAGATGCCGTACCCTCGCTTTCCGTTGCAAGTCGTATCAGGGTACAATCCAACGTATGCATCTGGTATGTATGTAGTACGTACGTACGTGCGCTGATTCAACTTTTGTGTATTTGATGAGTCTGGTAGGTACGAACGTACCCAGTACGATTTACCCACGCCACGGGGGTAGTAAATAGGTCAGAGCGGAACACTAACAGAAACGGCAGGCTGAGTACCAAAATATATATATTTGTAACGTAAAAAACGTTTGTTTGCGTGTTGTATTAATAGTTACAATAATTACCTGGTATTTATTTTCCGAATTCGGGGAGACCAAATCGTCGGGGACGCCAGAAAAATAACAAACAAAGTCATGTTTTAGAGCGAGGTGTAGTGAGCGCCCCCTTCCTTATACCATTCATACCATGAGCCCCCCCCCGATATCCCACGCTTGGTGCGATCAACATCTAACTGGTCGGCGAAAACCCGACGTGCTCCGTCTCGGTATGGTAGGGATGCGGGGGTCTACGGTAACACGACTACGGCCATGCATGACAATGAGTACACCCCCAATGGGCATACGACTACGGCCATGCATGAGATCGAGTACATCTCTCCTATCGAGTACACCCCCCCCCCCCCCCCCCCGCCCCCCATATATAGATTATATATGGGTTGGGTTGGCGTCGGTTGGCAACGACACTGTAAAACATGCCGCTCACTACGTGAGCTAGACATCCAGGATACCCTTTTTTTTATTTTTTTTGTTTTTTTGGCGGTCGCCCACAGCTGGTCGTCGAGTTAGATCATTTGTGCGAAGTAAAGAACCTTTACTCTGCACAAGGGAATTGATCGTATCACGTAGTGTTCAAGGTAAGGCACCCAAGAGGCAGTTACATAATACTCCCAGTGCTGTCTCTGGAAGTGGCTACACCGGAAATTAAACTAACTCATTGAAGCTGTCATCCATATGCAAGAAAGTCCGCCTCACAAGCGGTTCTTAGTAGGATGCAGCTCACCCTTCATGCGACTCGCCGGAAACCTCACGCAAGCAATGTCTGCCTGGTCGGTGAAAACCCGACATGCTCCGTCCCGGCATTGTAGGGATGCGAGGGTCTATGGTCATACGACTACGGCCAAGCATGAGATCGAGTACATCTCTCCTATCGAGTACACCCCCCCCCCGCCCCCCTTCCGCCTACCTCACAATAGAGGCGCGACTCTCTGTCATACCGCGGCATGACTCTCTCCCCTACCGCACAGTAACGGCATGGTATGAGTACCACACACCCCCCCGCCCCCCCACGCCGTGCCTTGCCTGGAACTCCCGGATGAGCTCCGCGTCCTCCTTGGGGGCTGGACGAGGGGCCTCTCTCGTCTCTCCGCTTAAGAAGTCGTAGCAGCGAACGCGGAGGGCATGGTGCCACTGCGACACGGTGACCAAGAGGTGCATCGGGCGGCAATAGACGGCCCCTACCCCAGGCACCTGTTGGGGTTAGCCGCAGGCCCGCGCACAAAGGAACGAACGAACGAACGAACGCACGGGGAAGGGGTTAGAGGGTTTTAGCGGTTTTAACGTAACGTTCTATACGTTTTTTAAAATATCCTGACCGTCACATTTGTTTTTTTTTAAAAGGAAAAAGCAGCGTATAGGGTTGTCTGGTCGGAAAGTGAAAAACCTGACTCGTTTTGGCTAGCCCTTAATCTTGCTGGTAGCGTACGACAACAACAACAACAGCAGCAACAACAACAGCAACAACAACAACTGATTCATCGTTCAGATGACAAAAAGAATAAAAAAATAAAACGCGACATCTCTGCTCGCACGATCGGTCACAACCATTGTTACACGCCTCGAACAGGTCGTGTACAGATCATGATCTACGTAGATCAATCAGCTAGATCATGCGCTGTAGTTTCTTGTCGTCTGCCGCTGTGAGAGGCTGTGCAGCGTGATCTATCTGCACGGTTCAGATCTAACCCAGGAAGCAGAAGCTATTCATCATGCAGACCATTCGGGTCCCACCCGGAAGTATGAGGTAGATCATACAGATCATACAGGTTGCACAAGGTCGGGCACAGATGATGTATCTGCGGTGAAAGAAAGAATTAGGTCATACAAGCGATGACCAATGCGAAGTGCACACCTTTATAACCCTCTCGAAAATGCACGTCCCGAGCACCATGCGTAGGTCGGTCGAGCAGGTTCCCTGCTCGCCATGCCTTCCCCCCTCTAGCGCTGTGGCCGTGGGTCTCGCGTGCGACACCTGCCAGGGCCATCAAATCAAAAATGGTTGGTCATGAGCGGGAAGATTTCCCCCCTTCTTCTTGTGCGCGACAAATGTGAACAAAAGTCCTTTTGATATACGGGTATAGGTTTTAAAAGAAACTGTTCCAAATTTTCACTTGTTGATGTTGATCCATTACGCACAAACCGATTGCGTTGTTGAGGTCAACGACACCGTGGGGAAATAGCGCAATGTATGGCTGCCCCTGGTTGCCCGCCCGAAACGTGACTCACCCTTAAAAATGCTTCCCAACCCAGCAGCAGCAGCGGCGATGCGTTATGATTTTCAGGGTTTGTAAGGGTTCCGAGAGTTGTGGGTGGTCGTACTAGCTTCAGAAAAACCAGGAGTCGACCGACACCACGCCCTCTCGCTCCCCCTCTCACTCCCTCCCTCTCACACTCTCGTTCCATCTCTCTCACACACACTAGCTTGTCCTCCCCCGTCTCTCCTCCCCTCCCCCGTCTCTCCCTCCCTCCCTCCCGCACCCCCCCCCCCCCCCCCGCCCCCTCTCTCTCTCATTTTCTCTCTCTGGAAACCCGGCAACATTATTTTAACGCAGAAAAAAAAACGCCATCGTCGAGCGGCGCGCACCTCCGAAACGATGAGCTCTTCCGAGCAGCGCTGAAACAGCTCCGACATCTCTGGCGATCCAGTCGCGCCGCACGGAGGTGGGAGTCGACGTGAGGCACCACCGAACGAGGCACGGTTGGCCAAACCGGAGGCGAAAGCGCGCTTCCAGTAGCATTTGCGTAAGACCTAGGCTTGCAGACATATCACGGGGGGGCGCCCGCGACCGCACGGCAGCAGGTTCAGCAGACCTCTGGGAAAGCGAGAGTGGTCGGAAGGCTACTACGGGGGGCCATAATAAATAGGACCAAAACATTGTTAGTAAAAATAGGTAAATATATAGTTTTTGTGTGTACCGTAGGTCCGATTTACTAGGGTCCTAAGTAATAGTCCATCCGTGGGCTACTGCAGGTGGTGCAGATAGTCCCCGCGCGCGGTAATTTGCGGAATTACGCGTAATTTTTCATCCGACTGTTAATGGCACGTTCCTCAGACCGACTCCTGCCTTTGGTCGAGATAATACTACGGTGTGTACCTCTCCACCCAACTTAAAAGAACCAATAAGTTGCGAGCATGTAGATCATTGAGTTTGAGGATAGGGGTGGCAATCGTTTTTTCAGCCGTCGCTGTCTCCTCGACAACAGCGGCAAGGGTGCTCTGGAGAGCCAAGCGTTGTATTTTCGGAAGGCTGTCTCTCTCTCTCTCTCTCTCTCTCTCTCTCTCTCTCTCTCTCTCTCTCTCTCTCTCTCTCTCTCTCTCTCTCTCTCTCTCTCTCTCTCTCTCTCTCTCTCTCTCTCTCTCTCTCTCTCTCTCTCTCTCTCTCACTCTCTCTCTCTCTCTCTCTCTCTCTCTCTCTCTCTCTCTCTCTCTCTCTCTCTCTCTCTCTCTCTCTCTCTCTCTCTCTCTCTCTCTCTCTCTCTCTCTCTCTCTCTCTCTCTCTCTCTCTCTCTCTCTCTCTCTCTCTCTCTCTCTCTCTCTCTCTCTCTCTCTCTCTCTCTCTCTCTCTCTCTCTCTCTCTCTCTCTCTCTCTCTCTCTCTCTCTCTCTCTCTCTCTCTCTCTCTCTCTCTCTCTCTCTCTCTCTCTCTCTCTCTCTCTCTCTCTCTCTCTCTCTCTCTCTCTCTCTCTCTCTCTCTCTCTCTCTCTCTCTCTCTCTCTCTCTCTCTCTCTCTCTCTCTCTCTCTCTCTCTCTCTCTCTCTCTCTCTCTCTCTCTCTCTCTCTCTCTCTCTCTCTCTCTCTCTCTCTCTCTCTCTCTCTCTCTCTCTCTCTCTCTCTCTCTCTCTCTCTCTCTCTCTCTCTCTCTCTCTCTCTCTCTCTCTCTCTCTCTCTCTCTCTCTCTCTCTCTCTCTCTCTCTCTCTCTCTCTCTCTCTCTCTCTCTCTCTCTCTCTCTCTCTCTCTCTCTCTCTCTCTCTCTCTCTCTCTCTCTCTCTCTCTCTCTCTCTCTCTCTCTCTCTCTCTCTCTCTCTCTCTCTCTCTCTCTCTCTCTCTCTCTCTCTCTCTCTCTCTCTCTCTCTCTCTCTCTCTCTCTCTCTCTCTCTCTCTCTCTCTCTCTCTCTCTCTCTCTCTCTCTCTCTCTCTCTCTCTCTCTCTCTCTCTCTCTCTCTCTCTCTCTCTCTCTCTCTCTCTCTCTCTCTCTCTCTCTCTCTCTCTCTCTCTCTCTCTCTCTCTCTCTCTCTCTCTCTCTCTCTCTCTCTCTCGAACAGATATGTTCCAGAACGCCTCCCTTGTCCGGCAATGGAAATGGAGCGCTGAAAAAAAACGATCACACCCCTCTTGTGCGAACTCAACGGATATTTTTACGGTAATACCTACCAGGGCCGGGTATAACTCTGTCCCTGGATAGATTTTTTCAATTGAAAGTTAGTATACAAATGTTTCTTATATTAGGGGACAAGAGTAGTATGATCAACGGATACTTACGGTGATACCTACCACTCCGTCCCTAACCATAAGAAACATATTGAATTTTAGTATGCAAACGTTCCTTGTATTGGGGGACACAGCGGTATACTATTTAATATGATCTACGGATATTTTTTACGGTAATGCCTACTGGTACTACCGACGGATATTTACGGTAAGACCTACAACTCTGTCCCTAAACATAAATACAAATTTTGAATTGAATGTTAGCATACAAACGTTTATTATATTTGGAGACAAGAGCGATATTACCGACGAATATTTTGCGGTAACTCTTGACTACTGCTGTATCTATCGCTTAAGATACGTACCACTCCCCGTGTAAAACGTAAGGATTTTAAGGCGTTCTACGATAGAGAATTTTCTGAGGCTCCTCACTTGACCTTAAGGAGCTCCACACCTCACCCGAGAACTGACTTCAGCAGAAATCAGATTGTATCCCCCGATGAACGATCCCATGGCCCAACTACAGTATACAAAAACGCCATTTTTCGAAAAAAGACTCTGATGGCATTGCGACGATTTTGGGTTAAGGAGCCCCGTCATTCAGAAAAAAAAAAAAATGGCGGAAATGTGCCACCTCTATTTAGAAACGCGTCTTTACCCTTGAACTCCCACCGAGGGGGGAAAACAAAAAAAAATTGGAGCGCCTGAGCAGAATCGAACAACTGCATGGTGTTTTTTTTTTGTATTAACGCACAACCGCGTGCGGAAAAAAGGCGAGATTCGGTCAAGAGCGCCTCACGGGGGGGGGGGGGGGGCGGGGGGGGGGTGTACTCGATAGGAGAGATGTACTCGATCTCATGCATGGCCGTAGTCGTATGACCATAGACCCTCGCATCCCTACAATGCCGGGACGGAGCATGTCGGGTTTTCACCGACCAGGCAAACATTGGGGGGGGGGGGGGGGTGGCGAGCGCGGGCAGGGGGCTATCACGAATTACGGGAGGAACGAAACATTTTGCGCCCCCCCGAGTACCCAACAACAGCTTCTTGATCATCATCGTGAGCGCTTCAGGTCTAGCGCGATCACAGACGGTCGTGGCGTCTCAACAGTGAGGGCGGGGGGGGGTATACAGTAGTCGGAGGGAGGACGGGAGAAGAGCCTGGTTTGTGGCCCGGGGTCTGAGGGTCTGAGTTACGACGAGGACGGAGAGAGAAAGGAAGGGCGAAGGTAGTAAATGGGAAATGTAAATTGGAATTGAAAAATTGTGGGTGGACTAGTTTTTTTTTTAAAATCAACGCCGTGAGTTGCTGTAGTATGAAGCCATCAATCGAATTTGTTTATGAGACGATATATCATCGTATCGGGAGCAACACGCTATTACTAATAGACCGCGTTTTGACCGCTTGACTGACCGCCGTTCCAAGGTAAACCAAGCATGACAATGACGCGTCAAGAAAGACCGGTTTGACCGCGTGACTGACCGCCCCTACACTGAAACAAGCATTATAAAAGCCGAAAGGGGGCCTTGCCGCGTAAAAAAAAAATACCGGTATGACCGCGTGACTGACCGCCCCTCCACTGAAAGTAATATACTCAAGCCGGTGGAGGCCTTCCTTGACGCGTCAAACAAGACCGGTCTCACAGCATCGTTTCTCGGGGGTACCTTCCGCGCCACCAGCTCCCAAGCTTCATCTTCCGTCGTCGGGCTCGGCGAGGCATATCTGGCTTCGTTTCCTCTTCCTCCTGCCCGCCCCTCCTCGGTGGCTGTCCTCGCAGCAGCAGCGCTAACGCCGGCGGGCCAGCCCTCCGCGTGGAGCAAAACGCCGGAGCCTTCTGTGAGGCGAGCTAGGTCTCCCTTCACCAGCGCCAGCGAAAAGGTCGTGTGAGCTTCAACCTGGCCTAGCCATGGGGCTCTAAACCCCGTCGGAGTATGCCTGAGCGTGACGGCGCACACGGCGACACAGCGGCACAATCGCGAGGAGCGCAGTTTTGGTTGGTCAAGCGTGAGATAGGTGTCCCAAGCTTCGATGCAGGCGTTGGCTGGCTGTGCGCCGTCGACCAACGCCCAAACCGTTTTCGCTTCTGAGTCTTGCTACTTTGGGCGAAATTCAATGCCACGATCGACGGGTATTTTTTTAGTGCTGATTTAGTTGAGCAATAAAAAAGGAGGCATGTAGGCCAAGGGGGAGGGGCGGGGGGGGGGGTACCCATTGTCACGCATGGCCGTAGTCGTATGACCGTAGACCCTCGCGTCCTTACAATGCCGGGACGGAGCACGTCGGGATTTCATCGATCAGGCAGACGTTGATTCTTTGCACCAAGCGCGAACCGCCGTGATGTTTTGGGCGAGTGGCATGAAGTGTGAGCTGCTGCACCCTACTAAGAACCGGTTTCGAGGCGGATTTTCTTGCATATGGATGACAGCGTCAATAAACTGATTTAAGTTATGGTGTGGCCACTTCCAGACGCAGAATTGGGGTTAGTACGTATCTGTCTCGTGGGTGCCTCGTCATATACGCGCTACGTGATACGATCATCCTAGCTAGCTCACGCAGTGAGAGGGCGTGTTTTACAGCGTCGTCGCCAACCGACGCCAACCCAACCTATATACATGTATACCAGGTATCATGCATGGCCGTGGTCGTACGAACATGGAGGGGCGGCGGCGGGGGGGGGGGGGGGGGGGGGTACATATTTGTTGCTTGCCTTAATCCTTTGAGCATTGACTACGGCATCCCTTCCGTGAGAAGAGACGACACCTGCGACTACTAGCCTCCTGAGATGAAATACGAGTTGTTGATGAGAGCCGGGAAACACAAGCGAAACGAACTAGTACGGGGGACCACAGTAACTAGGACCAAATATAGTTGGTAAAAATAGTTAAATATATAGGTTTTAGTGTGTACCGTAGGTCCTATTTACTATGGCCCCCCGAAGTAGTACAAAAAAGGGGGCCCCCCCCCTTACTTGCCATCGGCCTGGTCGACAAAGGAGGCGTTCTGCGATAGGGGTTCACCCTAAAATTTCCGACCGGCCTCCTGTTACGGGGGACCATACCATAGTAAACAGGACCAAAATAGTTTTAGCAACAATAGATAAATCTATAGGTTTCTGTGTGTGCCGCAGGTCCTGTTTACTATGGCCCCCCGAAATAGTGCGGAGTTCAAGGAGGACAGACGTATGAATGCGCATCACGCCCGATAGTGTAGATTCTAAGGTGCACAATCATCCTCACGCTGGCGCCGAGCATCAAAAGACACCGTTTCGTGGTGGCTCAGAAAAAAATTGTCTTTTTTTTTTTCTTTTCCCAAATATGATACACCTACCAGAGAACGCCTCGAAGAGAGAGGCGGCAAATTCGAGCTGACGACGGGCACACGACATACTTACGGCGGACGCACTCGAAAGCCCCCTCGAGACGGCGCGGCCCACCTGTGTCTTCGCTGATGGAAACAAGGCGGATCTTTTTCGAAGGAAGGAAAAGAACCGTCGGCACGAGAGAAAAACGAAAAAAAAAAAAAAAAAAACTCTTAGGGAAAGAGGTAAGTAGACCGGGGTTCGCGTCGAACCGGTGGACGAACGCGCGCGCTGTAGGTATACCCGTATACTCGTGTGGATGGCAGATGAATGTGGCCACCTTAGAGGGACGGTGACTTGTTCCCTGAGCTGTCCCGTCCTCACAGGAGGAGCTAGCTCACTTCTCTCACCCGCAACGGTACTTTCGAAGAACGTGTTGTCCGCGCAGCAAACCCCGCCAACATTTCCAAGAAATACCACTATTACGGGGGACCATAGTAGATAGGACCAAATATTGTTAGTAAAAATAAGTAAGCGTATAGGTTTTTTGTGTGTACCGTAGGTCCTATTTACTATGGTCCCCCGTAATACAGCGGTAGTAAATAGGGCCAAATATTGCTAGTAAAAATAGGTAAATATATATACGTTTTTATGTATACCATAGGTCCTACTAACTTTTGACCCCCGTGATGCAGCAGTAGTAAAAGTATATCGTATTGCACCATAGTAAATAGGACCTACGGTACGCACAAAAACCTATGTGTTTAATTATGTTTACTAACAATATTTGGTCTTATTTACTATGGTTCCCCCGTAATCGATACCAGTAGGTGGTCGCTTGAGGAGCCCGACCGGTCAGAAAACATTGCCTCAGAAGTAAACAAATATGCAAAATCTACCGTGGGATGAATCAGTCAGGCACGCGAGAATATCACACCCTTTGAAGGGCGGTGGTATATACGTACAGTACACGCAACGAAAATGGTTGATTTGGAACGTTCTCGGGAACGAGATTAAACGAGTTTTTTTTTTTTTTTTTTTTCTTCAGTACGCAGAACGAAGACCCCCCCCCATCTCTCGGCGTTTGCGCTCTGCCCCATTCCCGAGACGACTAGCCTGGACGTTCGTCCGGTGGGGGGGGGGGTGCCCTTTTTGCTTCGTGGTTGTACGGTGTGTCGGTCGGCATCACGCGGGTCGGGTAAGGATAGCGGCCTGCTCCAGATTGAACTCGTTGCTGCGGGCGGTGGGTGATTCGGTTTACCACAGCTCAAGAGGGGCGGCAGATAGCGCGCGAAGAGATCCCTAAGACGAACGCACGTTTGCCTGGGCCCGTCTGCGCTGCTGCCAGACGCTACAAGGCGGAGAAAACTCCGCCTGGCACCGAAGGGCCGGCGTGCTCTGGAACTGTACCAGAAATACACCGACATGTCTCCGGTGATATATCGAGCCCCTCTTGCGAGTAGGGCCTCACAAAATAAAGGCACCTACCTCCCCTTAACGGCCTTGCTGTGCCCCCCTTTTGTGTCGGAGATAAACTCGCCTCATCACGCAGCGGGGGGGGGGGGGGAGGGGGGGGGGGGGGGGGAGCTGTCTTATCACCCGTGTGATACTCAGAAATCGAAAAGAGCAGCGACGTGTCCTCTGTCACCCTGCCTACCGCAAAAGGGTGTAACAATCATCTACGTGCGAACTACGAAGTACCACTCCTGTCGGAAAGAAAAGGATTGTTTAGGCACTGCTATGAAGACCAAGCGATCCTTGTATGACCGTCCAGAGTGCTAAAACTAACGCAGGGAAAGGGCTGTTCACCTTGCTCACCTGTTCACCTCGGAACAGATGACGGTCCACGATAGGTGATTGAAGAGCCTAGCCCGTCCTTGTGATATCGTGTATTGCGGGATCGGTACAGTACGACACAGATCCAACACAAGAAATAGACTGCTATACGCACATGTATTCCTACATCATGCAGATCAAACAGCTCCCTCCCGGCAAGGTGATGAGCTAGATCCTACGTTATCGTACAGATCATACAGATCACACAGATCATACAGATCATACAGATCATACAGATCATACAGATCATACAGATCATACAGATCATACAGATCATACAGATCATACAGATCATACAGATCATACACAGATCATACAGATCATACAGATCATACAGATCATACAGATCATACAGATCATACAGATCATACAGATCATACAGATCATACAGATCATACAGATCATACAGATCACACAGATCATACACATCATACAGATCATACAGATCATACAGATCACACAGATCATACAGATCATACAGATCACACAGATCACACAGATCATACAGATCATACAGATCATACGCATCATGAACATCATACAGATCAGTGATAGATCTATCTGCCCTCAAAGATCTAGATGACCAACAAGCAGGGATCGGCGAACCGGTCCGAGGCTTGAACAGTCCATAACTCACTCACCAGTCAAGCACAAAGTCGTCCTCAACCCCGCCCCAGTTTCCTCGCAGCAGCGTAAAGTATCCCGTCCCGCCGCCCCCCGCGCGCGCCACCCCGCCGCACAACCTGCGAGACGCGCGTACACACGAGGGAAGGGCGCGACTCAGTAATCTGACGAACTCGACCCTTCAGCAGCAGCCCCCCTCGGGCAAATCATCTACAGATCTTACAAATCAGACCATACAGATCATGATCTATCTAATGTAGATGATCTAGTTCATCATCTGCCGTAGTGAGAGGTTGTGCAGGATCTGCCTTATAGGGAAGATATATCACACCCAGGAAACAAAGTCCGGGATCATGCAGACCATACGGCTCCCACCCAGCAACATGTGTCAGATTATTTATGGACGCGTGGTCAACGGTCATATGACGAAGGCAAGCAACAATTGAGTACGCTCGTCCCCCCCCCCCTCCCGGGCCTAGCCCCAAGCCCCCCCCCCCCCCCCCGCCTCGAAAACGATTTTTGAGAAGTCTTCGACACACGTGAATACCGATCTACCCCCCCCCCCCCTGGGCGCAAGCCATGCTATTGTATCGGCAGGAGTGATTTAACGCCGAGCCTCAGGGCACAAACCGTGGTCGACAGTATCACGATGCGTGGCTCGACGGTGCCGTCCGCCGCAAAATTGAACCTGCGCAACGAACGCATACGCGTGAGGCGACCCGAAGCAGAGCTGGTGGGTGTGTGTGGAGCCTTGGGGATCCCTCACCTACGTCCTCGCCCGCACTCCCTCTTGGGCCTGGCGCGCGGCCCTGTGTGTTTCGGTCTCGCGACTGTCGTGGCTGGGTCGGCTCCGATCCCCCCCCCCGTTCGAGGCTGGCCATGGTAACGTTTCCGCGGCCGTCGTTGGCTCTGTAGAGGGTGGAATGCCCGCCGCTCCAGCATCAGCAGCAGCAGCAGCAGCAGCAGCAGCAGCAGCGTCAGTTCCGCTCCCGGCTCCACCGTACTCTCCCGGGCCTCCTGCCGAGCGAACCTGTGTCACACGCGAACACGCGTGTGCCGTTCCACGGGCATGTAGCGGCCGAACACGTACTTTGTCGCTCCTTCGCCTGAGAAGGTCTGCCGGTAACACATCGCACGAAAACAAATACTCCCACGTCTACATATATAAACACATATATATACATGAGAAACATCATGTGAGCTATTAAGGTCTACGCACACCCAACCCCCTTGGGCTCAAGTATCTAATGGGAATACCCTGAAAATACTATTACGGGGGTCCATAGTTAATAGGACCTATGGCATACATAAAAAAACCATATATTTACCTGTTTTTATTAACAAAATTTGGTCCCGCTAACTATGGACCCCCGTAATATATATATATTTATAATAGTTAGCTCCTCAAGTGAGGCGCCTCCTTTGTCCGTTCAGCAACGCGTTGGGCTAGAGAAAGCAATGCGGCTCTCTGAATTAGCACAGCTGGCTTCGCGTCGATTGTCAGGTCTCGACCCCAGGCGTGCGGGATTGCGACATCGCACACCCTCGCCCCCGAAAACAAGCATCGACGTACCCTTTCCTCGGAACGGTCCGAAGCTCGTTCTTCTACACTTTCCCGGCGGGCGCCGCTCCCCGCGGCCGGCATCGGCGCCGTCGTCTGCGCCTTGGGGAGGAGGTTGTCGAGGGAGGCGTAGCAGCGGTGGTCCCTCACGCTCGGCTGCTGGAGCTGGTGGGCGTTGACGCGGTCGCCGCCGAACCCTAACGCTGCCGGCTGCGTGTCAGGGGCGTAGGCCACGGTGCTATCCCGGCCGAGACATCTTGTCGAGGTGTCGGAGTGGTCGGTTGACGAGCGAAAGGGTGGCGGGTGTAGGAGAGAAGAGAAGCAGGTAGGGTGAGGGGAGGAGTTGATTCGAGGAAGAGCGGGGGAGTGGAGGGGAGGAGGGGAGGGGAGGGGAGGGGTGTGGTACCGGCAATGTTTAGCGGGGCTTTGAGGTGACGTAAAGGGGTTGAGGGTAGGAACGTGAGAAGTGGGCCGTAGGGAGGAGGGAGTTGATTGAGAAAGAGGGGGGGGGGAGAGGAGCAGGGGAGGGGATAGGTTCGCCAGCAGCGTTAACTTGTTTTGGTTTTTTTTTTCATCCTCCGGCGGATTGGTAAAAATAAAGCGTAAGCTCACCGCACTTCCACTTTCCAATTTCTGCCTTTCTCTGTGGATCGAAGCACAACACACCGGGTTTGAAATTATGTCATCTCAGTCAAAACGGCACTCATGTACCGGTGAAAAAAAAAAAATATCTTACGATGCGCCGTGCGTACTTGTCCAGAGGTTTTATCTACCCTCATGCAACCGGGGTTTTTTTTTCCCCCCCCCATCCCATCTACTGTCTTCGCCTTCTTTTTTTTTCTCTCTCCCTCCCTCCTAGCCGTAACTCTGATCAACCATTGGGTCACACACAGCAGGCGTTCCTCTCCCCTTCCCACGACGGTTAGAGAATACCCAGCCCTTTCTGCCCTCGTCGACTCGCGTCTAATTGCGCCAGCAAACATACTATTACGGGGGACCATACATAGTATATAGGACCAAATATTGTTAGTAAAAATAGGGAAATATGTGGGTTTTGGTATGTACCGTAGGTCCTATTTACTATGGTCCCCCCGTAATAGTATGTGTAACTTCCGAGTGCACAGCTTGCCACGGAACCATGTTTTTATTTTTACTTTTTCAGCTTCTTTGATGCTATCTGCCGCCCCCCCCCCGCCCCCCCCCGCCCCCACTCGCGCGCGCGCTCGCAACGCCCGCACGCCCGCACGCCCAGTCCAGTCCAGTCCAGCCCATCCGACACTGCGCGCTTGCTTGCGAGTTGGGGGGCAAGCCAACAGTTACTATCGTACTCACCAACGTGTCGGATTACCCACGACGAAACTTAAAACATCCTGCTCTACGGCGAGCACCTGACAGCACATCGCGGGCGTCGTCGACTCCACATTTTCACCGCCGCCACTGCCGACACCGCCACCTCTCTTTCTTGTCCTGGAGGAGGAACCGCATCCTCCGCCTCGCGTTTTCTGGAGCGGTCCAGGCTATGAGCGCCGTCGGCGCCGCCGAAGACAGCGACCACGCTTGCCGTTCCTTGCTTGGCCCTGTCATAGATAAGGAGGCGGGAGGGGGGGGGGGATACTCATTGTCATGCGTGATCGTAGTCGTATGACCATAGACCCTCGCATCCCTACAATGCCGGGACGGAGTACGTCGGGTTTTCACCGAGGGGGGGGGGGGGGGGGGGGCGGGGGGGGGGGGGGGGGGGGGGGGGGGGGGGGGGGGTGGGGGGGGGGGGGGGGGACGGGGGGGGAGAAACCGATGGAGGACACGGGGGGTGGGGGTCCGGTTAACTCAGTTACTGCCGCGAACGTTGTTTTTTTTTTCCCTAAAAATTGGCCTACTAGAATAGTTCACGCAAAACGTACGGATAAACTTAAACAAGAGATGCTGTTTAATAATAGGCTTACTACGTGGACGAGTTGACGCAAAACACACTGACAATTAAACAACAAATGAGCCGCAGTTTAATTCAATATTCGTTTTGGGACGGATACTCTTCAGGAGAGGCAGACACACGCGTGAAAAAAAAAAAAACAGACCCCAAACATGACATGCTGTAAGCCACGAGGAGCGAGAGTCCTAGACACCGATCAAACATTGGGCGTTGGCCAGCCCAGGTCGTACTACAATGCCGCATTCTCCGACAGATATCTCACCCTGATCATTCCAAGGCCTCGCGATATGCGGCAAACCTGATGTTGACAAGAATCGAAAGTGCCACCCAATGGACATTCCCGTGGCCTAAAAGCTGCAGATACACGCATACATATTACGGGGGACCAACATTAAACAGGACCTACGGTACACACAAAAACCTATACCTGGTATATTTTATTTTTTCTACTATTACGGGGGTACATAGTTAATAGGACCTATGGTATACATAAAAACCTATATATTTAACTATTTTTACTAACAAAATTTGGTCCCGTTAACTATGGACCCCCGTAATAACAATATTTGGTCCTATTTACTACAAAGTCCCCCCGTAATAGTATTCTGTATAGCGATGAGGCATGCCTCAGCAGGCAGTGCCTCGGTTGAGGTGACCTCGTCTGTCGGAAATATTTGCCTCGCAAGGCAACAAGCGTGCCGCCGCTATCGTACCACGCGTCCCACATAACCAACTATTCCGGGGGGCCACGGTAAAAAGGACCAAAATTTGTCAGTGAAAAATTTTAAATATACAGGATTTTGTGTGTACCGTAGGTCCTATTTACTATGGTCCCCCCGTACTATTACGAGGGTCCATAGTTAACGGGACCAAATCTTGTTAGTAAGAACAGGTAAATATATACATGTTTTTATGTATACCACAGGTCCCATTAACTATGTACCCCCGTAATATTTTTTTGGTCGAATATAAAACGCCGACGGGTACCTCATAAAAAAAAAAAAAAAAAAAAAAAAACGGTTTCACATGAGGAACACACACACACACGCGCGCACAAAGTCAGGCACTGCTGCTGTTCATCCCCCTCGGCCCGTGTTTCGGACCGCAAGTTCCGTTTGGGTGATGAACCACCCTAATTGTAAGTAGTTTGTCTCCAAAAAGGGACTGACTGCGGCATTATCGGACTTCAAGAGTGGCTTAAGACCTACTGCGTTCTGATACCCCCCGAAAAGAAGTTTTTTTTTTTTTGTTACTCACGGTAGTGCCGTGCAACTGACACATGCGCTTCATCGTCCCCAACGGCATTTGATTGGAGAGGGAAGCTTTTTACCCGCCGGCCCGCCCGGCTGATTCCCCTCCGCTCCGCCCCCCCAAGACATCGAATCGCGCAGGAGGAGTACATTTCGGTGGTTCGGCCAATCCCCCTCTGCTCCTCCCCCAAGACTCGAATCGGGCAGGAGTTCATTTCGGTGGTTCGATTCGTACCCACCCCCAACTCCTCAAGTGCGAAGGTGGCCGGGACTCCCTGCCCCCCCCGCCCCCTGCTCTTGCAGCGAGTTGGCGTAAAACACGCCCTTGTGGAGACACTGAGCAATGCCTATAACAAGCCCTGCAATGTGTCGACAGCCTCTCAATCCGGTACGTACGCCTAAACGTTGCGATAATGTCCTTCAACGCTCCGCCATACAGCCATATGTTTAGGTCACAGTATGCAACGCGGGGAGGAGGGGAGGAGGAGGTGTACTCGATAGGAGAGATGTACTCGGTCTCATGCATGGCCGTCGTTTGCGCGCGGCGGGGGGGGGGGGGGGGGGGGGGGGGGGGGGGGGGTGAGGGGTCCCGACCAACCTGCGTAGTCGTCCCTCGTCATCGGAGCAGTCCTCCCCTTCCTCCGTCGGAACGAAGAACGATCGATCGGCGATTGCCCGCTTGATGATCCTTCTCCGTTGGCCGATGGTCCAGCTGCGGGGGGAAGCGTCGGTGGTGGCCAGGGCGAAGTCGGTTGCCGCGAGCGCACCGACCCCCACGGTGAGGCTAAACGTGTCTCCGGTCGGAGCGTTTGTGAAAATTATCCTGGAGGAGATGTGTGACGATTTGAACAAGAGGTCCGCGATTGGGGGCCGGGGCGGGGGGAGGAGGGGAGGTGGGGGGGAGGGAGGGAGGGAGGGAGGAAAAGGGAAGGGGGGGGGGGGGGGGGGGGGGGGGGGGGGGGGGGGAGGGGGGAGGGAGGGAGGGGGGGGGGGGGGGGGGGAGAGAGAGAGAGAGGGAGGGAGGGGGGGGGGGGGGAGGAAGAGAGATGGGAGGGAGGGAGGGAAGGAGGGGGGGGGGGGGGGGGGGGAGATAAGGCCCTTACCACAGCAGGGGACTGCTCTCTCCAATATCGACCGATCTGATTATTACGGGGGGCCATAGTAAACAGGACCTCCCGTGCAGACGAAAACCTCTATATATTTACCTATTTTTGCTAACAATTATTTGGTCCTATTTACAATGGACCCCCGTAATAAATATGTTTTATCGCGACAGCACAGGACACCAAACAAGAAACAGGAAAACCGGTCCGGGCTGAAGTTCTTATTTGAGGCGCTAGGCACAAACTTCAGAGCAACCGCTCCTGAATTTCTTACCGTTGCTCTTAAACATCAGCGCGCCTTATTCGGACGTCCTGTACTGCACCCGTTAGATACCCCTATTACGGGGGACCGTAGTAAATAGGACCAAATATTGTTAGTAAAAAGAGGTAAATACATAGGTTTTTATGTATGCCGTAGGTCCTATTTACTATGGACCCCCGTAATACGATAGGTAACCCGTTTCCTTGCATGTCGGGCCTATAGCTGAACTTCTATACTCTAACCAAGTGTAAAAAAGCTAAAAAAATGTTGGTTATAAAAGCGAGGGGGGGGGGGGGGCGTTGTACTGGAGGCGAGATGAACAAGTAGCCAGTGATGAAGGGAGGGGAGAGGAGGGGAGGAAGAGATAAACGCCGGGCGGTTTCAATTCTTCCGCAGGCGTTTTTTTTTGCGATCACCCGCGCCTCTGCATGGAACAGGCGATACCGGTGAAAACGGAACACGTCGCGATGTCGAGAGGCGGGAATTTCTGCGAGAACCACACCCCTCGTAGATATATTTGCATATTTCCGGTGGCTTTCCTGACTGCTTCACTTGGTTTTCGAATTATCAAAAATTCGCGAAGCAGGCGACCCAGCCTATCGTGTGCGTTGTTTGCTCTTCAACGATCGTGGTTAGCTTTTTTCAGTAGCGAAAGCCTCGTCCTGACGAACGCCGCTTTTTATTTTTCGAAGCCCCGAAAATGATGATATGGCTCTTCCAAACTCCAGTGATCGGGCTGCGCTTTCTTGGCAGATTACTTCACCCCGAGCTAACAACGGCGGCAATCTGCCGAACAAGTCTTGGAAAAAAATGGTGCTGAGTTTCCCATTCCCTCCCTCCCTCCCTCCCTCCCTCCCTCTCTCACCGCAAATTGCCGGTTGCTGGGGGAGTTCGTACACCATGAGAGACAGGAGTCGCCCGGAGACACGAGTGACTGTGCCGAGCGTGAGCCCTCGAAATCGCGGTTTGATGGCCAACCAGGCCTGCAGCTTGGCAGCTTTGGTGGCTTCCACCTTTTACGTTGGTTGACACGGACATGACACAACAACAACAACAAAAACGCGGTAGTCCGAGACGTAACACGGGGAAGGAAGGCCAACATCGGCCGGCATCGGCGCCAGGGCTAGCTAGGTGTAAGCACCTTCACAAAACCTCGGGAAAAAAATATCATCTGCAGATCGTTTGCCAAAATGGACGATCCGGGATCCGGCGTGTTTCGGGAAAGATCGTCTCCTGAGCTGTGTAGTCCGCGTGGTCTGGCACATGTTTCCCGAGTTGGATTCTGGCCAGGCAGATGTTTCACAAGTCTCTTGACAACGGCAAGTGAGGGGATAGATGATCCATCATGCAGATCTTGCACAAATTCTGGTCCGAAGCGTGTACACATCGTAAAGGGCAAACCTAGACGTCCCGACAACCGCACTATTGCTGCTGCTGCTGCTGCTTTAGCGCTCTCTCTCTCTCTCTCTCTCTCTCTCTCTCTCTCTCTCTCTCTCTCTCTCTCTCTCTCCCTCCGAGAGTTAAAACACCGTAACGCTCTGACGACCGGTAATATAGTCTCCGTTTGATGTTCGTATCGGTGTCCAAATGGTTTTTTTAATGTTGACGCCCACGCTGACCGCGAATACAGACTCTGTTTGATGTTAATGTCAGAGTTCAAATGGTGCTTATATCACCGGCCGATATGACCGGTAATATAGACTCCGCTTGATATCCATATAAGATTCCCAATGTTTCTTATATTTCTGTCCACTATGACCGGGATATTAGCTCCGTTTGATATTCATATCAGAGACCAAATGGTGCTCATACGTTTTCCCTTAGTTTTGTTTCTTTGTTTCTAGCATACTACTCCCCCCCCTCCCTCCCGCCCCGCCCTGCCTGGGGCTCAAAACAAATGAAAGGCGGGGTGTCGTCTTTTTGTGCCGTCTTTCTATTGAGCCGTTAGGCTCTGTTTCGGCGTTCTTCGTTTTATGTTCAGCGTAAAAATGCTGGCAGTAAGGAAGCAAGAGAGAGAGGGAGGGCCGTCCCCTACACAAAAAAAAACGCAAAAAAAAAAAAAACTTCTGTCCAGCTCCCACCCGGTACGCAATACAGGGGAGGTTGCAGCAAAGATGGCGTAGGCGTTTCCGAAATGCATGGCGCGCTTAATCTTTTCTTTTCGGTTTTCTTCGTTCGCTGCTGACTAGTTTTCTTGTTTTTCGAGCAGTCGTCGATGCCGATTCGACTTGCGGTCGGTCCCTCGGCTCGCTCTTCGCGCTCTCTGTGCACCAACCCACACAAAATGGTATGAGAAAATCGTTGTATGTGACATAAGAAAAAAACAAAACAAAACAACGGCTGCCCCTCAGCGCGTCCCTCGCGCACAAAATAATGGTTGCCCCTCCCACGTAGACGATCAAGCGGTGTGATTGCCACCAGCTGCATCCTTCTACCGAATCGAGCGCGACAGCTCGCATCCATCGCTGCTATATCTAGATTCCAAAAGATATTGTAAGCCGCAGCAGCAGCAGCAGCAGCAGCAGCAGCAGCAGCAGCAGCAGCAGCAGCAGCAGCAGCAGCAGCAAGGCGCGAGGTCGCCGAGGTTTTTGTACGCCGAGCCTTTTCAACTTGGGATCCAGAGCGGGCTTCAAGCGTACGTAGCACCCCGGGGGGCGCTGAGGTGTTTCACATGCCTTATCACACTGGGTGATAAGTTAACACACCCCCTACGACGAACTTCAGACCTGGTTTCCTCCCAAACACGGGTGAGGAGGGGGGGGGGCACAAAACGACGTAAGCGGAGGCTTAGATAACATTTCGTTGGAGAAGGTTGCATAGACTAGACTACTGTCGTGCACGCTCGGCGCATACGCCCTACCGTTGTCGAGAAATCCAGCCTTGGAAATCGTCAAAGGGGGTGTGTTATCTTATCACCCAGTGTGATAGTGCTATAGGGTACAGTGAGATACCCATTTTAAGACCGTGATATTGAAGGCCACGGGGAGAGATAAGACCCGGAAAAATCGGCTTGTTCACCAGTGGAAAACAAAAATCTTGGAGTTAGGGATCCTTATTTCGGCAGCAAAGCACACCTGGTAAAGGCCGTACTAGCGAAAAGACCCCATATTTTTGGGTTGCCCCGCTGTATGCGCCAGTAGCAGCAGCAGCAGCAGCAGCAGCAGCAGCAGCAGCACATTGCTACGCGCGTCTCCAAAGCCGCAAAGCGAAGCATTCGTACTTATTTCGATCTGCTGCTGCGGGTAGTGCATTCACTACGTAAGGTTTTTTTTCCCCGATATGAATGGTAAGAAAAAAAAAGGTCGATCTGGCGTCGGGACTCAAAATTTCTTATTCTGATGCCGACTGGCGAGGACAGGCGACCTCTTGGGCTGAGAAATGAGATTCGGTACGTAGGGGGACGCCCGACCCTGAGCGCCGTGGTTTTGGTCAAAAGTCTTTCGTGTACGTATCGTTTTGAAAGACGAGTCTCAACGTTTTTTCTCTACCGAAAATTTTCAATTCTATAGCGGACACACCCTGCCACTCTCTGCTTTGAAACCCCGGCCCCGTCTGCTCTATTGCGGGGGGCCATAGTAAATAGGACCAAATATCGCAGGTAAAAATACGTAAACATACAGGTTTTTATGTATACCATAGGTCCTGTTAACTATGGATCCCCGTAATAGGTGTTGCGCGGGTGTGCGTTCGGCCGAACGCCGCGCTGTGTCCGTGGGACGTCAACGCTAACGCCTGGCAAAGCTCTTAAAACTTGAACTCATCCCCACCCTGACGTTCATGATCTGGACCTTCCGCAGTGAAGAAAGATAGACAGTGTGTTCCCTGAACTATCTGGTATATGTGCCGTCACCGGTAGCTTATGTTACCGGGTAGCACATTCCCGCTAAAATGTTTTCCGGATGACGGGGGTTCCTTAACTAAAAATTCGTCGGAATGATTGCCAAATCTTGTTCCGAAAAACGATGTTTTAGTATGCTAGGGCCGCGGGATTTGTTCGTCGGGGTGCAATTTGATGCTTGGCCGGAGTCGGGTTTCTGGCGGGGTATGGAGCTCCTTAAGGTCAAGCGAGGAGTCTAAAAAACTTCAGGGTGGACCTCTATCGTAGAACGCCTCTGGCATGGCCTTACGGCACGTCTCCTCTCGGGTTAGATCTGCACAAGACAAATCCTACCGACGATGGGGCAATGACAACCCCCCCCCCCCGCCCACCTGGCGAAGCTCCTCCTTGTACTCGTTCACCCTGACGCTGAACGCGTTGACCCTGACCTTGCCCCCCGGCCTCGTCCCCGTGCCCTCGCCAGTAACGACGGCGCCTTCCACAGCTCTTTTCGTCAGCCGACTCCGTTTTCCCTTGACCCCCAATTCACGCCCTGCAAGAAAGTTGATCAGGTGACGGAAAGATGAGGGCGTGGGAACGCCTAGACACAAAAACAGTTCAAGCGATGGAAGGATGAGATTGAGAGCGCTCGGGGGGAGACGGGACGGGGGGGGGGGGGGGGGTGTACTAGATATCATGCATGGCCCTGGTCGTATGGCCATAGACCATCGCATCCCTACGATGCCGGGACGGAGCACGTCGGGTTTGCACCGACCTGGCAGACATTGTTGCTTAGGCTTACATTGCTTGCTTGCACCAAGCGCGAACGAATCGTGAGGTGTTGGGCGAGTCGCATTAAGGGTGAGCTGCATCGTACTAAGCGCCGCCTGAGAGGCGGATTCTCTTGCATAGGAGGGGGGGGGGGAGCGTCATAGGGGTTAACGGGCGACGGCGCCCGTGTACCGCTGCGAACCGAGACCGAACGGCGAGCGGTAGCATCCAGAGCAGACAGCCGAACGCGCGACTTTCGCCGCCCGTCACGGTGGCGAAAACCAAAACGCTCGAAGAGCGGTAGAAGCGCTCATCATGGGTCCGACCAAACCCGCGACTTCGGTGCCCACGAACATCGAACAGCAATAGTGCAGCGATAGTGCAGCGATAGTGCAGCGACACGGGTAAGAAAAGTTTCAAGGGTGCTCACGGGTCGGGTCAAACCTCGCGGGTCAAGTCGAGTAGGGTGGGGCAAGGGTAACCCGACTCGATCCGTGAGAGCTTGAAAATCTCCTGATCCGACCCGACCCGACCCGACCCGAACCTGCCCGTGAGTTTCCGAACTTTTCCTGACCAGACCCGCGGGCTGGGGTCATTCATGAACCGTGAAGACCCCTGAAAAATTTGGCCGATACTACTTCCGGAATGACGGGGCCTGTAAAGAGACGTAGGATTACCGAGCAACGCGAGTAATCCCCCCCCCCCCCCCCACCCCCCCCCCCCCCCCCCCCCCCCCCCCCCCCCCCCCCCCCCCCCCCCCCCCCCCCCCCCCCCCCCGCTCCCCCCGGGACCGACTTTTCGAGATCGTTATCTCCACACAAAGAAGAATGTCAGCGCCCTATTAAGGCTAGGGGGGTGGCGTCGGAATCAATGTCGTTGAGGGGATGTCCTAAAACGTGTCTGTTAGCACTGGTACCTTACGGAGTTTTCGAGCTCGAAAAAATAGGTCCAGGAGTGGGGCGTGTCCTCGCCTTGTTGCGGGTAGATACAGTAGCTATTTTACTACATTTTTCTGCCCGAGTGGGCAAGAGGATAAGCTAATATCGATAGTAACGCCTCCACAACAATATGGTGGAGACGGGGATGCCATGACAGCCCCCCACTAAAGTAGTACCGCTGGAATCCCCATCTGTGTTTTACAACATTTTTCGTTCGGTGTGTCAGTTTGGGAATTTGTTCGTTTGTTTGTTTGCTTGTGTGTGTGTGTGTGTTTTTTTGTTTTTTTTTCGTTCGTTTGTCTGCTTGCTTGCTCTTTTCTGTTTGTTTCGTTTTGTTTTGTTGTTTGCTTGTTTGTTCGTTTGTGTGTTTGTTTGTTTACTTGTTTTGTTTTGTTTTGTTTGTTCGTTCGTTCGTTCGTTTTGGTTTGTTCGATTTTTTTTTGTGCTTATTGCGCTCGTTTCTTCGTTTGCTCGCTCTCGTTTGTTCAATCGTCTGTTCCTTCTTATCTCACCCATCACCCCCCCCCCCCCCCCTTCTTTTCTCGCTCCATCCCACTACTGCAGTAGTGGTAACTCAAGACATCCGGGATCGCACGGTGGGCTCAAAACGTACCACTATATTCCGAAATATAACGAACGTCTACATTGACTATTTATATGCAACGTACCCTTATAAATAAGAACAGTGTCCGTTTGCCCTTTAGAACCGCCGTCCCGTTTCGGGGAGAAACCAGTCTAATTCCAAGTAGTTTGTCCCCTAAGCAGAACTGCGGTTCTAACAAAGGTTAACACGAACACCAAGCGGTCCTTTTCTTTAAACCCAGCCCTCGGATAGGGAGGTGTCGAGCCTCCCTCTACCATATAGCGCGCGTCAAAAACGAAAGCAGGTGTCGCGCTGGACGGAAACGTGAGGAACTACCGGTGTTCTTATTAATGTCCGCGAGTTCTTCATGTTTACAATATTAAAAAAAAAAAAAAAAAAAACAGCAGCTTCTAGTGATGAGTCCGAGGGATGAGATCGATGCGAGCTGTGTGTGACGCTTCGATCTCCCGTGCTCCGAGGTTTACATGGCCTCATCATGCAGGGTATACAGCAGTCCGTGTGTGATGAAGACTAAGCGTGGGTGTGTCTATGGTTCGCGAAAAATACCTTAAAAGAAGAATATGTATGTCCGGAGATAGCACGTAGCTTGTCACGAGTGAGACCCCCTAAGTGAGAGATATACGGGGGATTGAGGGAAGGAATAGTAATGAAAACTTATTTGCATGGCCCAATAGACTTCGCGAAAACGCTGAAACTGCGCTTTCGTGTAGGGGACCTGGACCTGCCAGAAAGAAGAAAGAGGTACACCAGTAGCCGGGAGGAGGAGCAAGTAGATGCACGGATGTGCCCGTGTGGCAAAGCAGTAGAGAATAGAACTCACATAGAAGGAGAATGTGAAATATACAAGGAGGAACGGGATGTGTTAGAAGAGGAGATGAGGGGAATAGACGAATGTGACATGGAGGAGTTTGATAAACTGAATAGCAGCGAGAAAACGATCGCTACCCTAGGAGATAGATGGTGGCCACAGGCGACCAGACAGGAAGGGGAAAAGATTAGCAAAACGTTTCTATGTACATATGGAAACAACGTAATGAGCGCCCAATTGTTGGAGGTGTCTCTATTAGGAGTAGGAACGGTGCTCCGTCTCGAAAGGGATGCGTGGTCAATGGTCAAATGACTAAGGCAAGCAACAAATGAGTGCGCCCCCCCCCCCCCTCCCCCCTCCCCCCAAGTGTTAGTTCTCCGTAGGATGCAGCTCGCCCTTCATGCGACTCGCACAATACCTCACGGCGCTTCGCGCTTGGAGCAAGCAATGTCGTCCGCCTGGTCGGTAGAAACCCGACGCGCTCCGTCCCGGCATTGTAGGGATGCGAGGGTCTATGGTCATACGATTACGGCTATGCATGATAATGAGTACCCCCCCCCCCCCCCCCCCCCCCCCCCCCCCCCCCCCCCCCCCCCCCCCCCCCCCCCCCCGCCCTTTGTTATATATTCGCTCCAAGACGAGCTGTACGCGGCAGAAGAAGCATCCCACCTCTGGTCGTCCAAACGTCGCGCGACTTCTTCGGAGACGTGAAGGGTATCGATTCGGGCCGAGAAGAAGAAGGCGCGAAAGGGCCGTCCTCCGAGAACTCCCCGGCGGTGGTGCCCGGCCGCGCCCCTGTGGTACGCAGAAGGAGATTCGCCCCATCATCCGCATCCGCGCCGTCCGCCGCGAGGTCGACAAGGTTGTGGGCGCCGCTGACGCGCAGCAGCTGGAGGACCCAGACGGCGCGCTCGTCCGGCACAGCCCGTGCCGGACCGCTGCTGCAGGCGCTGCTCCCGTAGCTTCGTTTTGAGCCCGCCTTTTGTTCTGCGGTGGCTGCTGCTGCTGCTGCTGCTGCTGCTTCTGCTGCTGCTGGGTTGTTCTCAAAAACTCGCGAACGTGAATGCGCCCGTCTCTTCCTCCCCTCGAACTCCGCCCCTTCCAACTCCCCGTCTGTGGTGACCGCCAGAGCCAAGCCATTGGAGGCGCTACTGCTGCTGCTGCTGCCGCCGCCACTGTCACTGTTTTTAGACCCCGCTCCGTCTTGTGCTGCTGGTGCTGCTGGTGCTGAAGCGACCAAGGCTGGTGCCGGGCTCTCAGAAACTCGCAAACGCGAACCCCCGCTCACCCCCCCCCCCCTCCTCCCAGCTCCGCCCCATCTAGTCCCTCTTTCCTCGCGTCCGTCGGATCATCCTCGGAAGAATCTTGTTCTTCCGCGGCTGCTTCAAGCAGACCAATGGTTGAGTCATCGGGAGCGATCACGTCCTTCGGAAAAATCTCGGAATATTCTTCTTCTTCCGCCGCCGTTTCATGCGCAGCAATGGTTGAATCATCGGAAGCGCTAGGGAACTGGGAGGAGGAGGAGGAGGAGGAGGAGGAGGAAGAGGAGGAGGAGGAGAGGAAGCTTGACGGGCGTATCGGGGGAGAGACCGGACTTTTTTTTCCGGCCGACGTGTCCCTGAGTTCCCAGTGGATGTCGTAATCCCCCTCGCGGCGCTTGTCTAGGCACGACCACGGCTCCCGGTCTGAGTAGCGATGTTGCCTCAGGCGCACTCCGTCTGGAGACGCCGAACAAGCTTCCTGAAGGAAAACGTTATAACGTTGTGCACACGTCGGTGGCCAGACGCAAGGCATATCAAAATCCGATGAAAACCTCAGTGGGAATGCTAAAGGGCCCTTTTCTGCGGGGTAGAAATGAAATCAAGTACCTGGGGGGGGGGGGGGGGGGGGGGGGGGGGGGGGGGGGGGGGGGGGGGGGGGGGAGAAGGAGAGACGCCCGTGACCACCCACGACTCGTCCAGAGAGCTGGAAAGTTGAAAAGCGATGTTAGAAAATGAAAAAAATGAAAAAAATATTACTATCCACAGTAGACAGTAAATTTATCCTGTTACGGGGAACCATAGTAAATAGGACCAAATATTGTTAGCAAAAATAGGTAAATATATGGATTTTTATGTATACCATAGGTCCTATTAACTATGGATCCCCGCAATACCGTTGTACATGATCTGTATACCGCAGATCCGACCTCAGGGACACATGTCCTCTATCACGGGGATCCATAGTTAATAGGACCTATGGTACATATAAAAACCTACCAGGTATATATTTACCTATTTTTACTAACAAAATTTGGTCCTATTGACTATGGACCACCGTAATAGTTCGTGTAGAACATACAGATCTGTATCGCTGGACTAAATACCCCTACTGCTGGAGCATGCGTCGCTGTGAGGATTCCTACCGTAGCAACAGCCACAGCTTCACTTATCTTTAGGAAACCCCTTAGCCCTGGTCCCCAAAAGACGCGTTCTACTACGATAGAGGTAGTAGCACATTTCCGCAAAAAAAAATAATTTCTAGACGAGGGGGTTCCTTAACCCAAAATCGTCGGAATAATGCCAACCTTGTTTCGAAAAAAAAAAAAAAAAACGATTTTTGTACATCTGGACCATGGAATTATTCATCTGGATGCAATTTGATTATTTGGTGAAGTCAGTCTGCGGTTTTGAGGTGTGGAGCTCCTTAAGGTCAAGTGAGGAGCCTCAGAAAAAGATAGGGTGAACCGCTATCGTAGAACGCCTCATGAGCTAGGCCATACGGATGAGGAACCTCTCTCTCTTTTTTTTTTTCCTGCCAGATTTAGATCGTGAAGCGGGGGGGTCGATGCTCTGTCTCCGACGTACGTGTCGTAATTCGGTGCTGTAAAAGGGGGGGCAGCAAGTTGGGCATGCTTGAGCTGATACGGCAGCAGACCCCTAAATTACGTTTCAAAACTATCACGAATTTTATCACCCCCTTTGGAGAAAAACTGCAACACGCGTATTTTTTTTTTTGTCGGGGCGGGGGGTTGGGGAGGCTAACTACTTCTGAAGTTCATCCGTGGGCGTAGTTTTTCACAGCAGTGCACAGCAAAAAAAAGGGGGCAACACGAGCGGCTGCTAGCTGCCCACCTCCGTCTCCAAGGTGTACCGGAAGTAGAGCATCTTCACGAACTCCCGCACCATCTCCCCCTTCCTCCCCACGAACAGCTTTTCCGGATCGTCGGAGAACAGCCGTTTCAGCTCCTCAACCGACACATGCAGACGACACCTGCAGACAGGCAGGATGTATATATCCCAAAAAAGATGGAGACCAAGAGGAGGGAGACAAGCATACGTTGGGTTGGAGTCGGATATCATATCGAACCTCTCAGAAATATATGTATATATATATATTCTTTTATTTCTTCCCATTCATCAATATTATGGAGGACGTACTATTACGGGGGTCCGTAGTTAACGGGACCAAATTTTGTGTAGTAAAAATAGGTAAATATATAGGTTTTTATGTATACCGTAGGTCCTATTAACTACCTGGTGTAGTAGTAAATAGGACCTAGGGTACAGCCAAAAAATCTACCGGGTATGTATTTCGCTATTTTTTATAACCATCTTTGGTCCTGTTTACTACGGCCCCCCGCAATAGTGTGTTCGCCCTTTTTTTTTCTCTCTTTTTTCTGTTAATGGTGGTGCCTGAAAATCCGGGGTCGCATAGCAGGGTCTCCTTCCCCCTCCCCAGTACCGTTCGTGCGTCGCATTCCGATATATCGAAATTGTCGAACTTTCCATACGTTGTATCGAAATGTCGAAGTTTCGATACATTGTATCGAAATATCGGACTTTCGATACTCTTTATCGTATCGACAGCAGTATTTCGCCCTCCATTCGTCCCCTGGCGTGCCCCGTGTCTTTTGTGCAGATACTGAACGAAAGCTTCGAAATATCAAATATCGAAACCGTATCGATTAGTTTTGTTTGCATATCGGTATGATATCGAATATTTTTCGCCCCCCCCATCCATCCCCTGGCATGTCCGTCTTTATTATGCAGATACTGAACGAAAAACCTTCGATATACTACGTATTACTATCGAAAATTTATCGATTCGTTCGCTTTCTCGCTCATCGATATAACATCGACCTCGATTTCGACAGCGATATCCGATATCCCGCACCGGCAGGCGTGCGCTGCATGCATGCCGTTCGATAGACGAAACTAAAATTCCTGATGGGGACACGTACAGCTGTAGTATCATATTAAATTAATACGAAACAGGAAATACGTCAGCTGTGCGTTAGGCTGAATAAAAATAGTTGATACCAGCACTCAACTATCCAAGCTGCGTAATACGCACCTCGTCTACGCCCCTTATTTTTGCTGAAGCTTACAGGGTGTACGATAAGTCGCTCGCGCATACTCTATACGCAATTCCTCGTCAAGGATATAGGACGGTGGCTCCCCGGGTCAACAGGACGAGCGACAGAACCGCACTTTCCGCCATGCATCGTAGGGTTTAACATAGGTGTCGATAATTTAGCGCTAACGTGGGTGTCGATAATTTAGAGCTGACTATGCGTTTCAGTGGGCGCGATAGAGTCACCCTTCCACCGACCAGGTACTATCTACTTCGTCCGAAATTGTGAGCACATTTTAGTTGCCGTGTAAAACTATCACCCTGGGTGATAGCAAGACACCCACCCCCTGGGACGATTTTTTTTTCAGCCTTCGCCCTGCCAAGGACTGCAGTCCCAACGTGGGGGCGAGCCGCTCTAATTCTGAGTAATTTGTCCCCAAAACGGGACTACTGCGGTGGCAAAAGAAAGGGTTAAGGGGGGCACACACAACGAAATGGTGGCTCTGGAAATATTCTTTCGTCGAGAATGTTGCGAAAAGGCATCGCTCGTCGTACCCGGTAATATACCACCTTTCAAAAGAGTCCCGAGGGGGTGTGTTAAATTTATCACTCAGTGTGATAGTGTCAGACGGTACGAAGTGTGAACCAGAAAAGAAGCTATTATTACGGGGGTCCATAGTTAACGGGACCAAATTTTGTTAGTAAAAATAGGCAAATATATAGGCTTTTATGTACGCCATAGGTCCTGTTAACTATGTACCCCCGTAATAACGTTCCGGGAAATATCGTGTGCCAATTGAAACTCTGCGGCGGTACGCATGCACAAAAAAAATTCTTGCACGTACTGCCGTGTGTAGTACACATCTACGTCACAGCAGTACTTTTCTTTCTTTTTTTTCACTTTCACTGGCATTTGATTGCCCAAAATTTAGCTCCAACACAAAAAAAGAGTGCAGCGCGCGCCAGTTTCACCTCTGCCGTACAAATTGCCGTGTCTCCAAACTTAGGCACCTACGTACGGTATTTAATTTTGAAATAGAAATAACCCTGTGTTCTGGGGGCAACTGCTGCCGCGGTGTATACAATCAGAGACCCCGATGAATATAAAAAAAATCACGAATCCCCCTACGGCTGCCTTCCGTGCTTGGTTTCGATTGCTGCGTGTACAACGACTGCTGGTCTTTTTTCAATCACTATTTTATCCCACGGCGGATTGGTAAAGACAAAGCGTAGGCTCATTCATACTGGAGAGCTCTTTTTCCAGAATTTTCAAAGTTTGGAAACAATTGGAGATACGAATCAAAATACGAAGGCGTTCCGTCACTATTATTATTAGGCTTTCTGTCGCTATTTCGTGAAATTCTCCAGAAGCAAAAAAATCAGGTTTGTTTATTGAATTTCACACATTTGGAAAAAAAAAAAACAGGAAAATCTGGAAGATTAAAAATTTGCGCGAAAAAAAACATGGAAAATATGGGGGGGAAAAAGCTCTCCGATAAGCATGGCCCTTACGCTCACCGCACTTCCACTTTTGAGTACGTGTGGTTTGTCAATCTAACCCATAGTTCCCGTTGCAGCAGCAGCAGCAGCAGCAGCAGCAGCAGCAGCAGCAGCAGCAGCAGCAGCAGCAGCAGCAGCAGCAGCAGCAGCAGCAGCAGCAGCAGCAGCAGCAGCAGCAGCAGCAGCAGCAGCAGCAGCAGCAGCAGCAGCAGCAGCAGCAGCAGCAGCAGCAGCAGCAGCAGCAGCAGCAGCAGCAGCAGCAGCAGCAGCAGCAGCAGCAGCAGCAGCAGCAGCAGCAGCAGCAGCAGCAGCAGCAGCAGCAGCAGCAGCAGCAGCAGCAGCAGCAGCAGCAGCAGCAGCAGCAGCAGCAGCAGCAGCAGCAGCAGCAGCAGCAGCAGCAGCAGCAGCAGCAGCAGCAGCAGCAGCAGCAGCAGCAGCAGCAGCAGCAGCAGCAGCAGCAGCAGCAGCAGCAGCAGCAGCAGCAGCAGCAGCAGCAGCAGCAGCAGCAGCAGCAGCAGCAGCAGCAGCAGCAGCAGCAGCAGCAGCAGCAGCAGCAGCAGCAGCAGCAGCAGCAGCAGCAGCAGCAGCAGCAGCAGCAGCAGCAGCAGCAGCAGCAGCAGCAGCAGCAGCAGCAGCAGCAGCGCAGCAGCAGCAGCAGCAGCAGCAGCAGCAGCAGCAGCAGCAGCAGCAGCAGCAGCAGCAGCAGCAGCAGCAGCAGCAGCAGCAGCAGCAGCAGCAGCAGCAGCAGCAGCAGCAGCAGCAGCAGCAGCAGCAGCAGCAGCAGCAGCAGCAGCAGCAGCAGCAGCAGCAGCAGCAGCAGCAGCAGCAGCAGCAGCAGCAGCAGCAGCAGCAGCAGCAGCAGCAGCAGCAGCAGCAGCAGCAGCAGCAGCAGCAGCAGCAGCAGCAGCAGCAGCAGCAGCAGCAGCAGCAGCAGCAGCAGCAGCAGCAGCAGCAGCAGCAGCAGCAGCAGCAGCAGCAGCAGCAGCAGCAGCAGCAGCAGCAGCAGCAGCAGCAGCAGCAGCAGCAGCAGCAGCAGCAGCAGCAGCAGCAGCAGCAGCAGCAGCAGCAGCAGCAGCAGCAGCAGCAGCAGCAGCAGCAGCAGCAGCAGCAGCAGCAGCAGCAGCAGCAGCAGCAGCAGCAGCAGCAGCAGCAGCAGCAGCAGCAGCAGCAGCAGCAGCAGCAGCAGCAGCAGCAGCAGCAGCAGCAGCAGCAGCAGCAGCAGCAGCAGCAGCAGCAGCAGCAGCAGCAGCAGCAGCAGCAGCAGCAGCAGCAGCAGCAGCAGCAGCAGCAGCAGCAGCAGCAGCAGCAGCAGCAGCAGCAGCAGCAGCAGCAGCAGCAGCAGCAGCAGCAGCAGCAGCAGCAGCAGCAGCAGCAGCAGCAGCAGCAGCAGCAGCAGCAGCAGCAGCAGCAGCAGCAGCAGCAGCAGCAGCAGCAGCAGCAGCAGCAGCAGCAGCAGCAGCAGCAGCAGCAGCAGCAGCAGCAGCAGCAGCAGCAGCAGCAGCAGCAGCAGCAGCAGCAGCAGCAGCAGCAGCAGCAGCAGCAGCAGCAGCAGCAGCAGCAGCAGCAGCAGCAGCAGCAGCAGCAGCAGCAGCAGCAGCAGCAGCAGCAGCAGCAGCAGCAGCAGCAGCAGCAGCAGCAGCAGCAGCAGCAGCAGCAGCAGCAGCAGCAGCAGCAGCAGCAGCAGCAGCAGCAGCAGCAGCAGCAGCAGCAGCAGCAGCAGCAGCAGCAGCAGCAGCAGCAGCAGCAGCAGCAGCAGCAGCAGCAGCAGCAGCAGCAGCAGCAGCAGCAGCAGCAGCAGCAGCAGCAGCAGCAGCAGCAGCAGCAGCAGCAGCAGCAGCAGCAGCAGCAGCAGCAGCAGCAGCAGCAGCAGCAGCAGCAGCAGCAGCAGCAGCAGCAGCAGCAGCAGCAGCAGCAGCAGCAGCAGCAGCAGCAGCAGCAGCAGCAGCAGCAGCAGCAGCAGCAGCAGCAGCAGCAGCAGCAGCAGCAGCAGCAGCAGCAGCAGCAGCAGCAGCAGCAGCAGCAGCAGCAGCAGCAGCAGCAGCAGCAGCAGCAGCAGCAGCAGCAGCAGCAGCAGCAGCAGCAGCAGCAGCAGCAGCAGCAGCAGCAGCAGCAGCAGCAGCAGCAGCAGCAGCAGCAGCAGCAGCAGCAGCAGCAGCAGCAGCAGCAGCAGCAGCAGCAGCAGCAGCAGCAGCAGCAGCAGCAGCAGCAGCAGCAGCAGCAGCAGCAGCAGCAGCAGCAGCAGCAGCAGCAGCAGCAGCAGCAGCAGCAGCAGCAGCAGCAGCAGCAGCAGCAGCAGCAGCAGCAGCAGCAGCAGCAGCAGCAGCAGCAGCAGCAGCAGCAGCAGCAGCAGCAGCAGCAGCAGCAGCAGCAGCAGCAGCAGCAGCAGCAGCAGCAGCAGCAGCAGCAGCAGCAGCAGCAGCAGCAGCAGCAGCAGCAGCAGCAGCAGCAGCAGCAGCAGCAGCAGCAGCAGCAGCAGCAGCAGCAGCAGCAGCAGCAGCAGCAGCAGCAGCAGCAGCAGCAGCAGCAGCAGCAGCAGCAGCAGCAGCAGCAGCAGCAGCAGCAGCAGCAGCAGCAGCAGCAGCAGCAGCAGCAGCAGCAGCAGCAGCAGCAGCAGCAGCAGCAGCAGCAGCAGCAGCAGCAGCAGCAGCAGCAGCAGCAGCAGCAGCAGCAGCAGCAGCAGCAGCAGCAGCAGCAGCAGCAGCAGCAGCAGCAGCAGCAGCAGCAGCAGCAGCAGCAGCAGCAGCAGCAGCAGCAGCAGCAGCAGCAGCAGCAGCAGCAGCAGCAGCAGCAGCAGCAGCAGCAGCAGCAGCAGCAGCAGCAGCAGCAGCAGCAGCAGCAGCAGCAGCAGCAGCAGCAGCAGCAGCAGCAGCAGCAGCAGCAGCAGCAGCAGCAGCAGCAGCAGCAGCAGCAGCAGCAGCAGCAGCAGCAGCAGCAGCAGCAGCAGCAGCAGCAGCAGCAGCAGCAGCAGCAGCAGCAGCAGCAGCAGCAGCAGCAGCAGCAGCAGCAGCAGCAGCAGCAGCAGCAGCAGCAGCAGCAGCAGCAGCAGCAGCAGCAGCAGCAGCAGCAGCAGCAGCAGCAGCAGCAGCAGCAGCAGCAGCAGCAGCAGCAGCAGCAGCAGCAGCAGCAGCAGCAGCAGCAGCAGCAGCAGCAGCAGCAGCAGCAGCAGCAGCAGCAGCAGCAGCAGCAGCAGCAGCAGCAGCAGCAGCAGCAGCAGCAGCAGCAGCAGCAGCAGCAGCAGCAGCAGCAGCAGCAGCAGCAGCAGCAGCAGCAGCAGCAGCAGCAGCAGCAGCAGCAGCAGCAGCAGCAGCAGCAGCAGCAGCAGCAGCAGCAGCAGCAGCAGCAGCAGCAGCAGCAGCAGCAGCAGCAGCAGCAGCAGCAGCAGCAGCAGCAGCAGCAGCAGCAGCAGCAGCAGCAGCAGCAGCAGCAGCAGCAGCAGCAGCAGCAGCAGCAGCAGCAGCAGCAGCAGCAGCAGCAGCAGCAGCAGCAGCAGCAGCAGCAGCAGCAGCAGCAGCAGCAGCAGCAGCAGCAGCAGCAGCAGCAGCAGCAGCAGCAGCAGCAGCAGCAGCAGCAGCAGCAGCAGCAGCAGCAGCAGCAGCAGCAGCAGCAGCAGCAGCAGCAGCAGCAGCAGCAGCAGCAGCAGCAGCAGCAGCAGCAGCAGCAGCAGCAGCAGCAGCAGCAGCAGCAGCAGCAGCAGCAGCAGCAGCAGCAGCAGCAGCAGCAGCAGCAGCAGCAGCAGCAGCAGCAGCAGCAGCAGCAGCAGCAGCAGCAGCAGCAGCAGCAGCAGCAGCAGCAGCAGCAGCAGCAGCAGCAGCAGCAGCAGCAGCAGCAGCAGCAGCAGCAGCAGCAGCAGCAGCAGCAGCAGCAGCAGCAGCAGCAGCAGCAGCAGCAGCAGCAGCAGCAGCAGCAGCAGCAGCAGCAGCAGCAGCAGCAGCAGCAGCAGCAGCAGCAGCAGCAGCAGCAGCAGCAGCAGCAGCAGCAGCAGCAGCAGCAGCAGCAGCAGCAGCAGCAGCAGCAGCAGCAGCAGCAGCAGCAGCAGCAGCAGCAGCAGCAGCAGCAGCAGCAGCAGCAGCAGCAGCAGCAGCAGCAGCAGCAGCAGCAGCAGCAGCAGCAGCAGCAGCAGCAGCAGCAGCAGCAGCAGCAGCAGCAGCAGCAGCAGCAGCAGCAGCAGCAGCAGCAGCAGCAGCAGCAGCAGCAGCAGCAGCAGCAGCAGCAGCAGCAGCAGCAGCAGCAGCAGCAGCAGCAGCAGCAGCAGCAGCAGCAGCAGCAGCAGCAGCAGCAGCAGCAGCAGCAGCAGCAGCAGCAGCAGCAGCAGCAGCAGCAGCAGCAGCAGCAGCAGCAGCAGCAGCAGCAGCAGCAGCAGCAGCAGCAGCAGCAGCAGCAGCAGCAGCAGCAGCAGCAGCAGCAGCAGCAGCAGCAGCAGCAGCAGCAGCAGCAGCAGCAGCAGCAGCAGCAGCAGCAGCAGCAGCAGCAGCAGCAGCAGCAGCAGCAGCAGCAGCAGCAGCAGCAGCAGCAGCAGCAGCAGCAGCAGCAGCAGCAGCAGCAGCAGCAGCAGCAGCAGCAGCAGCAGCAGCAGCAGCAGCAGCAGCAGCAGCAGCAGCAGCAGCAGCAGCAGCAGCAGCAGCAGCAGCAGCAGCAGCAGCAGCAGCAGCAGCAGCAGCAGCAGCAGCAGCAGCAGCAGCAGCAGCAGCAGCAGCAGCAGCAGCAGCAGCAGCAGCAGCAGCAGCAGCAGCAGCAGCAGCAGCAGCAGCAGCAGCAGCAGCAGCAGCAGCAGCAGCAGCAGCAGCAGCAGCAGCAGCAGCAGCAGCAGCAGCAGCAGCAGCAGCAGCAGCAGCAGCAGCAGCAGCAGCAGCAGCAGCAGCAGCAGCAGCAGCAGCAGCAGCAGCAGCAGCAGCAGCAGCAGCAGCAGCAGCAGCAGCAGCAGCAGCAGCAGCAGCAGCAGCAGCAGCAGCAGCAGCAGCAGCAGCAGCAGCAGCAGCAGCAGCAGCAGCAGCAGCAGCAGCAGCAGCAGCAGCAGCAGCAGCAGCAGCAGCAGCAGCAGCAGCAGCAGCAGCAGCAGCAGCAGCAGCAGCAGCAGCAGCAGCCAGCAGCAGCAGCAGCAGCAGCAGCAGCAGCAGCAGCAGCAGCAGCAGCAGCAGCAGCAGCAGCAGCAGCAGCAGCAGCAGCAGCAGCAGCAGCAGCAGCAGCAGCAGCAGCAGCAGCAGCAGCAGCAGCAGCAGCAGCAGCAGCAGCAGCAGCAGCAGCAGCAGCAGCAGCAGCAGCAGCAGCAGCAGCAGCAGCAGCAGCAGCAGCAGCAGCAGCAGCAGCAGCAGCAGCAGCAGCAGCAGCAGCAGCAGCAGCAGCAGCAGCAGCAGCAGCAGCAGCAGCAGCAGCAGCAGCAGCAGCAGCAGCAGCAGCAGCAGCAGCAGCAGCAGCAGCAGCAGCAGCAGCAGCAGCAGCAGCAGCAGCAGCAGCAGCAGCAGCAGCAGCAGCAGCAGCAGCAGCAGCAGCAGCAGCAGCAGCAGCAGCAGCAGCAGCAGCAGCAGCAGCAGCAGCAGCAGCAGCAGCAGCAGCAGCAGCAGCAGCAGCAGCAGCAGCAGCAGCAGCAGCAGCAGCAGCAGCAGCAGCAGCAGCAGCAGCAGCAGCAGCAGCAGCAGCAGCAGCAGCAGCAGCAGCAGCAGCAGCAGCAGCAGCAGCAGCAGCAGCAGCAGCAGCAGCAGCAGCAGCAGCAGCAGCAGCAGCAGCAGCAGCAGCAGCAGCAGCAGCAGCAGCAGCAGCAGCAGCAGCAGCAGCAGCAGCAGCAGCAGCAGCAGCAGCAGCAGCAGCAGCAGCAGCAGCAGCAGCAGCAGCAGCAGCAGCAGCAGCAGCAGCAGCAGCAGCAGCAGCAGCAGCAGCAGCAGCAGCAGCAGCAGCAGCAGCAGCAGCAGCAGCAGCAGCAGCAGCAGCAGCAGCAGCAGCAGCAGCAGCAGCAGCAGCAGCAGCAGCAGCAGCAGCAGCAGCAGCAGCAGCAGCAGCAGCAGCAGCAGCAGCAGCAGCAGCAGCAGCAGCAGCAGCAGCAGCAGCAGCAGCAGCAGCAGCAGCAGCAGCAGCAGCAGCAGCAGCAGCAGCAGCAGCAGCAGCAGCAGCAGCAGCAGCAGCAGCAGCAGCAGCAGCAGCAGCAGCAGCAGCAGCAGCAGCAGCAGCAGCAGCAGCAGCAGCAGCAGCAGCAGCAGCAGCAGCAGCAGCAGCAGCAGCAGCAGCAGCAGCAGCAGCAGCAGCAGCAGCAGCAGCAGCAGCAGCAGCAGCAGCAGCAGCAGCAGCAGCAGCAGCAGCAGCAGCAGCAGCAGCAGCAGCAGCAGCAGCAGCAGCAGCAGCAGCAGCAGCAGCAGCAGCAGCAGCAGCAGCAGCAGCAGCAGCAGCAGCAGCAGCAGCAGCAGCAGCAGCAGCAGCAGCAGCAGCAGCAGCAGCAGCAGCAGCAGCAGCAGCAGCAGCAGCAGCAGCAGCAGCAGCAGCAGCAGCAGCAGCAGCAGCAGCAGCAGCAGCAGCAGCAGCAGCAGCAGCAGCAGCAGCAGCAGCAGCAGCAGCAGCAGCAGCAGCAGCAGCAGCAGCAGCAGCAGCAGCAGCAGCAGCAGCAGCAGCAGCAGCAGCAGCAGCAGCAGCAGCAGCAGCAGCAGCAGCAGCAGCAGCAGCAGCAGCAGCAGCAGCAGCAGCAGCAGCAGCAGCAGCAGCAGCAGCAGCAGCAGCAGCAGCAGCAGCAGCAGCAGCAGCAGCAGCAGCAGCAGCAGCAGCAGCAGCAGCAGCAGCAGCAGCAGCAGCAGCAGCAGCAGCAGCAGCAGCAGCAGCAGCAGCAGCAGCAGCAGCAGCAGCAGCAGCAGCAGCAGCAGCAGCAGCAGCAGCAGCAGCAGCAGCAGCAGCAGCAGCAGCAGCAGCAGCAGCAGCAGCAGCAGCAGCAGCAGCAGCAGCAGCAGCAGCAGCAGCAGCAGCAGCAGCAGCAGCAGCAGCAGCAGCAGCAGCAGCAGCAGCAGCAGCAGCAGCAGCAGCAGCAGCAGCAGCAGCAGCAGCAGCAGCAGCAGCAGCAGCAGCAGCAGCAGCAGCAGCAGCAGCAGCAGCAGCAGCAGCAGCAGCAGCAGCAGCAGCAGCAGCAGCAGCAGCAGCAGCAGCAGCAGCAGCAGCAGCAGCAGCAGCAGCAGCAGCAGCAGCAGCAGCAGCAGCAGCAGCAGCAGCAGCAGCAGCAGCAGCAGCAGCAGCAGCAGCAGCAGCAGCAGCAGCAGCAGCAGCAGCAGCAGCAGCAGCAGCAGCAGCAGCAGCAGCAGCAGCAGCAGCAGCAGCAGCAGCAGCAGCAGCAGCAGCAGCAGCAGCAGCAGCAGCAGCAGCAGCAGCAGCAGCAGCAGCAGCAGCAGCAGCAGCAGCAGCAGCAGCAGCAGCAGCAGCAGCAGCAGCAGCAGCAGCAGCAGCAGCAGCAGCAGCAGCAGCAGCAGCAGCAGCAGCAGCAGCAGCAGCAGCAGCAGCAGCAGCAGCAGCAGCAGCAGCAGCAGCAGCAGCAGCAGCAGCAGCAGCAGCAGCAGCAGCAGCAGCAGCAGCAGCAGCAGCAGCAGCAGCAGCAGCAGCAGCAGCAGCAGCAGCAGCAGCAGCAGCAGCAGCAGCAGCAGCAGCAGCAGCAGCAGCAGCAGCAGCAGCAGCAGCAGCAGCAGCAGCAGCAGCAGCAGCAGCAGCAGCAGCAGCAGCAGCAGCAGCAGCAGCAGCAGCAGCAGCAGCAGCAGCAGCAGCAGCAGCAGCAGCAGCAGCAGCAGCAGCAGCAGCAGCAGCAGCAGCAGCAGCAGCAGCAGCAGCAGCAGCAGCAGCAGCAGCAGCAGCAGCAGCAGCAGCAGCAGCAGCAGCAGCAGCAGCAGCAGCAGCAGCAGCAGCAGCAGCAGCAGCAGCAGCAGCAGCAGCAGCAGCAGCAGCAGCAGCAGCAGCAGCAGCAGCAGCAGCAGCAGCAGCAGCAGCAGCAGCAGCAGCAGCAGCAGCAGCAGCAGCAGCAGCAGCAGCAGCAGCAGCAGCAGCAGCAGCAGCAGCAGCAGCAGCAGCAGCAGCAGCAGCAGCAGCAGCAGCAGCAGCAGCAGCAGCAGCAGCAGCAGCAGCAGCAGCAGCAGCAGCAGCAGCAGCAGCAGCAGCAGCAGCAGCAGCAGCAGCAGCAGCAGCAGCAGCAGCAGCAGCAGCAGCAGCAGCAGCAGCAGCAGCAGCAGCAGCAGCAGCAGCAGCAGCAGCAGCAGCAGCAGCAGCAGCAGCAGCAGCAGCAGCAGCAGCAGCAGCAGCAGCAGCAGCAGCAGCAGCAGCAGCAGCAGCAGCAGCAGCAGCAGCAGCAGCAGCAGCAGCAGCAGCAGCAGCAGCAGCAGCAGCAGCAGCAGCAGCAGCAGCAGCAGCAGCAGCAGCAGCAGCAGCAGCAGCAGCAGCAGCAGCAGCAGCAGCAGCAGCAGCAGCAGCAGCAGCAGCAGCAGCAGCAGCAGCAGCAGCAGCAGCAGCAGCAGCAGCAGCAGCAGCAGCAGCAGCAGCAGCAGCAGCAGCAGCAGCAGCAGCAGCAGCAGCAGCAGCAGCAGCAGCAGCAGCAGCAGCAGCAGCAGCAGCAGCAGCAGCAGCAGCAGCAGCAGCAGCAGCAGCAGCAGCAGCAGCAGCAGCAGCAGCAGCAGCAGCAGCAGCAGCAGCAGCAGCAGCAGCAGCAGCAGCAGCAGCAGCAGCAGCAGCAGCAGCAGCAGCAGCAGCAGCAGCAGCAGCAGCAGCAGCAGCAGCAGCAGCAGCAGCAGCAGCAGCAGCAGCAGCAGCAGCAGCAGCAGCAGCAGCAGCAGCAGCAGCAGCAGCAGCAGCAGCAGCAGCAGCAGCAGCAGCAGCAGCAGCAGCAGCAGCAGCAGCAGCAGCAGCAGCAGCAGCAGCAGCAGCAGCAGCAGCAGCAGCAGCAGCAGCAGCAGCAGCAGCAGCAGCAGCAGCAGCAGCAGCAGCAGCAGCAGCAGCAGCAGCAGCAGCAGCAGCAGCAGCAGCAGCAGCAGCAGCAGCAGCAGCAGCAGCAGCAGCAGCAGCAGCAGCAGCAGCAGCAGCAGCAGCAGCAGCAGCAGCAGCAGCAGCAGCAGCAGCAGCAGCAGCAGCAGCAGCAGCAGCAGCAGCAGCAGCAGCAGCAGCAGCAGCAGCAGCAGCAGCAGCAGCAGCAGCAGCAGCAGCAGCAGCAGCAGCAGCAGCAGCAGCAGCAGCAGCAGCAGCAGCAGCAGCAGCAGCAGCAGCAGCAGCAGCAGCAGCAGCAGCAGCAGCAGCAGCAGCAGCAGCAGCAGCAGCAGCAGCAGCAGCAGCAGCAGCAGCAGCAGCAGCAGCAGCAGCAGCAGCAGCAGCAGCAGCAGCAGCAGCAGCAGCAGCAGCAGCAGCAGCAGCAGCAGCAGCAGCAGCAGCAGCAGCAGCAGCAGCAGCAGCAGCAGCAGCAGCAGCAGCAGCAGCAGCAGCAGCAGCAGCAGCAGCAGCAGCAGCAGCAGCAGCAGCAGCAGCAGCAGCAGCAGCAGCAGCAGCAGCAGCAGCAGCAGCAGCAGCAGCAGCAGCAGCAGCAGCAGCAGCAGCAGCAGCAGCAGCAGCAGCAGCAGCAGCAGCAGCAGCAGCAGCAGCAGCAGCAGCAGCAGCAGCAGCAGCAGCAGCAGCAGCAGCAGCAGCAGCAGCAGCAGCAGCAGCAGCAGCAGCAGCAGCAGCAGCAGCAGCAGCAGCAGCAGCAGCAGCAGCAGCAGCAGCAGCAGCAGCAGCAGCAGCAGCAGCAGCAGCAGCAGCAGCAGCAGCAGCAGCAGCAGCAGCAGCAGCAGCAGCAGCAGCAGCAGCAGCAGCAGCAGCAGCAGCAGCAGCAGCAGCAGCAGCAGCAGCAGCAGCAGCAGCAGCAGCAGCAGCAGCAGCAGCAGCAGCAGCAGCAGCAGCAGCAGCAGCAGCAGCAGCAGCAGCAGCAGCAGCAGCAGCAGCAGCAGCAGCAGCAGCAGCAGCAGCAGCAGCAGCAGCAGCAGCAGCAGCAGCAGCAGCAGCAGCAGCAGCAGCAGCAGCAGCAGCAGCAGCAGCAGCAGCAGCAGCAGCAGCAGCAGCAGCAGCAGCAGCAGCAGCAGCAGCAGGCTGCTGTTTTTCCACAGGCGCTTGGTCACGTTGAGGCCGTTCTGGCTGCGTGCGCTGGCTTTGCAAAGCGTCGCCGGCTTTTCCCTATTCTGTTTGGACGACGTAACGGGTGCTCGCATCGTGTCTCGCGTGCGTCAACTTGGGCGCGAACGAACGTATTTTCCTTCTACCCGCACTGGCACACGCCTCTATTTCGGGGGGCCATAGTAAACAGGACCAAATAATGTTAGCAAAAATATGACCATATACAGGTTTTTGTGTGTGACGTAGGTCCTATTTACTACGGCCCACCGTGGTCGGTGTGGCAGGCATCGGATTTTGCCTTTTTTTGTTTATTGAAACCTAACATGGTAGGCCCACATGAGTGAATGTATGTTTTCTTGTGTCCAACGTTGGTTTTGATTTCTACCGCTCTGTCTCATTATATAAGCACCTGCTTAAACATCGTTATTAAACCAAACGGTTTTATCATTTCGGGACAGAGTATTAACAGTAGTGTACTACCAGTATGTGTTATTTACGGGGGACCATAGTAAATGGGACCAAATTTGGTAAGTGTAAATAGTTAAATATATGGGTTTTAGTGTGTACCGTAGGTCCTATTTGCTATGCCCCCCCGCAGTATCACGGAGGCCCGTAATAATATTAATAGTAGATGAGCCGAAAATGAGCCCGAAGCACCCGCTCTGGCGCGTTGCATCTCCTGTCTCAAGAACCACTGCGTCGATACACATTTTTTTTCTCGTCTGTTTCAAATACGCGGTTGATGGTAGGCTTTCCATCGATGCCACCTTTTCCGAGAGTCTTCAGAAACTGCGTTGGGAAGCCTCTTCCTTTCCCCTATACCGTATATTAGTGTATTAGGGGCCACCGTGGTGCGTAAAATAACTACTCACCAGGTGTGTATTACTGCGTATTGGTCGGTATTACTATGTATTACAATGTATTACTCGTATGCCCCCCCTAAAAAACGCCATGCATTGTTATAACCCCCCGAATTGAGAGTTACGCGACAGCAGCTAAGAATCTCCGATTTCTCCGGTTAAGGCCTGCCACGTCAACGTCGAGCATATCTGAGCTCTTGAAAGCTGCAGCAGTACATACCGAATACCTGGTAGCATTTTGAGGGGCGCTCCTAATTGCTGAGCACGAGTGCTTAGCTGTAAACTCTCGAATCTCTCTGTGTAAATTCTTGACTCTTACACGAACAAAATCCGGGGCAATTCCTCGGGACTTCTCCCGCGGGATGATGTACCCCGCGGTTTTTGTGCGGGATTCGCGATAACCCCCTGGTCCAGTGAAAAAAGTGAAATCCCGGACCCGCCCAAAAGCGTCCCGCACAATTTCTAATACCCCGCTCCGAATAAAAAGGTGAATCCCGTTCCCGAACGAATAGGTCCCGTAGTTGCCACTCCCGCGGGACGTACCCCGCGGTTTTGTGCAGGGTTCGGGACAAACCCCTAGTCCCGTGAAAGATGTGAAATCCCAGACCCGCACAAACGCATCCCGCACAATTTCTAACACCCCGCGCCGAAGAAAGAGGTGAATTTGTTCCCGAACGAATACGGGCGCGTTCCGCGATAAAGGTAGTACATTTCCGCAATAACGTTTTCTGAATCAGGGGGTCCCTTAACCCAAAATCGTCGGAAGGCCAGTCTTCTTTCGAAAAATGAGTTTTTTTTGTGTACTTGGGCCATCGGATTATATCATCAGAACGTGATATGATTTTTGCTGAAATCGGTTTGCGGGTGAGGTGCGGAGCTCCTTATGGTCAAGTGAGGAGCCTCAGAAAAATTAGGGTGAACCTCTATCATAGAACGCCGCTACGTCCCGGAGTGGCCACATCCCTTACCAGAAATACCGTTTAGTCCCAGGGTAATTTGGTCTCGCAGAATATCGTCCGGGAGTCGAAAAGGCGTCCGGAGGAAGGCCCCTGGAAAAACCCGCCCAACAGTTTTTCAAGTCCTAAATTCTGCACGCATGTATGTAGCGCACTCTAGACGTGAAGTGCAGTCACAACCCACAGCCTCCCTGCTTCTAGCATTACCCATGACTCACGTCAGAGAAGATGCCGGCACGTACGCCTCGACGAGAAGGCCTCGGGAGTATGGCGCCCCTTCCACCACAACGCGGCCCGCCATGCCGAGCCCGAATACTGCTTGTGTGGGGGGTTCCGATTGCATCGCAGTTGGGGTCCGGATGACATAGGTGGCGTTTTTGCACTGTTCACACCCCTTGAAATGGCTTGTGTACGCTGGACTTTCACGGGATCGAGTTCACGCAGAACAGCAGCAGCCTTGGCAGCAGCAGTAACAGCAGCAGCAATTTCTACATTCTGGAAATGTTTATGACGGGTCAACGCTAAAGCAAGCTCATGCGGTAGTCAGATGGCGAACGCAACCATGATGACCAAGCGATAAACAGTAAGCATCTATCTCAAACCAAAAACGAACATCAGCATCAAAACCAACACCAGTATCAATATCAACACGTGTTGAACAAAAAAGTGCTGATGAAAGGGTTTTCATGCCCAGTTTTTTTTTTGTGTTTGTTTGCTCTGGAGGCGGTATCGGGAGAGTTGCTGGGTATCTTGCCTGCAACGATGGCGTGCGTCCGGCTCACTAGCATGGCGCCCTTCCATAGAGCGAGTCTGCCCAGCATCATTTGCGCCTCGGGCGACCACTCCCATCTTTGTTTCGTCCAACAGCAAGGAGTTGTACAGGAGTTTAGTCAGGAACAGGGGGTGTTAAGACAGGTTGTTAACAGAAGTGTCCCTCGAAAACAAAGTTCCAGCGGCAAACGTTAAGGTCAATTAGCCTCTACTGAACTGGGTAGAAACCTCAGCAGGACTCGAATTCGAAGTAACGTGATGTGTCCCCTGTAAAGTTGTGTGATGACATCAACTCTTGCCATCGTAAAACGGTCAACAACCGAGTAGCGTCGAGCCCAACCTTTGCGTTTCAACGACGCGGAGACGTCCAAAAGCTTGCTCCGCGACAGCCCTGTTCCCACTCATAGCGACCGTTTCGAGCGCACCATTAAAGACTCGAAGCCATCCTCGAGTGATACCGATGAGAGCTGGAAGTGCTTGCAAGCTCTGCAATGAATCTCTTTGGGGGCATCCCCCGGGTGATACAAAAATAAAAAGAAGAAAAAGAGAAACGCTCTGTCTCACCAACCGTCTTGATGAGTTGAGCGAGAGGTCTGCCGCGCGAGTAGGGCGGTCATGGCACGAGCGCAATTGCCCAACTCCAACTCCCTGCGTACAACGCAGAGCCAGTAACAAGGAGGTGCTATCCCCGAGTTGCTTCGGGCGCCTGGTGCTGCAGTCGGCCTTTTTTTTCTTGTCTCTTGTTCTTCTCTCACGTAGGATAGCCCCAAGAAGGTTGACCGCAACCCTTGCCGCCGAAGCAAACAGCCTAACCGCGCCGCCGCGTCGAACCTAACCTCCACGCGTTCACGCCGGTCGGCCGAAGCTTTCGCTGTGACAACTTGACCCCGCATCCATAGCGACCGTTTCGACCTCGTCGCTTGCAGAACCAACCCCCAATATCTAGTTCTTGATTGTTTCACACTCGTTAACTTTCATACTAGCGTGTTTTTTTTTTTTAATCCCCTAAAGGACTGCATCCACCCTATTTGGGGAAAACGAACCACTACGGGGGACCATAGTAAATAGGACCAATTGTTGTTAGTAAAAATAGATAAATATATAGTTTTTTGTGTGTGCGTTAGGTCCTATTTACTATGGTGCCGCGAAAATACTTGGAACTAGGAACCAGCGTGAAAATGATTTCGGCTGTAAGTACAAACTAACTCCTGCCGCCGACGAGAAAAAGAAAACAGGTTAGCCGCACCGCCGCCGCCGCAGCAGCCGCATCGAACCTCACCTCCACGTATCCACGCCGGTGGCCCAAAGCTTGCACCTCGGCCACCTCCTTCCCGCCTCCTGACCTCCGTCCGAACATCCGTCGCAGCCGCTAACCGCGTCTCCCGTTTTTCCGCCCGTCCCCCCCCCCCCCGACCTCGGGGTCCACCCCGAAGCGCTTTCCCGTAACGGCTCTCGTCTTCGAAACAGAACCTGTCACGGGAGAACGTAGCAATCGGCACCCAATTTAGTTGTGCCAAGATAGGGGGATATGTATTTTTTTTGCGTGTCCCTCGCGGGTTATGATTGTTATGCTCCCCCCCCCCCCCCGCCCTATATATATTATATATGGGTTGGGTTGGCGTCGGTTGGCAACGACATTGTAAAACATGCCGCTCACTACGTGAGCTAGACATCCAGTGCACCGTTTTTTTTTGTTTTTTTTTTTATGGCGGTCGCCCACAGCTGGTCGTCGAGTTAGATCATTTGTGCGAAGTAAAGAACCTTTACTCTGCACAAGGGAATTGATCGTATCACGTAGTGTTCAAGGTAAGGCACCCAAGAGACAGGTGCATAGTACTCCCATGGCTGTCTCTGGAAGTAGCTACACCGGAAATTGAACTAACTCATTGAAGCTGTCATCCATATGCAAGTCCGCCTCACAAGCGGTTCTTAGTAGGATGCAGCTCACCCTTCATGCGACTCGCCGGACACCTCACGGCGCTTCGCGCTCGGTGCAAGTAGTGTCTGCCTGGTCGGTGAAAACCCGACATGCTCCGTCCCGGCATTGTAGGGATGCGAGGGTCTATGGTCATACGACTACGGCCATGCATGAGATCGAGTACATCTCTCCTATCGAGTACACCCCCCCCCCCCTCGAGATGCCGGTAGAAGGTGTTCGGTGGAGGGGACGGGAGGGGGAGCAGTTTGGGCGGAGTGGGGGTGGGTGGCGGAATGTTCTGGAGAGGTAGGAATGGCACCAACATTTTGCTCTGAGAGCTCTGAAGCACACCCAATTTTGGTTTTGTGTTTTTTTGTTTTTGTTTTGTATTTTTGAGCACAATTGTTGTCAGTCCGATCAAAAGTAGAAAATAAGAAGCGTCCATTTTGGCCTCTTCTTTCCCTATCATCTCTGATAACCCACACAAAATAAACTGCATTATTGATTGAGAAAATATGTTGCCAGTCTGGCCAGAATCACAAGGTATTTGACGTTGTGCTACCATAGAAAGGCCCGGTACATTTGTGAACAACTAGACTAGTGTGCTTTCCCCGATGAAGAATACCCATGTCCTCGCAGGAAAACTAAATGCCGGAAAAAGTTGTAAAACACCGATTAGGACTCTGACGATACAATAGTGTTGGGTAGTTTCTTCAGCTGAGGAGCGCCATGGGGCCCCGGTGACGGTTCGGCCATGACGCCTCTGCACTGAGGCGTGGAATGGAGTGGGGGGGGTAGGAGTGCATGGATTGGGTGGAGCGGAATGGGGTCTGGAGGGGATTGGAGCAGCGTTGGGAGGCGTACATGTTTGTTGCTTGTCTTGGTCATTTGACCATTGACCACGCCTCCCTTTCGAGACGGAGCACCGTTCCTACTCCTAATAGAAACACCTCCAACTTTTGGGCGCTCATTGCGATATGCTTTTCCCATACGTACGACATAAAGCGTTTTACGTAGGGGAGCTAGAGGGGACAGAATCAGGGGGAGGGGGAAGGGGTAGCTAAAGGGTCTTGGTGTTACATGCAGTCCTAGGGTCGAGATGCATCACATGCCTTGGTACTCAAGAGGGATCGCATACGATCCCAGTCAAAAGGGGTCACAAGCAATCCGGGTCAAGAGGTGTTACATACAATCCTGTTCAAGACGGATGCAGGGCTTGTTGTGGTTATGGACAGGGCGGGGGGTACTCATTATCATGCATGGCCGTAGTCGTATGACCATAGGCCCTAGTATTACTACAATTGTCGGGACGGAGCACGTCGGGTTTTCACCGACCAGGCAGACATAGCACGTCGGGTTTTCACCGACCAGGCAGACATTGCTTGCACCAAGCGTGAAGCGCCGTAAGGTGTTGGGCGGGTCGCATGAAGGGTGAGCTGCATCCTACTAAGAACCGCTTTTGAGGTAGATTTTCTCGCATATGGACGAAAGCTTCAACGAATTGATTTAATTTCTGGTGTGGCCACTTCCAGAGACAGCGATGGCAGCACTATGTAACTGCCTCGTGGGTGCCTCGCCATATACACACTACGTGATACGGTCATCCCCCTTGTGCGGAGTAAAGGTTCTCCCCGCTCAAACAGTTATCTAACTTGACCGCTAGTTGTGGTAACCGCCAAGAAAGAAAAAAAAAAAAAAACGGTACCCTGGCTATCTAGCTATGTATATACAGAGAAAGGGGGGGGCAAACTGCGTGTTTAGCAGCTATTTCAAGAACGCAAAAAAACAACTACGCGATGTATGAGACGCAACGTTCCGCGAACACGGTACCTATCATGCGATGACCCATTGCAGCTGAAGAAAAGGTGCACCCATCCCCCGCACGAAAAGGGAGAAAGGAAAAACCGGCAGACACATGGAATGGTAATATTTCGGGGGACCATAGTAAATAGGACCAAACGTTGTTAATAAAAATAGGTAAATATATAGGTTTTTGTGTGCACCGTAAGTCTTATTTACTATGGTCCCCCGTAATAATTCCCCGATATTGCAGTAGCCACTGTGTAGGAACCCTTGCGAGAGGCGCCGCAGTCTCCCGACTCGGCGAGCGCGCGCATCATTTGCAAGAAAGTCTGAGCGGTAACGTGCTCTACGGGAATTTGTGAAACGCGTGCAATCTAAGCCTTGTTTGGCGCCTGGCCCGCCCGTGTGTTGTACTGGGGTATTAGTAGTAGTACATAGTTGTCACGTTTCAGGCGGTATCGCGTCTTTTTTTGCTTCGGCTGTTGTGGACAAACGCGAGAGTTGGAGGCCCTTTTTGCCCTGTGGTGGGCAATCGCGAAGGAGCCATCTCGAAACTCGAAACTACGGTACGCGACAGCGTTGAAGAAGGTTGGGAGGTAAGAATCGCACGCTCGAGGTTTAGACGGAGATGATAATGTTGCCTTAAGCGTGCTGTCATTGGCGCAGGGCACACCTCGCCTTAAGTGAGAATTTAAGCCTGACGCGAAGGGAGGTATGCCTAACCGTGGCGTTGTATACTTGTGCTGTAATACATGAAATATAAAGAGGGCTCGACGGGCCAAGACCATCAACAGAAGAACGTAAACCGATATCCATTTGTGGTTGTGGCCATCGTACGGCGGCAAGTCACCTGTCCCGCCGCCTTGCCGTTTCATCTCCGTCCCGCCGCAGAGGCGGTGGCACACAAAACGCCTCCTCCTCCTCCTCTTCCTCCCCATCCCTCCTTGTCCCTGCCCGCCTCCTCCTTTTCCTCTTCGTCATCTTCCTTCGGCGGTGCATGGGCATGAGGTAGACCGGCTGGCCGTCGTCGCCGGCCACGATTAGCGGCCGTGGGATGTTCAGCCGCAGGGGGCGCAAGTTGGGGAGGTCGGCCGGCCAAACGTCGTCGAAAGCCAGCATGTACTGCAGGGAGAAAGGGGGGAGGGGCGGAGGGAGGGCGATGCACTTCAGGAAACAAACATTGAGAGCCGGCACATGGGTTTAAGACACCTATTCACCATGTTGAAAAAAAAAAAAACTGAGGCTGCTGGCCCGCCCTAACATTCTTGCACGGAGAAATCAAGCGTGGGGTTATACATACATTACCCGTGTCGGTGGGGGTAGAAACAAAACGTCCCCTGATCACGTTATGCCTCAAAAAGACTGAACTCCCTTTTGGGGGGAATATCACTTAGAATTAGAGTGAAATACACACTTGTGTACAGTGCAGGACGAAAAGGGTTGAAAAAAAGCGGCTCGAATTTCGTAGCACCACTTCTTCGCACTCGTTCTCGCGCCGCTGCAGTGGGAGGTGTCCTCTGCCGGAGTTAGAAGGGCACGGATGCCACCTTCCCCGCGGCCACCCTCATCTACAGGGAGGACCGTTAACGGAGTGTCCGGCAGTAGCACCTTCCTGGGGTCGGGGTGTTCGATATCGCGGACTTGGAAGCACTTCCTGGTAGGATCAAGGCGCGGGCGTGGACCCTACCCAACCCAACTCCAACCGCAACCACAACCCAGAGAGACTGGCCCCAAACTGGACCCGAAACGGGCGACGAATGCAGCCGCACCGCTTTTTCCTTTCTTCTTCGAATATTCCGAACTGCGGACCACGAGTTTTCCTCCTGACACTAATAGTGCGTTGAGTAACCCTGGACAAGTCCTGCCGGGTGCTCCGTTCGTCCTATTACGGAGGACCATAGTAAATAGGACCTACGGTACGCACAAAAACCTATATATGTACCTATTTTTACTATCAATATTTGGTCCTAGTTACTATGGTTTCCTGTGGTACCGCCGACAGGCGCGCAAACGAGGCCGAACAAGACACAAAAAAGACGAAACAGCGCCACGTACCGATGCCTACCGTCCTTCTCTATATATGGTGAATATTGTCCGCTCGACATTACGGGCCGGGAGGGAAGGGACATCAACCGTAGCTGAGGGCAAGAAACGAGCAGATTTTTTTTTTTTCTGAATGCCTAGTTCTGGATGCAGAGCTCGACGTCGCCTGATTCTTGCGGTAGAGCTCAACGTTGGGGACGTATTCAGCATTTATTTAGCCTGCTGCTGCTGTAGAGGAGAGGCTTTGAAGCTTTGACGGTCGTTTGTTCGCTGCCGGCACTCGAACCCCCATGAGAGTGGTACATACCGACGCTTGATAGACCAGCGGGCCGCATGATAAAAGCTGGAAAAGTCAAACAACAAAGAACATGTCGGAATTGTGGCACCAATCATTTTTCTAGTAAGAATCCCCACGTTCGGTTGGAAAAAGGTAATCGGTATGGGCAACGTTCGCTTCCCCTGAGGAAAACTTCCACTCCAGAGCTATTGGAGCCTGGTTTGTCACTCCGGTCTAGATATGGCGATGGGTAAATATGATATCAACAACAACAACACCAGCAATGACAAACACGGCACCAGCACCAGCACCAACAATATCAACAACCACAACACCACCAGCAGCGCCATCACCACCATCACCACCAACAAACGACGACAAGCCGTACCTGCTCGACGAGTTTCACCCTTCCTGAGCCATCGAGCAAAACGCCCGACCGCCCCAGAGCTTCCGCGGTCAGCCCCACCAACGCCCCGCCGGCAGCGCATCCACGCGGTGCTCTCCAGTCGTGCACCACTGGCGACGGCGTCGACTCGAGTACCGGTGCAACGCGGCAGGACTCCCCGCCGTCGTCGTAGTCTCGAGCGCCTTTCCCCTCCGCGGGGCGCAGGGTTGCAAGCATCGGGAAATCCATCGGTGGTACTCTCTGTGTGACACGCATTTTACGCGGTTCATGTTCCAGCGACGGTGTCGTCGACACCATCGCGTCGAAGATGCTGACAGCGCAACCGTCGCCGGTACCCCCGAGGGCCTCCGATAATGGCGCCCCCCTCGCGTTTTCCCCCCCCGCGACCGCTAGCTCCGCCGCCGCCGCCGCGGCCGGCACCGGCACCACCACCACCACCGCCGCCTCTGCCGCGATCGCCATCGCCATCACCACCGCCACCCCATGCTAACCCCATGTCGCGCAGACCGGTGCTCACAGTGTGAGGCCTCCTCCTCCTCCTCTTCTTCTTCGCCATCTCGTCACATCTTACACCCCCGACTCCCACCGTCGAAAGGCCGCTTACCCCCGCCGCGACACCCAAGCCGGTATTCGCTAGCTGCTGCCGCCGCCTCCGCTCCCGCGTCAGGGCATGTTCTCGTCGCTGCGAAGGCCCCGTAGACCAAGGCCGTTCTCGTGGGCGGCAGCGTCGGGGTTCTCTGCCGCGGGAGGGCGACGACTGGCTGCTGTACTGGCTGTGGCGGTCGCCGTGACTGATGTTGGTCGATCGCGGCTGCCCTCCAGGGTTCTTGGCGTTGGTAGTGGATGCTCCTGGTGACGTGAAGAGCGACGGCGCCGGACCGCGGGGGATCACCGCGCTGGCGGGGAAGAAACGGCGCAAACGAGCGTTTAGGTCCGCGTCGTCATCGCCATAATCGTCATCGGCATCGTTGTCGTTGTCGTTGCCGTGCTCGTCATGGTCGTCACCGTGATCCCCGTCGCTGCCGCTGCCTTGGTTATCGTTGCCTTCGTGCCGATTGCTGCCCTGCCCGGTGCCCCGGGAAGGGCTAACGCCTTCTCCGGGCGGGGACGACGGAGGAGGGAAAGAAGGAGGGACCCCGATACCACCGCGGTTGACGGATTTGGCGGTTGCAGCACTACCTTTCCGACGCATCTGCGACTCCTCCTCTTCTTCCTCCTCCGCTCCGCTTCCCCCTCCTGCGTGCTACCCCCACCGACGCCCAGCGCATTCAGCGGCAAGATTCTCGCCAGAGCCGTAGCGTTGGGATTAGACCGGCGGCATCGATAGTTTGCACCCGCGACGACTCCGGTGGTGGTGGCGTCTTGACTAGCGCCAGTACGTCCGGTGCCTCGACTCGCGGCGTCGACAACCGTCGTGGGAGAACGAAGCGAAACCCTGCGGGACATCGGGGACCGCGGTGATGCCTCCTCTGCAACAGTCGGCTCACCTGTTGCCGCAAGCGGTGAACCTAAACCTACCGGGTGTCGCAATTCCAGGAGGTCCGCTCCAGTTTCGGGGGCCATATCATCATTGCCGCCGCCGCTTCCGGTGCCGGGCGATGAGGGCGGGGAAATAATCGAGGACGTGAGCGTTTGTCTTGAATTCGGAAGACATCGTGTGGGGAGAGCGCTGGCGCTGATGCTTGTCGGGCACTTCGGAAACCTGGCGCCGTGTTGATTTTTCGCAGGTCTTGCCGGTGAGTCTTGTGTCAGCGACCAAATGACCTTCGCAGGGGGGTCGCGTCCAATGAGACGGAGCAGAGGGTTCGGGCCCGCTTAGCCCTCTTGCGAAAATTCCGAGAGGAAAAAGGATGATACAAAATGACTGTTTACAGCAACCATTGTGGCGACGGCCGTGTTCGGGGGATGATAATATCGGCGTCAAAGGTACAACGCAAGGAGTTGTACAACGCGGAGGGGTGCAACTTGATGTTGTACCCGTACCGGCACCGGTCTCTCACTCTGCCTGTACTCGTAAAAGGTAGAAGAAACCCACGTACACCTTTATTTTTTGCCGCTCTATATCGGGGTTCCAATAGGAGGTTGAGAGTTGATTGAGGGGGTATGTGACAGAACGAGTATGCTTGGAGTATACGTTTATTGGGACGTGTTGTGCCATAATCGGCGGTGAAAGAGAGTACATGTCCGTTGTGCCCTGATCTATTGAACTGCTAGTCAATAGCGTCACGACCGCGCCGGGAAAAATAAGTGGAGCCCTTCTACTCCAGCACTGTTTTACAGAAACATACGCCTGGTACCGATTCCTTAAGGCCAAGGAACGTTTCCCCCGAACGGGGGTGGAGTCCCAACTAGATTAGTGGATTCTTGATTTCGTTTTTTTTCTCTTTGCGGGCCGCGCCTAAATGTCTTGACCGCAACCCCTACGAGCCGCCACCCCCTCGCAACAAGGTTAGCGTTGAGGACATAGCACGCTAAAAGTGGGGATCGTTCGGTTAAGGTTAGGTTCGCCATACTCACTGAGACCAAACAAGCGCACGCAGGGGGGGAAAAATAAAGCAAGAGTCCAACCAACACATCACAATTTCGTATTTTCCGAGCCACAAGACCACACCAGCTGTTCGCTTCTCGGAGGCACCAACAACGACCACAAACTACCCAACACGAAAACCGCAACTACAGCAGGCGTTGGCGAGTACTGTGCTGTTCACCTCGACAAGGTAGGGGCACAAAACACGCCCACATGACACTACGATAATAGCGGTAAGCCGCTCACCTCCGGAGGCAACAATGTCAGCTTGGGAACCGCCTCCGGGGGTAGGCCCGCCCTTTTCAGGGCTAGCCGGTGCCTCGGTCTCCGCGACGCAGTTACCTCTGGCGTTGTCTCCATCACCATTACCGCCGATTCTGCCACCGTTTCTGTCACCGGTTCTGTCATCGATTCTGCCACCGGTTCTGTCACCGGTTCTGTCACCGGTTCTGTCACCGTTTCTGCCACCGGTGTTGCCCCCCTCGTCTTTGCCGCTGTTTCTGCCACCGGTGCTTCGCCCTTTCCGAAACTGCGCTGATATGCGTCGCGGCAGTAGCTGCTGGTGGACACAGACCTGCGGGAAAACACGACGCCACAAGTCAGACGCATCCAATATTATACCCATTTGAGTGTGATCGGGGGTTTCAGCGGTAGTAGGCTTAGCGTTAGGTTAGGCTTAGGAACAGGGTTATGGTTAGCGTTAAGGTGACATGTCCCCCCACTCCGCATAACACGGGCGTTCGTACCTCTTCGCGGAGGCGTGTTTGGGGGAAACCGGGGAACCAGACCAGGTGGGTGTGGGGAGGCTTCCGTTGCCCCAAGGGGGGAGTCGTCGAGGCGGCGTTGTCGCTTTCTGAAGGGGGGAAGGATGAGGGTGGCAGAAGGGTGGGAATGTATTGGTATTGAGGTTGTTGTTTGTTGTGTGGTGTGTGGTGTTTTATTGCATTTGCAGCGTGAGCTTCAACGTTGGTCACTCATGAACATTCCGGAACACTATTACGGGGGGGCATAGTAAAATAAGGACCTACGGTACGTACAAAATATATATATTTACCTATTTGTACTGACAATATTTGATCCTACTTACCATGGCCCCCCGAAATAGAAAACCAAGGGATAATAAAGGTTGGTGTTGTTGGTGCTGTTGCGGGTTGTTGCTGATGTTGTTGTTGTCGATGTTGCTGTTGCCGTTGCCGTTGCTGCTGTTGCTGTTGCTTCTGATGAGTTGTGCGCGCCATTTTTGTCGTTGCTGCTGTTGTTCTTGAAAATATTGTTTTCACAATAGCGGTGCTGTTGCTGCTAATGATTTCCTAGTGTATCGTTAATTGCTCCGGTTGCTCTCGTCTGCTAGGATGCTGCTGCTTCTGCTGCTGCTGCTGCTGCCTGGACACCAAACCATGTACTTGGAGGACCCGTGCCGATTTTTCTTCCTATGAAGACGCACGTCTCGGGTGATCACCTCCTATGGAGCAGAGGAAATCCCCCTCGCGGCAGCTCGCCGCCCTCGCCCGCCATTTATAGTGCGTCTACCCTCCAAGAACACTGAGGGTTCGGCTGGTTCGCTTGAAACCGCTCCGTTCTTAGTAGAACCAATACTAAATTTTGTTCCGGCTAATTCAAGGGCATCCCCCCCCTTCCCCCCCGGGGTTCTCGTACGACAAGCAGCGCGCTCATAATGAGCAGTAGGAACGTCATGCCGCCAAAAGGTCGCCGGAATGAATGTGGGACCAACACCGTGCTCCATTCCATGAGCCACACACGATCAAGGTTAGGCGCTGGGGATTGGCTTCGGAAGACATATCACCCCCATATCGCTCCTGGGGGGCACCTTTTGTTTTTGTTTCGTTTTTTTTTCGACGGGTGCTACGATGAGGGGCAGGGGGGGGGGGGTGTACTCACTAGCATGCATGGCCGTACTTCGTATGACGATAGACCCTCGCATCCCTACGGTGCCGGGACGGAGCACGTTGGGTTTCGACGGGTTCTACGATGGCGGGGGGGTGGGGGGGGGGGGGGGGGGGGGGGGGGGGGGGGTCCTTACTTGAGGGGGAAAACATGAAAGTGCACCTCGGACAGATCATGATCTATCTATCTATCTATCTATCCACTGTAGGTCATCTAGATCGTCACCTGCCGTTCTGAGGTGCCGTGCAGGATCTGTATGTTGTTCAGATTTAACCCAGGAAAACATGTCCTAGATTATACAAAATTTGTGGCTCCCGCCCGGCAACATGAGCTAGATCATACAGATCATACAGATCATACAGATCATACAGATCATACAGATCATACAGATCATACAGATCACACAGATCATACAGAGCAGGGATATATCTACCTGTCTGCCCAACAAAATCTAGATCATCAAATTGGTATTCCGAGTGACATTGGGTGTCATAAACTTTCTCAGCTGAGGTATGGCCCCGCCAATCAGAAATGTCTGGGCCAACCAAAAGCTGCCGTACGTACCCCTATCGTGCCACCCGTCTTTTTCTTCAACCGTTGACATTCAGAATCGATCCCATGCGATTAAGCACCGGGCTTCGGTCTTGGGGGGTGTTTTGTTTTCCCATTTCCTTTTCTTACGTCTGATAACCACACGCGATCGAGAATAAGCGTTGGATCTCGTCTTGGGAGTCTTTTGCAGGTGTACGTTCAAAAACCGCTGACAACCACGACTGAACGAGGGCTCGTCTTTCACAGGCGTTTTTGGCAGTGTATAGGCTTTCAAACCGCTGGCAACCCACGATCAACCATTGCTAAGAGGCGCGTTTTTGGCCCAAAAGGGCCTCCGCATTGGAAGGCGCTATTTCCTGACGAGTGTTCGTACCGGCAGTGACACGCCTTGCCTGCCGACGACGTCCAAACGTAGCTCCCCCTCGATTCGTTCAAAACAGTCACCACGTCAGACAGATAGATGATCTTCTGATATATCTACAGATATATCATCTACAGATGTATCTACAGATGGATCATCTACAGATGGATCATCTACAGATGGATTATCTACAGATAGATCATCCACAGATATGTCATCTACAGATATATCATCTACAGATATATCATCTACAGATATATAATCTAGATCGTTACCTACCGTTTTAAGGTGCTGTGCGGGATCTGTACACAGTACAGATCCAACCCAGGAGACATGTCCCAGATCATGCAGGTGATATGGCTCCCACCCGCCAAAACGAGCTAGATCGTTCATATCAGGGATCTATCTATCTATCTGCTCAGAAAGATCTAGATCATCACGTGGGAAACATCTATCCGATCTGTTCGAGTCGTAGAAAAATTGTTCTTGCTCTGAGGTTCAACCAACCGAGATTCAGTGCTGAGTCTCGGCTTCGGGAGGAATCTATGAATCTAGTACGACTTTTCTCGTTTCCTAGCAAAAAAAAGTCAAGATTACTTAATTCACGTATATTTCGAGTCATCAACTAATGTCTTTTTTCTCCAACCATACCCTACATAGATGTACAGCAACATCCAGGTGTGGAACTCCCTTTTTCGGAAGGACCAAAGATTGCTGGCTTCGACTACAAACCACAAGACTTCTCAGGAATTCTTGCGGATATTTCTTGACTGCGATAAGCAACTCGCCTCGTCTCTGGAAGATGCTTGTTTTCTTTCCAAGTTTTTTTTGTTTCTCGTACCGGTATGTTTGAACAGTCTTGGGTGCCGACGGCGGCAAATGCAGCGCCCGTTGCGCGGCCCGTTTCCGAAGCTCCATCATCCCCGCTGCCGCCTCTTCTTCTTCCCGGCGAAGGGGTGGAAGGCGAGCCTGATGCTCCCGATCCCTGGTCTGCTGACCTCCGTGCCGGCGGCTAGGCGCCGCTTGGCTCTGCATCGGCCCGACATATTCGTGCCGCGCGGGAAATAAACCAGGGTGACGATTCATTTTTCATTTGAAAAACAGACACGACAAGGAATAAAAATCGTCCCCCAACTACCGCAAGCATTATTGGCCGAAGCTGCACGCGTGTTTGGTTTTGGCGAGTCATTGTTTTCCTATCGATTCTCAACAGGGTTTACGTCGGACAAATCAGATAGACCAGACAGATCAGACAGATCAGACAGATCACGCTCTACTGCTGCAGATCATCTAGATCCCACAACCTCCCGTTACGTTACGAGGTGGTGTGCAGGATCTGTGTACGCAGAACACACCCAACCCAGGGAGAAAATATGCCCTAAAATCGCGCAGATTTGTACGGCTCCCCTCCAGGCAACACGAGCTAAAATCTCATACAAGATCGGGAATATATCTTCGTTGAAACAAAGATCTAGATCAATGATATATCTGTAGATGATCTATAGAGCTCTTTGGATGATCCGTCGCTGATCTGTAGCTGATCTTTAGAGGATTTGTAGATGATCTGTGGATGATTTGAAGATGATCTGTAGATGATCTGAAGATGATCTGTAGATGATATGTGCATGATATGTAGATGACTTGTAAATGATCTGTAGATGATCTGAAGATTATCTGAACATGATCTGGTCAAGGCGTGCAACAGTTGACATATGACTGATGGCTGTCTCGGATCTTGGACGCCTTTCGGGCAATACTGCTCGCCCTGCACCCGAGCGGGTGGCGTGTCACAAACGCGCGCTTTCCTGGTGGTGATTCTTGTGAGAACATACCGGTATTATGCACCGCTCTGGACGGAAATGCACTGACCGTTGAGAGCCTTTCGTCTTTGTTGTCGGAGAGCTTTTGCCTTTCGAGAACTTCCAAAATTTGGAAATTTTGGGAAATTTGGAATTTGTATCAAGATACGGAGGCGTTCTGTCACAATTTGTGAAGCTCGTCAGCAGCAAATATGTCAGGAAGAAAGTTAAACTTCACTTTGTTATAAAAACCAAAATCAGAAGAATCCGGGAGACACAATGATTACGCGAAACCGAAAAAATGAAAAATACGGAAAAAAGCTCTCCGATAAGAAATGCCTTGAGACTTGTAGCGTCGCATACCGGAACGTTTTTTTGAGACTTGGCATCCCAACAAGAACAATGGAAACCCCAAGAAAGTTTCGCTTGGTCGCCTTCGTTTGCCGAAAGAGACGCACGCGACCTCGAGGTTTCCGATGCGCTTTGTACGGCGACGTAGAGGTCTTCGCTGCGCTTTGCTGAGATTCAAGACGCATCAGAGAACACGCCGCTAGGGTTGTGCTTCGCGACGCGTCAGAACGTAGCATGTACCCATTATGCAACAACAAACGAACGAAACCCTTGGAAATGTATCCCAAAAAAATGAAGCGGAATCCCGAGGAAGTTGAGAGTTGCGATTTTATTTGCCGCGTGTATGCACAGAAGTCCGAGGTCCTCGTTGCGCTTCGAAGCGATTGGAGATGGGGTCACAACGGATGTGCTTCGTGTCACAGGTATATCATGCCGCCATCACCTAGGCCCTCGCGGCCGCTATCCCTGTCCGCGTTGTTATTGACGAATCACAGGCGCTAAAAATGACGTACGGAAAAGTTTCCTGACACGCCACACGCTACCACACGGCTCGGTTGCGCACCGCACAAAGCTCCTCCCCCACCGCTAACCCTCGTCATGACGACACTCCCACTCAGCCCACGTCACTGTATCGGCACGCGGACGGCCCTCCTTGCGCATAGCAATGCGGACCGGGGCGGCGCTCGACAGGCGCTTAGTGCGGATAGTTGAGGGTGTCCGGTGGTTCGGTGCGCGGCTGCTTTAAACAAGCTCGTGATATTCTGCGCTGTTTCAGAGCAGGGAGCACACGATGCTGCAGCACGCTGTATTCAAGCTTCTCTTCACTTATTCTCCTAGACCTTGGCTCCTCTACCTGCATCAGTGGTAGAGGTCGTTTCCGTGACGTGTCTCGGGAGCTAAGCTGCACGAACTGTATGCGTGCCCACTGCAAGTCAGGTGGGGGCGGACCCGCGAAAGGAGCTGCTTTTTTTTGTCTGTAGGTTTCCTTTACGTTTTTCTTTTCACGTACGTACCTGGTATGTATGTATATATGTATGTATGTATGTATGTACCAGCATCCGCTGACACCCGCGATGGTGCCAGGTCCGCCCGCGCAACCGTGCTCGGAGTACACGCACGCACACGAAACGAAAGAAGAAAAAAGGAAAGAATGATTGAAAGTACGACGATAAATGGAGAAAACAAAGACTCGCTGGAACGGTCCGGAAAGTAATAAACGGAGGCGATCCCCAAGTGGGAGCTCTGAGAGGCCAGGGATGTACCAACCGAGCACGCTCAGAGATCGAGATCTAAGTAAGTATATCTATGTATGTAAAGCGACGAAGGTCGAAAGCGCAAGCGAACCAGGTGATGTCGGCGGAAAGCTGACGCAGAGACGCGAGCAAGCGGAGCGACGGTCTGGCCGAACGAAGCGCGTTGCATCGCTGTTTAGCTCGCTTTTTTTAAGCTGATTGTGCCCCGTTGATTTCAAGTCACCAAGAGTTTTTTGGATGGAAACCAAAGACAGATTCCACTCGTATGTATCATATGTATCAATACTAAAAGTACTGCGAGTAGTGTTTTCTCTTTTTTTTTTTCGTGTTTTCTTACGTGAAAAAAAAAAAAAAAAAACGTAACTTGGAAAAAAAAAACTCCCATTCGTCCACCCAGATACCTGAACATCTCCCCTCCTCCTGTTTCCACAAGAAGTGTTCTCTTGTTCGCAGTTGGCACGGCACCAAAACGGTCCTCACCTTTCCACCCAAAGTGGTACATTCACCACCCCCCCCCCCCCCCCCCCCCCCAATCGTGCACAATGTGGGCATAAACAACTCCTTGAAGAGATATTGAACAACGTAGCAAACCGCACAGCGCACGGATAACCTCTCAATTCGGTACGCCAACCGGTGTGCCGCATTGTTCGATGTCTCCGCAAGGATTTTTTTCTTCCCGTCCACGTTGTGGAAGGCGGGGGATCCCGGCCATCTGTGTTTGGTTGGTTCGGGAAATAGTGTACACCTCGGACAGAGCAGGATCTACAGTAAATCAGGCCACTCTGGCCCATTTTATAATAACCAGTTTTACTATGATTGTTAAACCAAACGGTTCTTATATTTCGGGACAGGAGGTATTACCTCAGGGGGAGTGTGGAATACACGGGTGATAACCCGAGTGGTCGTTTCAGGGTTTTACTGTAGAATAATGGCCACCCGGGTGTTAAAGTGTGGGGTGGGTGTGGTATACAAGATGGCGTGTGTTGCATTGCACAACACTGCTGTCATGTACGGTACTCATAGTTCCCCACCTACCTTTGTGAGAACTTGTGAAAGATCTGCGCGGCACATATCGAACTCAGGAAACATGCGCTATTGAAATTAATAGTAAGATCATGCGGATTTTACGGGCCCCACCCAGCAAAAAGGAACTAAATGATCGTACCGGGTTCATATGTACCAGGAATGCATCTGCGCGCTCGGTAAGATCTACAGTAAATCATGACGTGGGAATCGATTTATCGGTCTGACGTGTGAAAGATTGCGAGCCCTGACACTGCCAAAAGGCGCCAGACAAACTACTGCTGTGCCGAGCTCAACTCGTTTACGCAGATGCCACTACTGACTGCTGTAACACTGCTGTACCCTGGCCACGGCGGACATCAGCGCAACGCGGTTGTTCAAATTTCTGGCGTGCTCGTACGCAGTATCATCCAGCGGAGTCATCCAAGTCATCACGTCATCAAACAAGGTATCCATATCCTTCACGAGGACCGTACACCGTACGCACACGCGTGATCGAGGTATCATAGGTAGCTTTCAAATTTAGGCATCGACAAGCGGTTGGGTTTCATATACTGCGTACACGGGTACATTTTAAAAAGATCGTCGGTTTGTATCCAAACGAACAACAAGACCATTTCCGATGCGACTTGTCTACTGCCTTGTGAATGCCCTGCTATTCTGCCGATGGTACGTTCAGCCCGCGATGTGTTGTATACGTCGCGTAGCTTGTGACCACACAACATAGCTGGTAACTCTTTATACTTAACAATCAGCACGGCCAGACAGCAGTGGGTATGATACGCTGCATGTCAATTTTGTGGAAAGATCGGTTTCTCTCTCATGCGCAGAACACACACACGTATTATGAACATGCACCGAAAGGCAGCACCGACCTCCATCGTTTCGACGCCTCTCCAAGGCTGGAAGCTTCGACCACGTTCTCTCCCGCCGCCATAGTCCCGTAGCAGCGGGCAGCCTACCTTCAGCGAACGCACAACGCCAGCACACGGCACGCCAGCGCACAGCGCACAGCGCAAGAGCAGCACCACAGCACCACAGCACAGCAGCAGCAGTACGAAGCATCCATCCGACATCAAAATGCGGCGGGATTTATTCGAACGGGAACAAAAATTGAAGCGAAACGGCAAATAAATTCGCTGTGTACGAGTCATACATCATACAAGTATCTCCAGACCTCCAGATCTCCAGCTTTGTTCATGTCAATACTCGTACGCAGTACGTATTAACTGTTAAACTGTTACGTAATGCTCGCACTCGCTGGTACAACAGTCAGTACGTACTCGTAACACGATACCATTGCGGCACGGCCAATTTTAGATACTATTTTTCCAGCTGTAGGTGGTACTGCTGCTGCACTACTGGTACATCGGACACGCCAGATCCATCCCCATTTTCGTGATCTTACTACATTTGACCATTGACCAGGCATCCCTTTCGTGACGGAGCACCTTTCCTACTCCTAATAGAGACACCTCCAACAGCAGGGCGCTCATTACGTTGTTTCCATATATTACATTGAAACTTTTTGCTAATCTTATCCCCTCCCTGTATGGCCGCTATGCCGCCTGTGACCACCATCCATCTCTTACGAAGGATAGCGATCGTCTTCTCGCTGCTATTCAGTGTATCAAACTCCTCCATAGCACGTTCGTCTATTTCCCTCATTCATTTCTTCCAACACATCCCGTTCCTCCTTGCATATTTCACATTCTCCTACTATGTGAGTTCTGTTCTCTATTATTGCTTTGCCACACGAGCACATTTGTGCATCTACTTCCTCCTCGTCCCGGCTACTGGTGTACCTCTTTCTTCTTTCTGGCAGGTCCAGGTCATCTACACGAAAGCGAGTTTCAGCGTTTTCGCGAAGTCCATTGGGTCGTGCAAATACGTTTTCATTCCTATTCCTTCCACCAATCCCCCGTCTATCTCCAAGTGTTTTTACGATTCCACCTGTTTCTTAGCGCTAGCCTTTCCCTTCTTTGTGTCATTTCTTCTACTTCTGCCTTTTACCTCCCAAACTTCCCGGCGGATACCTTCTCTTCTTGGTCTCCCCCTACATCCTTCCATACTTTCTCAACCACGCCATCCCACCACAGGGCCACTCCTAAGACCAACTATTATGAGAAATTATTTCTGAGCTCTCAGAACTGAGGTTTTAGGCCGAATATACGCGTTTTACTTGGCGGGAAAAAGCCAAAAACGTCGATTTTAGACCCCTCGAAATGCTCCCCGTAGTTTTTGGCGGGCTTTCAGGAACAATTTCCCTTTTCTCCAGAGTCCTAATTTAAATTTTGGAGCAGCCAATCACTTTTCTCTGGAGGGTCAAAAATAAGGCTGTTGGTCAGAACTGGGGCCAGAAATAGTGGATCTTCGAGGATTTTTTTTATGAAAAATCACGATGTCCTCAGAACTGGACATATATCGACGAACAGTCCAACAACGACTCTGGAGAAACGGAAAAGTGCTCGAGAAAGCTCTAAAAAAACTAAGGGAAGCATCCTGAGGAGTCTACCGGTGTTTTTAACTGTCCAGTCGAGTAAATCGCGGGTTTTCGGCAAAAAAAAGCCAGTTCTGAGACCCCTTCAAAAATTTCCCATAATAGTTGGTCTAACGAACAAAAAAAAGACGATTCGTGAGATTTTTGTCGTGAATCGTGATTTTTTTTTGTCGTTTCATGACGCCAACTTTTTTTAGCTTTTCCCTGAAAAAAACAAAATCACGATTTTTGGAATGTCGGATTTTTTACTACTTGAAAGTATCACGAAACGCGACGATTTTCGGCTTTCTTCGTTAGAACTGAAATGTCACGGATCGTGATCTTTTGGCATGCAAAAAAGTCACGAATCGTGATTTTTTTTTTCAGTTCGTTAGGAGCGGCCCTTCCAGCTCGCCCTTCTGTTACTTTCTCCCATACAGCTCTATCAACTATGGCTGGCAACTTCTTTATGGGCATGTTCCTTACTTTATATTGCCATTTCAACTTTCTTATGTCTCTGTTTTGTCTTGAGTGGGTGCATTCCCAGTTCTGCTCTTAATACTGTATTGTAGACCAGGGCAGCGGTTGCCCTGCTGTTCCCTAGGTGTTCCCATTTAATACAAGATTGGACTGAGGTATGGAAATTCTCTCGCGACGTAGACACTTGCTAGGTAGAATTTTACGTGTTTGAAGATACTACTGTTGTTGACGCTGTATTCATTGCGCATTGCGTGGCTTTTCAGAAGAAAGAAGTGATAACGGCCGGAGAAAATATCACAGGCATGTTTATACAGTGGACGCTGATCTCACCCGACCCGAACTCTAGCCCGAACCCGAACGCTATGGGTGGGGGTGACCTGAACCTACGGAACTACTACTCCTTCTCTTCACCTCCTAGGTGCGTACTCGTTCTTCCATATCAAGTTATACAACATGACCATCATGGTAAGCATTCCTTCTCCCCTATACGGGGTCTCGGCCACCTGTGCGTACACACCACGCTAACGATGACGTGAACGTTTTTTTTTTTTCGATTTGTTTTCCACGCTGACGTTTTATAAAAAGGCGAACCCTTCAGGATCACAGTCCCGTTTGTCTTCCAACAATGTATTGTTCCTTATTTTCCATCCCATCCATTACCTTATTTCGGCTTACAATAATTCTCCAGCTTCTTCCCTTTCGTGTAAACTCTGATCCGGGGTCACAAAGCAGCCCCCCGTCCCCTGCTATGGTGCACGCCTTCATTTTTATTTCCAAATACATCGTACTCTCTCCAGTCTGACAAAATAAATCGAATGTTCTCGAATGCCACCTTAGCCTGCCTCACTTCTGTCACTCTCAAAGCCGACAGATATCCCACTTTCCCTTCTTGAAGGAGGCCCCTCCTTGCACCTCCCTCCCTCCCTTGGCAAAGCCTCTCTCGCTTGACCTCTCTTATTTTGTCTGGTCAATGCTCCCCCACTCGTTGGCATCCAGATAAGCCGGTGTGCGTCGGTGCTTAGTGCTAATCCTAAAATCACGAAAGGCTGTAGCGGTCAGATCCAGCGATGGAACCAAAAATCACACATCCTCTACTATATGTCTGTAAGTTATATTTGGTTGTGATTACCATGTTCTCCACACGGCAATAGCGAGATATCAGAGTAACTCGACGTATTGGGTGCGAGCAGCAATACGATATGATAAACAAACCAGATATCATATAGCTTGGAGGAAAGAAACACCTTTAGTATATTTCATTCCTCTGGACGAAAAGGCAATGAGACTATTGTTGTCTAGAAATGGTTCTCCCGTCCAACGTCACCGTGGTACGAGACAGAAAACCCATCGCATGCCAAACGTACTGGGTACGAACAGCACGACGTGACACACAAACCAGAGAGTATACAGCTACAGCAGGAGGAAAAAAGAAACAAATAAATTAAACAAAGAGAAGAAAACAAAGCACGAAAGAAAATACAGAAACAAAGAAAGAACACAGACACGTAAGACTGGAACTAAACCAAGAAAAAAAAAGAAAGGGCAAATGCCAAAATCAGGTATACCTGATCCGTTTGAGCCAAAATCAGGTACATGCTAAAACCAAATAAAAAACGCGCGCCACGAGCGGTGTGATGTCCATGACAATCCGAAAAAAAAGAATGCGCCAAAAAGCAATAAGCGTGCCACACTCTTGGCCTCCAAAATCTGAAGTGTTTTGTTTTCTTCAGGGTGTATCATAGGTACCACGGGCTCCACTTGGACCTGCAAAGAGTCACTATTAATATGCTTCGTTTGTTTCGCCACCGCGGGAGCGCCAAGAGTACTTACTCTGGCGCCCCCCCCCCGTTGACAGCTTTAAAGCTTCCAGACCGTCCTCGCGGAACCGCCTGCTTCATCTTGCCGTACCAAACCTGAGACCACCTCGACGCCGGGTGGTGCAGACGAAACGCCGAGTGTCCATGGTGCTGTACAAACTGCTGTGAACATAGAAAACAACAGAGTACACACAACTTGAAGCACATCGCACACCCCAAAGGAGAAAAAGTGAAACCAGATTACGCATGTATGCATGTACATACGTAATTATACGTACGACGAACGAGTACAGAGCGTATACGCCAATACAGAAGAATTCAACCGAGGGAGGGCAGACGCATACGGAGAGAACACAGTGTACGTATGGCCTCTCTGATTGGTTCAAAGTTGGCCAAAATCAGTTGAAAGCAAGACAGAGTAGAAAAAATCAGGTGTACCTTGGCCTTTTCGTACCAAAATCAGTGACAATGTCAGCTGGGCCAATAGCAGGGCTCCTGTGTGTGTGTTTTGTACTTGATTTCAATATGTAACTGTTTTTGGCACGAAATTGGTCAGGTATACCTGATTTTGGCAAAAGACCAAAAGAAAATAGACTGTTAGAAAGAACGATGGACAAGGGGGGGGGGCAATACTGGTAGAAATAATTAAGAGAAACTGAAACTAAACGGAGACATCATGAAATAAGTTAAAAGAAGAAACGATAGAGAGAAAGAAAGAGTAACAACTAGATATTCGAAGAAAATAAAGCACGATAAGCAAGGGGAAGCTAAAGAAAACAGGGGGCAAAAGGACCCGAAGAAAACTAGAAAAAACATTGCACTTGAGTGTAAATATGTGAATCCTCTGAAGAGTGTAGACCTCACCGCACCAGAGACTCCACAACACATATGCTACCTATTCTGCTCTTGGGATGCTCGTCTTAGAGTATGGGTCCCGAGAGGTCAGTCAAGGATCAAGCCTGTCAGTCAAAGGGTCAACCCGGTCAGTCAAGGGGTCAGGCCCGTCAGTCAAGGGTCAATTGTCAATCAAGGCATCAATCCCGTCAGTCAAGGGGTCGAATCGGTGGTCAATCCAAGCGTCAATCCGGTCAGTCAAGGGGTCAACCCGGCCATTCAAAGGGCCAACCTGCAAATCGACGAGTCAACCCGGTCAGTCAGAGGTTCAAACCTGTCGGTCAAGGGGTCAAGCATGTCAGTCAAGGGGTCAGTTATGGGATCACACACCGTGGTCTCGTCCCGTGGTATTGTGTTTTTGAACGACAGTCCGTGATATGCATCAAAATTACACGACCGAACCCAACACCCGTGAACGAAGGCTGCGCATTTTGTTCCATGATTTTGACCGACCCAAGTCCCCCCGGCAATCATACAGACTACAAACACGAAATTACATGAGAAGCGCGTCTCACAAGCCTATAGCCCAGTAACGTTCCATGTCTATGATCGAGTAAAAGCGTGAATTATTTTCCAGGCCGAAGTGGTGCACACGTACACTACGTTGCGCCACGAATGCCGCAGAATGGTCAGCTCGTGCCGAAAGCACAGACTATATATATCACCCCTCTCAGCGGGCGTCGCCTACAAGCCGCTTGCTATCCATGTACCAGGTATATCGCAACAACAATCCCAGTGCATTTTCAAGATACGCGGAACTCCGATTTTGCAATCAACGGAATGTTTCGACGCGATACTTCGAAGATAGATCGAACGTTTCGATGCACGATATATATGCCCACCGATAGGCCGAGAAATCCGATAAGATACACCAGGTACCTGATATCGATATATCGATATATCGGAACTTTCAATACCGGTACAGGTATGATACAACCTACATATCCGGTATCAGGGCCCAAACACCTTACGAGTGCGTACGAAACCAAGCGGGGTTCACTTCTTATCGAGAAGGCTCAAGTAGATGTTCCACCAGCACGCCACCACGTTCCCTGGGGTGGGAGGGTGATCAGCAACAACGAGAGAGCGGGAAGGCAGAAGAGGCGTTGCGGGCGGGGGGAGGGGGGGATGAGTAAACAGGGGGTGAGAGGGAGGAGGGAGCTAACAGAAGATAAAATGCCATAGATTCAGACTTTTGAAGCAGAATGCGCGTATATGACACGACGTAAAATATGAAAAAAAATGGCTTTCATACTCTTAATACGTAACTGGTAATATCGATGACATACTGGAAATACCATGCTTATATATATATATATATATATATTTTTTACAACATCTGGAAATATTCGATAATATTTGATGAGATCAAGTGACGGGGACGGAGCTGGGTGACAGGGGGCGAGGGGAGAGGAGTTAGGAGCGGGGGGAGGTTTGGCCGATAAACGAACAAAAAAATGCCGGTTGGGTCGTGTTCGGCTGGACGGGGTGTGTGAATTTTGTCTGGGTTGTGAGGCACACGGTACGACACGATAAGGAGGCGATGCCAAGCAAGGTGCAGGGGTGGGGGGACACAACATCCCCTCGTCCTATACCCCCAGCTCCTCGCTCCTCCCCGCCCCCCGCCGCCTCGTTCCCTCCCACCTTCATTCGCTTCTCTTCTTCCCCCCCCCCTCTCACCTCCTCTCCATACCAGCCACCTCATTATTTCCTCGCGCCCTCTCCTCCTTTCTCTGCCCCTCAAACAGAAAGCATCGCCCCCCCCCCGTCCAGCAATGCTTCGCACAGGTACTACTAGTGGTTAAGTGGCCGCGCCAAAAACGTAAGCCGGAGCAGAGCTCTGCTTCCCCCCCCTCGCGCCTGTGTAGGTTGGGTTGGCGTCGGTTGGCGACGACGCTTGCAAAACACGCCTCTCACTGCGTGAGCTGTAGACAACCAGGCTACCGGTTTATATTCTAATGTCTTTTGTCGGTTATCACGTTGGCGGTCGAGATGAATGATGTTGGTGCGGAGAGAACCCTCCCTCCCCGCGAGGGGGATGATCGTAATACGTAGTGTGTACATTGTGAGGCACCCATGAGGCCGCTACATAGTAAATCCATCGCTGTCTCTGGGAGTGCCCACTACCAGAAACTCAAATCAAAATCAATGCCGCTGTTATCCATATGCAAGAAAATCCGCCTCAATTAAGCGGTTCACAGCAGGATGCAGCTCACTCACCCTTCATGCGACTCGCCCAACACCTCACGTCTCGCTTCGCGCTCGGTGCAAGCAATGTCTGCCTGGTCGGCGAAAACCGGACGTGCTCCGTCCCGGCATTGTAGGGATGCGAGGGCCTAGGCTCATACGACTACGGCCATGCATGAAAAGGAGTACACCGCACACACCCCCCTCATATGGCTACGGCCATGCATGATATCGAGTACAACCATACCAGAGCTGACGTGCTCCGTGCCGGTATCGTGGTATGAGAAGGTCTATGGTCATACGACTACGACCATGCACGACACGAGTACTCCCCCCCCCCCCCCCCCCCCCGCCCCCCCGACCGTCGCAAAAAATAGTCAACAGCAGTAGAGCTTTGTGTTGTGTCTCCCCTCCCCCTTGTCCCTCCCCTGCCTCCGCCTCGCCCACTGCCCCTCCCCCCCCCCCCCCCCCGCCGAACCTCATCCTCATCCCCCATCCCTCCCGCTTTTCTCGCCCGTTCCCTCTCACCGAAAACGGGGCGGTATTCCAGAGGAATCAATTTAAAGTTGACCAGCTGGGCGAGCGTCCACACCTGCGTCGTTGCCATTGTTGTTCCAGCCCCCCCGCAAACAAAATTAAGAAGAATTGTTCAATATCTGGCAGGTGTCATTCGAAGAACTCGGTTAAACGAATCATAGAGTCAGCAATTTTCGTGAATGAACCTCGTCTTCAGGCAAACAAAAAAACTATTACGGGGGTCCATAGTTAACAGGACCTATGATGTACATAAAAACCTATATATTTGCCTATTCTTACTAACAAAATTTGGTCCCGTTAACTATGGACCCCCGTAATAATAATAATGGTGAAAAGTGATCCATACTGTATACCTGGTACATAAAAATCGTTTGGTGGAAGCCAAGCGACCAGTGACACGATAATATTCAATAGTCGTTCCGTCGAAACGAGTTGGACCATGTTGCTGTTTTGACACATGAGACAGATCATGACATGCCTATCAACAGTAGATCATCTAGATCCTACGTACGCCGCCCTCATTATGAGTTGGTTGGGTAGGATCTGTGTGGTACAGATACAGATCCAATCCAGGAAACAACCAATCCCATACCACAAACACCACACTTTCCAGTGAAACAAAACGCGCCCTTTCCCATCCCATCCCATCCCATCCCATTCCATCCCATTCCATTCCAACCCATCCCATCCCATCCCTTTGCCACACACACCCTCCCATCCCGTATTCCACGTCCCATCCCACGAACCACATCCCATCCCACAAATACCGCTCCTTCCAGACGAAACAAACGCACACCATCCCATCCCATCCCACAACCCCTATCCCATCCCAAACTCCCAAGTCCCATCTCACATAACACCCGCCCTGTTCACACACCCCCAATCCCATCCCACACCCAAATCCCATAACCCCATGATACATCCCATCCCACACACCCAAATCCCATCCCACATATCTAACTCCCACCCCACATATCTAAATCCCATCCCACACATAAATCCCATCTCACACACTCAAATCCCATCTCACGAATAAATCCCATCCCCACACACCCAAACCCCATCCCAAGCAAAAGTCCGACCCCAAACACCCAGATCCCATCCCACATACTCAAGGTTATTTCCCTCACACACACCTTCCAATTGGTAACGAGCGCTCCGAAATAGAGCCCCTTGGTCTCTCTCATGGACCTCTCCACGCCGAGCCCTTGCAGGAGCCTGAGGCAAGCCAAGGTTATCGCTAGGTAGGGTGGGGTCAGGAGAAGCCGATCCATCGCCACCTTGAAGGCGATGTCTCGAGCTCCCCCCGGGGATTCATCTGCCTTGCGACGCCTGTCATCGGGACGAGGGGGGTGGGGGGGGGGGGGGTGTGCTCGATATCAGGCATGGCCGTAGTCGAGGGGGTCCCGGGATAGTTGAGAAATAAAACCAGCTGGAAAATAATAACCTGACGTCCGCGGGCGCTGTGCGTGATTGTCTCTAAAAATACGGAATGCTCCGTGTCAGATATTCCGGGGCATCCATATACGGATACCAGCATGACGTCAATCGCATGGTGTGAATGAAGCCAACCATTTGAGACAACAAATGAAAAGCCAACCATGTAAGACACAAACAATATCGGCCGAAATACCCCCATACACCAGTACATCCCCTCGCCCCCCCCCCCCCCCTGGGTCTATGGTCATACGACTACGGCCATGCATGATAATGAGTACAGCCCCCCCCCCCCCCCCCCCCCCCGGATTGATGAGATCACTCACCCATTTCCGCAATAAAATCACCACACATCAACAGATTACTAGTACGGGGGGCCATAGTAAATAGGACCTACGGTACACACACAAACCCATATTTTTACCTATTTTAACCAACAATATTTGGTCCTATGTACTATGGTCCCCCGTAATACCACCATGGTATACATCATATACAGGACCCCCCCCCCCCCCCCCCCCCTCCCACAATAAAGCCATCATACCGCAAATACAGCTCCCTTTTACTCTGAAATATTGCCTCCATCCACTCGATACGGGACCCCCCTCCCCCCCCCCCCCCCCCCTCCATATATTATATATGGGTTGGGTTGGCGTCGGTTGGCAACGACACTGTAAAACATGCCGCTCACTACGTGAGCTAGAGACATCAGGGTACCGTTTTTTTTTTTTCTTCTTTTTTTTTTTGGCGGTCGCCCACAGCTGGTCTAGTTATAGATCATTTGTGCGAAGTAAAGAACCTTTACTCTGCACAAGGGAATTGATCGTATCACGTAGTGTTCAAGGTACGGCACCCAAGAGGCAGTTACATAGTACTCCCATTGCTGTCTCTGGAAGTGGCTACACCGGAAATTAAACTAACTCATTGAAGCTGTCATCCATATGCAAGTCCGCCTCACAAGCGGTTCTTGGTAGGATGCAGCTCACCCTTCATGCGACTCGCCGGACACCTCACGGCGCTTCGCGCTTGGTGCAAGCAATGTCTGCCTGGTCGGTGAAACCCGACATGCTCCGTCCCGGCATTGTACGGATGCGAGGGTCTATGGTCATTCGACTACGGCCATGCATGAGATCGAGTACATCTCTCCTATCGAGTACCCCCCCCCCCCCCCCCCCCCCCCCCCCCCCTTTTTCCGCAAAAAAAACGCCATGCATCAGAGAAACCCTCCTCCGTGGAATGATACAGCCACACACCCGATACCGGACCCCTCCCCCCCCCCCCCACTACAACGAAGTCACCATACATCAGAGACACCTTCTCCCCCATGCATGCGATACTATCACCATACATCAAACACGGGACCCCCCTCCCACCCCCCTCCCCCCCCCCCCCCCCCCCCGGCTTTCCCCCCCAATAAAAGCATCATACATCAGAGACGGCCCCCCCCCTCCCTGCAATACTATCACCGACCGTATCATACGTCAGGGTTAAAGTGTTACAAGCGATGGTTGAAAAGAACAAAAGCCACAACGACATCAGATACAGGACCCCCCCCCCCCCCCCCCCCCCCCCCCCCCCCCCCCCCCCCCCCCCCCCCCCCCCCCATGCAGGGATGCGAGGGTCTATGGTCATACGACTACGACTACGGCCATGCATGAGATCGAGTACATCTCTCCTATCGAGTACCCCCCCCCCCCCCCCCCCCCCCCCCCCTCCCATCCCCACCGTCGCCTCACCTCGCAGCGGCTCTCTCAAGCGCTCCATACCACCAATGGAACACAGGACCGTTCACAACGAGCCCAAAGAGAGCAAACGCTGCTAACCTCCGCACGAGCCCCGGCGAGCCCCCGCCCCCCCCCCCCCCCCGACCCCTACCGCCACCGCCTCCGCCCCCGCCCTGCCCCCAACCCCAGGCTTCACCAGCACCGCCGACCCCCGTGCGCTGGCGTAAGCCGCTGACGATGGCGACGACGGCGTTGAGGGGGAAGGGGGAGAGGAGGAAGAGGAAGGAGTTTTTTAAGGCGGACCCTAGGAGCTGCCCTATGGAGGAAATGACTGCCGCGGTGATCGATTTCGTCACGAGCGGTCTGGTCGGGGTGGCGGGGAATGGGGAGTGGGGTGGGGTGTGGGAATTGGGCCGGGCGGAAGGTCATGGGGTAGGGGGAGGGGGGGGGGTCAGAGGGGGGCGGGCGGGGAGAGACGGGTTGGGGGAGTGGCGGAAGACGGTGGTGACGGGGTGGAGGTCGCGGTGCGTGGCGTGGGGAGGTGGTGGGGGGTGTGGGCAGAAGGTCGGGGGAGTCGGGGGGTTGGGCGGGGGGAGGTGATGAGGGGGAGGAGGAGGAGGAAGAGGAGGAGGATGGTGTTGGCAATTACGAGCATGGCGGTTGTGGCGATGACGGAGATTGCGACGATTGGCCATCATGACGAGATGACCCCAAGAGATGAGGTTGGCGGTGTTGATGGTGATGAGGACGATCATGACCCAGAAGGCCGAAGCCAGGCGGAAAAAAAACGGTTGCGAAAGCGCACGCACACCAAAAGAGCACAAAGAAAACAAGGAGGAAACAAGACGACTTGAAAAATTGGATCAAACGTTAACATTTCCGCTACCACCAGCGGGCCGGCCGTCTGGCCATCAGCTAAAATCGCCACGGAAAAAAACTGTCAAGAATACATTCAACAAGAACATCCGCAGATCGCAATTCACGTAAATGTGTAGCAATAAACAGAACATCAGGAAATCGCAATCCACGTAAATGTGTAGCAATAAATCGTACGAAAATAAATTCGTTGAAATCAAGAGCCAAAATATTATGCCGAGAAGGTATATCCAAGGTCTATCAATGTGATACGTAGAGGGTGTAATTGGAACACGCACTATACATTGCCAGATGGAAAATAAAACAATACCCGAGGTAAAAAGTGATGACTATCACATTGTCATGTTCAGTTCAAATCCGAAAAAAAAAAAAAAACGAACCAGTGAGATGGGACAAAATTGTTCAAAATTTCTACCAATCCGCCGGAGGGTAAAAAAACAAACAAACAAACAAACAAACAAACGAACAAACCGTGATGACAGACAGTACCGGCCCCTCTCACAAGAAAGGAGGCTATCAAGGGGGGGGGGGGGGGGGTCCCAAAGGTGAAATAGGTTGGGGTACCCCCCTGGTTCCCTGTCGTACCCCGCGTCCAGCGTAGATCCGATAAAGTTACCGTACATTCTCTTAACAAAAAAAAAAGGAACTACTGCAGTTTCCAATGTCACTGGGAATGACGTAGGTGGTTTCACAATAATGCTCCTTGTATCCCTCGGCGATGATCGTACTTTCACCTTGCTCATCCGGTATGTCGTTTTTTTTTTTTTTCGGTCAGATTTCTGGGTGTGTGAGATAGAGACCTCCTATTACGTGTACTATATATAGTCAACCGAGGGACTTCAGAAAAACTATTACGGGGGACTATACATAGTAAATAGGACCAAATATTGTCAGTAAAAATAGGCAAATATATAGTTTTTTTTAGTGTACCGTAGGTCCTATTTACTATGGTCCCCCGTAATAGGAGCCACCCATACATGGCAAGCACGTGCACAGCACAAACCACACGGCGAGAGACTGACCAGCCCGCGGCGGGGGCGGGCGCCCGGCCCCCACATTATTCCCGAAATGTTCTGTTCTCCCGAAAGCGTTCGGTATCGCCGAGTCTCTTACGGGGCTCTCCCTTCCGACACGCCGTACCGGATATCCGGTTAGCGCACTCACGTACAAACCAATCGCATCTTACCTCTCTGCCATGGAACCCTGGTACATTGCCCACGGTGATTGCCGCTCGCCCCGCCCCCCCTCTTCCTCCTGCTCTTCCTTCAACCCTTCTTCCCTTTTGCGCAGCATCTCTAGCTCCTCCCTCCTGTCCCCCCCCCTCCGCCTCCGCCTCCGCCCCCCCCTGCCCACCCCCCCGCTTCGCTTCCTTCCTTTGTTACACCCCGCCCTTTAGCGACCGTCGACAACCCCTGCCCCCCCCCAAAAAAAAAACAAAAAAAAAACACGCCGCACGAAAGAAAACCGCGGTCAGCATTACCTTTTTTTGTACGCTTTGACCAAGAGTACACGAAAAAATAACGTGCAGTAACCTTGGCCATCATGCGCTTGCCGACCGGTCGTAAAAACAGACCGGGAGCTCATCCCAACCCTCCGAGCTCCTCCCATGCTCCTCTTCGCCTCTTGGATAACCCATACTCCGTGAAAACTGAATGGTCCGGCCGGGACTTGAAAAAGAAAAACAACGCAGTGAAAACAAAACAAAAAAAGAGGTATCCGGATCTCTACTTCTAGTTTGTTGAATTCTACCAACATAACCCACTTGTTTTTATGTTGTGTCTTTTGTGGATACCAGGTTGTGGATACTATTATGCCATAGTAAATAGGACCAAATATTGGTAATGAAAATAGGTAAATATATAGGTTTTTAAGTACGCCATAGGTCCTGTTAACTATGTACCCCGGGCAATAGGTCCTATCCCCTAGATTGTACCGCCTTGTTATCACTACAATCCTTCGAGGCCTTCCTGGCTCCTCAGGGGTACTCTGAGATTACCTTTCGTTGCTAACCCCCTAGAGTGTGGTAAAGCAACACGACCCCACTTCGGTGTGCCTCCACATCCACATCTGAGAAGAGAATTACCTGCTGCGGGACTACCGTCCCACATTTTCGTTTTTTTTTTTTTTTTTTTTTTTGTATGTTTTCCTCGTTTTTGTTCCCTCGTTAAGACCGAGCCCGTTATGGGAAGGGGTGTAAAGGTTTTGGGCCCAAACAAGTATGAATAGGGCTAAAAAAAAAAAAATCTGGAGCATTGTTTAAGTTGCAGCTCTTCATCCTGAAATTTCGAAATACCCTCGTATAGTTTGTTTTGCAAAATAGGTCCCTCTTAACATTTCCAGGGTCGTTGGTAGTTCGTGGCGAAATTCCTACGCGCACCTACTCGGCTACAGCTTCCTGGGAGATCCTCCTTCGCCTTAAAAAGGTACCGTGCGCATGCTAAGGGGGCCCTATATAGGTACTAATCAGCCTCATAGCGAACGCACAATGCCTACTTCGAAGTAATATTTGATTGAGTGCCAGCTTTGAGGCTTCGAGGCTCGGCAGCACGTGCGCTCTGCCGTGTGCACCGGTCGTGCGTTTGCTTACACGCCCAGCGTAGCTCAACATCATTCTCATCAGGGCCATCCGCAGTCAGAGCGCTGCCGTGGAGCTTCGTGCACAGTAGGACTTGGTGTATCCTGCGTCATGCATCGTGCACCATACACGCCCTAGTACTCGCGCTACGTCGTACATACATGAAAGAACGCCCGGCGCTAAAAACACTCGTGCAGCACAATCTTAGCGACGCCCAAGCGATCCCCTAACCCCAACCCAAGTTGTTGACCCTCTTCTCTAGCGGCACTCACTTGGTTGGCCTACGTACCTCAAGGTGCATGCTGGCGAACACATGCCATTTTCGCCCTGCGCAACGGATGGCATGCCTCGGCGGTCGCGCTAGCTTCAGCGTACTCTCCCACGGTGGCCGAAGGGCATACCGGAAGGTCTGAAAGCGGCGGCAGACCCCCCCCCCCCCTCTGTTCTTCGTCCCGTCTTTCTATCTCACTTTCATCCGAGGACCCGTCGGATGGACCCTCGTTTCGTAACTCTGGCACACATTTGGCAGATCATCTGTAGATCATCTACAGATCGCCTTCAGATCATACACAGGATCATCTACAGGATCATCTTCAGATCATCTAAAAACCATCTACAGATCATCCGCAGATCATCTACAGATCATTCCCACTTGATGATCTGAATCTTCCAAGGCAGATAGATCTATAGTCCCGTATAAATCTGCATGATCTATATAGCACATGTGTTCTGGGTTGGATCTGTACTGTCATGCAGATCCTGCACACCGCACCTCTCACAACGGCAGATGATGGAACTATTTACCAGGGACTATAGTAAATAGGACCAAATATTGTTAGTAAAGACAGGTAAATATATAGGTCTTTATGTACACCATAGGTCCTGTTAACTATGGACCGCCGTAATAGATCATCTACAGTAGATCATCATATGTCGGAGGTGTGAACTCTTGACCGCGGGCCGTGCGGTGTTGCGTGTTCAGGGAAGGGGACTCGACTAATGTGCAGGAGAGTCCTGCACAAATCTTTGTGCAGGATGCGAATCGTATTGGTCGAGGCGGGTCTTTCGGCCATCCACCTTTTTTTTTTTTAAACGCCACCAAAACACGCGGCAGAGCCGGGTGACTGTCCCTGCCGACCTCGAGTCCCCCAAAGGCTTGGGGTTCGGGTTCGGGTTCGGGTTAGGGTCAGAGTCAGAGTCAGGCCTGGGGTTGGGTTGGTCTGGGCCGACGTGCGAGGTTGAAAAATTGACGACACACGTCCCGCACAAAGTTTTGTGCAGGACGCTGCTGCGCATGATAGCGGGAGCGAGGGAACGGGGGTGTTTCATGGCTACATTGTTGCGCCTCAGCGTCGTCTGACTAGGGCGACCACCCGCCTTACATACAAGTGCTGCCGTATGTACAGCAGTACCTATATGAGGCGACTTCGCCTTGTACGCGCTGCTAGTCGTGTGAAGCCATTTTCGGTCGCCTTGAAGCCATACTCGCCTCGAAAAAACGTCCTACAAAACGGGACTACGACTGCGCTAGTATTACGGGGGACCATAGTAAATAGGACCAAATACTGTTAGTGAAAATAGGGAAATATATAGGTTTGTGTGTGTGCCGTCGGTCCTATTCACTATGGCCCCCCCGTGACATGAGCACCAGGTACTGCACACCCGGTATTACGGGGGTCCATAGTAAACAGGACAAAATATTGTTAGTAAAAATAGGTAAATATGTAGGTTTTTGTGTGTACCGTAGGTCCTATTTACTATGGTCCCCCCGTAATAGTGAATACCCGGTGTGTACGATATTTTCGTCATAGACGGATCTTTTCGGGAGCGTTTCGGGACTTCCGAGGGAAAAATTCACGATTTCGTTATTTTTTTACGGTTACAGCGACGGTCACTGCGTGATTCGGTGGGTGATACAATGGTTGTTGTCCGAGTTGCAATGGTTGGTAGGAGTTGTGCCTTCGGCACGGGAGTACTGCTGCATCACTGTAAGGGTCCATCTCGACGGGGAATGATAACTTTCGAAATTTGGGAATAAAATTTCAATTTCAATGAATCTTAATGTGATTTCGGGGAAATAACGTGTTTGTATCGTCTCGGGAAACAGCGTGTTAATAGTCAACAAAAACAAATTCGGAATAACCTGGAACAACGCACCGCGTCAGACAACGCTCAGCGGACAAACTGCGACGAGAGGGTAGACGAGAGCGAAGGGTTGCGTTGTCGCGTGTGCGCCGGCGCCAGCCTCTTCTTTTCGGTGGCGCTATCACTCTCGGGGTGTCTTGGGTGGGCGGAGGGAGCCCTCAAGCGCCACGTGCGGAACAACAACGTTGGAGCAGCTATCGAGGCCTCGAGCGTATCCTCTTCTTATTTACTCGTTTGCTCAGTTTTCGTGATGGTTGGCCGATCGAGCAGGCCAAAAAATTGGGCTTGCGACCGACCGCCATGAGCTTTTTTGAGGCGCCACCGCCGGGGTACGATGTGCTATGGTCTGTGGCCGTGGGCGCGGCTATTGCTCCGGTCGCCTCTCGTTGAGGCTCGCGTTTTATCGCCTCGATCGTGGTCACCGAAGCGGCCAAGAATCACCCCAGACTCCACCGGGGGCGTTGACCCACCATGGACATGCTGCATCAAGGCTGATCAACTCCCAAATTCCAAAAAGAAACTAAAAAATCACACGGAAAAAGTCTTGAAAGACTTCTCACTCAAATTGTTTTTTTTTTTCAATTTGCCTTGAGACTGCCTGCCTGGTGATTCACTCTTCGGCCAATCAGATGCAAATTCAATCACACAGAAAAAAAAAATAAACTGAAAAAATGAATGTCCTCGATAAGACCGGCTCTGACATGATTGTATCAACGCGAACTCCTGGGCACTCACGCTGCTCGTAGACGTTTCAATGACTGATAGCACCAAAACGCCATCACCCGTCGTTTTGATTGCTATCTCGGGGGTCTCACACGGATTAACATACAGGGTTGTACACAGGTCATGACCCGACCCTCGAGTCGTGTCAGGAGGGCTTCAACATCTCACAGATCGGGTCGGGTCGGGTCGGGTCGGGTCAGGTCGGGTCGGGTCGGGTCGGATCGGGTCAGGATGTCTTCAACGTATGACGCGTCGGGTCGGGGTCGGGTTACAGGTGACCCGATCCGACCCGACCCGAACCGCGAGGTTTGACCCGACCTGTGCACAGCCCTGAAATTTATCAACCATTGTTTTGGTCGCTATCTAGGGGTCCCAAACGGAATAATTAGCATACCCTCAAAGCTTCATCAGTGCATACCCGGCGGTCAGTCAAGGGGAGCGGTCTCTACTGCTCTAGGGCCGTTGCCGTGGGAGAACTCTTTTTCAAGCACAATTTTCAGATTCTATAACGTTTTTTTTCGCGCGGTCTGCTTCAAGTTCCAGATTTCCCGGATATATATATATACAAGAGCTTCGCATGGGGTGCCTGCCGGCACCCATGCTCCGGATAGGCAAATATACCTCAGTTCCAATTCGTGATTACTTTTTTTAGCAATATAAATACGCCATTCGATCTTATAAATAGTACGAACGAACATGATCAGGTCAATGCCAAGTGGCGCAGGAAAAAGGCAATGCTGAGTTTCAGTTCTCAGTTTTTGAATCTCTGTCTCACTCGCAGTACTTTTGACCAACTTTTACTTGACTTTTTATGATTTTTTTTTTGCGACGTTGTTTCGTTTTTCTTTCAGCGATCTCTGAAGCCGAAAAATCAGAACCGTCTACTATTACGGGGCAGGAAACCATCGACACTATTGACCTTGGTCCTGGAGGGGGCAGAAGTCAGCTCAGATCTGATAGGTTCATCACATTTCTCAGAACTGAGATTACTTGCATTTTGTGGACCATAGTACTACTGCTGCCCTTTATCTGCCCAGATAGCCAAGTAGTACCCCATACCCACACCGAAGTACAGGGTTCTACACTATTTGACCTTGTCGTGGGCATGTCGTAGCATTGCCATGGTACCGCCCATGGCACACCATGGCATCACCACGGCATCCCATGGTGTGGCATAAGATTCCATGGCACGCCGTGGGGGTTGCCATGACATGCCATGGGTAGTACCATGGCAACCCCCGCGGCTACCGCCACGGCACTCCATATTCGGCGTCCCCGTGGCTCGGTAGGTAGTCCGCGTGCCTATCAAGATCAATTTCGTGGGTTCAAGTCTCACCGAGTGCATGCTCGTAGGGGCTTTTTCTTGCATAAAAGGGATTGATTAGCGGAAAGCGCGAGAGCGTGAGTTAGAGCTACATTCGATGAAAATCGACGAGCAGTGGGAATGCTGAACCCTATGCGCGACAAAAAATAAAAGGCACGTACCGGGGGGGAGAAGGGAAGGAAGACACCTGTGACCACGGCTTGTCCAGAAGATCGTCGAGCGTAAAACCTCTTACGAATTAGGATGGAAAGTGAAAGTGATGAGTAAAAAAATAAATAAATAAAAAAATGGCAATCCCACGGCATATCATGGCAACCTCCACGGCACCCCAATGTCCACGGCACCTAGGTTAGGGTTGGGGTTGGGGTTAGGGTTAGGGATAGGGTTAGGGTCCCATGGTATGCCGTGGAGGTCCGTGGAAGGTTCCGTGGTATGCCGTGGAAGATGCCGTGGAAGGTTTCGCCGCAGGTGGTGCCACGGCATGCCCCGCCATGTTGCGAAAAAAGACAATAATGTACATACCTCGGCGAACATCTTATCTTGCAGTAGTATTGTACCGGTCCCTGGTAACGAAGGATCGTATCTTACAGCGGGACTGTATGAAATAGCATCTTAAATTTCTTTATTAAGTAACAGTGGATACCTGGCAGCTGGATATGATTTTATAAAATTTGAAACATTTGAAATAAGTGAAAACCGTCTGCTGTGAGTACGACCGATTGAGTGGTCGAAACTCAACTTTTGTTTGGAAGCTGGGTGATTGCGTGATACGTCAGACACGCTCATCGGGCGCGCTTGTTATGTATATTTGTTTTTGCTTTGTAAATCTTCCAAGTAGAACACCTCTGAACTACTGCTGCTGCTGCTGCTGCTGTACTGTCGCTGCCGTAGTAGTACTCGTATTTCAATGCGCCTCCAGAGATCAGACCTTGCAGCAGCAGTGGACAGTCCGGGCATGTATGATCACCTGTATTATACCCTCCGATGTGAATGGTCGGTTTTTCTTATCGACCACACTCGGTCGAATTCATACTCTTAGAGGTCGGTATCACTTCTGAAAACGCTCTGATATGATATATGATATATTTGTACAAAAAAAGTGATATATGATATGATATGATATGTTATATCATATCATATATCATATCATATGATATGATATGACAGAAAACCCTCCCAAGCGCCCGAGAATCTCCCGAGATCCACTTTTTTCTTCGAAGTTCCGAGTTCTTCGAAATACCCTGACATGGCTCTAGCTAATCTAGCTCGCACACAAGGAGCCATCGTAGCTTGTCTGCTGTAGTCCACAGCAGCAGTCGTTCTCACGGCATGGTCTTCTTTGTGGTTCGCGTTGAAGTTGGAGCTGTCATTGTTTAATCTTTATAACGATGATTTTCGTATTTCGGGTTGCTTTTGTGTTAATATTAGTAAAAAGAAAGGCGGAGTGCTGCTGTTGATTTCAGGGTGAATATTCTGTTGTTGTTGTTGTTTTCTTCACATTAAACCGTTCGTTCTACGCGTCGACATCCAGCACAACCAGTGTCCGTGCCGATTCTTCAATCCTAGAGAGATACAAGTTCTGTGGTCACAAAGCTACGCCACAGAGATACTACGTTGCCACGTATGTAATGCAATGCCATGTCATCATACTGCGTACGACAGGCACGACATACACATTCCATGACCTAGAGAAACAAAAACGAAACAAAGAGAAAAAACAAAAACAAAAACAAAGACAATTCGAAAGAGAAAAGAAACAAAAAAAGAAACTAAAATATACCTGGTATATGTACATACTTCAGTATAGCAGCAAACCATCGTACCCCCACGTAGGGGACGTGGCAGACACTTGAAAAGAACGAGCTAGAAAAAAAAAGAAAAAGAAGAAAACACCACTAGTCGTCAACAGAGTAAGGTAAAAATAACAGTCAAACCAAACAAAGCACAAGGCATGCTCCAGGTAGCGGCAGCAGTTTATGGTACGAGTAGCACAGCCAGGGTCTCCCTGCCGGCCCGCCTGGTACCTTGCTACCCTGTCTGCCACCATCGTCCAGCGTTCGTCAACTATGCCCGGCCCCTCGGCGTCAGACAGTACGAAACAAGCAGAGCAGGCTCGTCATCCACCCACGCCACACGACTCCTTCAATAAGGCTTATCAATCGGAGAAAGGAAGAGAAATGAAAATCACATAGGGTCACCGCAAAGAAGACAATAAAATGAAATAAAAATAACAAAAACAACAGGAAGACAAAGGAAGACCACGTTCGAACCAGCTGCACCAGTTGGTGGTACGAGTAGTATAGGCATGTTCTACTTCTTAGTCTGCCCGGTACCTGGCTACCCTATCTGCCATCTCCTTCCTACTTTCGTCCACTGCAGTTTCCCTGCTACTCCTCTTCCCCCCCCTCTCCGCATTCCCTTGGTCGGGTTTTCTGCTACTCCTCTTGTTGCCCCTCCTCCCCCCATTCTCTTGGACACCACCCACGGCGGATGCGCGGCGCTGCCTGCTCAGCTCAGCCTCAGCCTCGTGCCACCTCACCATGAACCGTTCGGCTGCTTCCAGGATATCCCCCGGTACCACTTCCCCGCCTTTTTTGCAGCAGTGGGCCACAGTGCGGTCTCAACTCCAAACACCAAGGGAGCAAGTTCCGTTGACCCTTCGGTGGCGCGGAACTCCCTACGGTCTTCGACTACGCATCTATGCCAAGTCTTAACCTGTCCGCCAGGTCTCGGGTTCTCCCCACCAGCAATCGTCCCGAACATCACCCGGCTGGGTAATCGATCCTTGCTTTGCCGTGCCACCCCCCCCGCGAAGAAGAGACGCCGTTTGCGGATAGTCGTTTCCATGCTCTCGCAACGTGTCATCTTGAGGGCCTTCGCGTACGAGAGGGTCGCATGGTCAGTACGAAGTCGGCGTTGGAAGCCAATGATTCGCAACAGGACTTGGTGGTGAGCCGTTCGAAGCTTGGCAAAGTGTTCCGCTCTGAGGGTCCACGTCACACACCCGTAGAGCAGGGTCTCAATCACCTCGGCCTTCAGCATTCGGACTTTCAGGCTAAGGGGGGCGGTCGTCCTATCATACAGCTCCGGGCCGAACCGTTTGAGGCATGCTCGCATGAGACGGATCCGTCGGTCGATTTCGAGCGAGAGGTCAGCATTTTCGTGGATAACGCCGCCTAGGTACAAGAACTGGGCCGTCTGCTTATACCTCTGGCCTGCTGTTTCGATAACGAGCGGTGGTGCGAGGGTTTTCTGGTCTGGCGTTTGTAGAAGCATAGTCTCTGTATTCTTTTCCGACACCGTAAGGCCTGCTGCTTCGAAGACAGTCACGATGACTGTCATCATTTTCGCGAGCCCTTCAGCCGACTTCGAGACAATCCCTGCGTCATCGGCGTACAACATGCCCCATACAGCCCTTCGCACGCACGCCAACGGCTCCTGCTCCTCCGTCCCGACTACTCCAGCATCACTGAGTTGGACCAAATCCCTTACGATTGCTTCGTCATGGCTAAAGCGTACAAGTACGACGTGCAACGCAGCAGCGAAAAATACGTTGAACAGTAACGGTGACGGCACACAGCCTTGCCGCAGCCCCTGCGTGACATCAAACCATTCCGAGTGCTCGCCGTCATCCGTACGCACGCGAGCCCGCATGCCATCGTGGAAATTACGGATAATTCTCAGCATCTTGGTTGGTACGCCAAAACGTGTGAGTACCTCCCATAACAGCTCTCCGTCGACAGAGTCGTACGCTTTCTGCAGATCGATGAAGCACAAGTACAGGGGGATTTTCCTCTGTCTTCCAAGCTCTTGCAACCGGCGCACGACGAACAACATATCAATCGTTGATCGTGCCGGGCGGAAGCCGCACTGTTCCTCCGGGAGTAATTCCTCGGTCTCGCAGTAGTTGCTGAGGCGCGACGCGACGATTTTCAACAAGACCTTGCCTGCGTGGGCAACCAGCGAAATCCCTCTGTAGTTGTTGCAATCAGTTCGGTCCTTCTTTTTGTGAAGGACCTTGATGATCGCGTCTTTCCATTGCTGGGGGATTTCTCCTGTTACCAAACATTGACAAGGATGTTGTGAAAGCACTGGGCGAATGCGGGGTGGTCATTCTAGTATGTGGTGTCGTCAGTGTTATTGCACAGCAGTAGTGCAGTCTTCATGGTACTCTATTTTGAGGACAAGCGGTTGAAATTGTCTGGTGATTGCACACAGCTAGCTGCTGTGCATATGCCTTGGGCCCGAGATATTCCTGATTGTTGCGTGCGTAATACTTTATAGCAATGTGCGCCTTGTTTATTCCGTGGAAGCGAAAGATATGCTGTTGTTGTACCACCATGTACGTACGTACGTGGTACGTATGTACCCCTAGTATAGCTGGTATTTGGTAAAAAACTAAGAAAGCACGTTGTAACAATATAGCCTACCAGGTACTGTACTGCTGTATACTATATAGTATAGGTGTTGTAGGCGAGTAGAGCCTGGTAGAGGAGTTAAAATATACTACTAAATACCAACTAAAAAAATGTAAAGGTTTCCAACAACTAATAACTCGGCATCATGCCATGAATACATTATTATTACTGATGCTACTTTATATTGCTCTTCTCGCTGGCTGTGTGTGCATCATCACCCACCTTTCGTCCCAGCTTTCGTCCCAGGTTGTGCTCGAAAACGTTATACGAGTAATATATACCGTTCGCCCTACTATTACTGGCGCTGGACACATGTTTGACTATTATTGAAATATGTGCTTACCAGCAGTGCAAGAAGAGCATTACACCCCACCCCAACCCAAGAACGTCCTTGGCTAATACTGCTGCGGTGTGGCCTCAAAGAAAGCTGAAATCGTGACTTTTATTCCATATCATATCACACATCATATGATATGATATGATATATCGATATCATATCATATGATATGATACGATATGATATATCATATCACGGGTTTTTTTTTTTTGTGATATTGATACGCTTATATCATATCACATATCGTATATTATATCACATTTTGTGATATGATACCGACCTCTACATACTCTCCAACAACCTCCATCCCATTCCTCCGGCGAAAACAAATGCCGTGCCGATTTTTATCGAACGGTCTGGTAGCAAGAGCGGCGCAATACCCCGGGAAGGCGCGTGTAGTCGACTTGCGAAGAGAGAGGGGCAAGTGAAGACAAGCCACCGAGTAAGGCGAGACCGAGGGGGTCGAACAGGCCGATGGCGGCCCGCAAACCAAAGGGGTCGGGAGAATAAAGCGGTAGCATCAGCAAGGCCGAGAATCGAACCTCGGAGAGGAAATAACTACAATAATAAGATCAAGTCTGTCTCTCTTTGCGGAGCAACAACAGCGAAACAAATCTCCAGGACCGCGGAAACAGAACGTCCGTGCCTCCTCTCCGTATTCTTCGAGTTCGTGGTCGAAAACGGGACTGTTAGTTTGAACCAATAAAAAATCGTTCAGGTCCTGAGTACACGACTGCTGTTCACGCGTTCATGCGTGCCACCGCACCCTTGGACCTTTTAGAACGATAGGGAACTCAATTTCCAGGAGGGAAGAAAATAGAACGTCCATGCGTCCTCTCCGCAGCAAATATCCCTCGAGTTCGGGGTCGCCGCGCTCGTCGGCGGCGCGAGACTCCGAGACGCGCGCACGGGAGAACACCCGTCGGAGGCCGGCTCGCGCGACCGTCGAGGAAAGCGGTCGAGAAAGCAAGCACGGAAGCCAGGGAAGCGAAGGCGTGTAGAATCCCAGGCTAAACTCATACGAAATCGGACGCGAATGCTGCGCTCTCAGGCGTCGGGAATCATTGTATATATACACTCTAATAAAACAATATGTATTACTCTCCCATAGCAACACGCAGGCATCAAAGAAAAGACCGCATGCTCGACAGCATAGTAGTGAGTGGGGAGGGAGGAGAAGAGCTTGCTCTACGACCACCACGGATCTAGGTTATAAGACAGAGAGAGACTTGAAAAGGTTGAAACATTGAGGAAGAAGACCGTGTACTCCTGCTGTGTGTATTAATAGTACTCTTCATGGGTATACACACATACATACTATACCCGGTACGTACATTTGCTGAACTCGCACGGGGAGACGAAATGAAGAACAGTACCCGAGAATCACACAACACTCTATGAAAATACTATCATATTAAAAATACATATAGCCATGTTATATAATAGCAATAGCCATGAGGGTGATGACGCTTGTTGCCACCGTACATACGAAAAAAAAAACACCGGTGATGGCCAGGCAGTTTCGGTTTGTGACCACAGAACTTGTATCTCTCTAGGATTGAAGAATCGGCACGGACACTGGTTGTGCTGGATGTCGACGGGTAGAAAGAACGGTTTACCAATGTGAAGAAAACAACAACAACAACAACAACAGCAGTGCGATAAAGAATATATACGTTCAGCTCGTTGGAGGATTTCGGTAATGGTACGCGAAAATGATTCTGTGACGACAACAGCATCACACCTAGATGTCGGAGGAATCAGCATCACGCATGCCACACGCAACGACACGCACGACCGAAATTCACATAGAATACTCGCCTGTGGTGAGCCGAGGCGAGCAGAGATGACTGGAAGTAAGGCTGGAGGCAAGAAACGTCTCGCCTGTGTTGAGCCGCGGATGACTGGAAGTAAGACTGGAGAAAGAAATAGTCGCCTGTGGTGAGCCGCAACATAATCATAGTAGTAATATATATTTATACATATATATATATTGCTCCAAATCTGTGAAATTTAACTTTCCTCGTATTCTTCCGTCCTCTGTTAAATTTCATGTGTTGCGACAGTGACGCCTCCGCATCTTGATATGATACAAATTTCTAAAAATGAACAAAAATCTGGAAATTCTCGGCGAAAAAGCTCTCCGACAACCACCTGTCCTCTGTAAAATTTCACGTAATGTGACAGTGACGCCTCCATATCTCGATAAGTTACAAATTTCTAAAAATCAACAAATCTGGAAATTCTCGGGGAAAAAGCTCTCCGACAACCACCGGGGGTTTTGCAACATGGATGGCCTGAGATACCTTTTCACTTTTACTTTCCAGCCTCACTCGTAGGAGGTTTTACCCTCAGCGATCTTCTGGACAAGCCGTGGTCACAGGTGTCGTCCCTTCTCCCCCCCGGTACGTGCCTTTATTTTTTGTCGCGCATAGGGTTCAGCATTCCCACTGCTCGTCGATTTTCATCGAATGTAGCTAACTCACGCTCTCGCGCTTTCCTCTAGTCAATTTTTTATGCAAGAAAAAGTCCCTATGAGCATGCACTCGGTGAGACTTGAACCCACGAACGCGGACCACCTACCAAGCCACGGGGACTATGGAGCAGTACTGCAAAGGACGTCTGAGTGTCAATCCTTTCAACTTGCAGGCACCCCGTGGACTGGTGGGACGTAGTCTACTGGCGGAACGCAGTCCTTTCAGCCTCCAGGTGCCCTGTGGACTGGTGGGACTTGGTTCTTTCAGCCCCCCAGGTACCCAGAGGACTGGTGGGAATCAGCCCTTTCAGCCGCCAGGTACCCTGTGGACCGTTGGGACTCAGTCCTTTCAGCCCCCAGGTACCCTAAGGACTGTGTACTGGTGAGACTCGGTCCTTTCAGCCCCCCGGCGCCCTGTAGAATGTAGACATGTAGACTGCTGGGGCTCAGTCCTTTCAGCTTTCAGGTACCCTGTGGACTCCTGGGACTCAGTCCTTTCAGCCCCCAGGTACCCTGAGGACTGTTGGGACTCGCCCCTTTCAGCTTTCAGGTAACCTGTGGACTGGTGGGACTCAGCCCTTTCAGCCCGCTGTACTATTGTGGACTGATGAGACTCAGTACTTCCAGCCCCCAGATACCCTGTGGACTAGCGGGACTCAGCCCTTTCAGCCCCCAGGTACCCTGTGGACCGGTGGGATTCAGTGGGTGGGACTCAGTCATTTCAGCCCCCCCAGGTACCCTGGGGACTGAGTCTTCGAAAAAGACTCGGGTCGGTGAGTAGGTCCCGAGGACTGGTACTGGGTACCCTGATGACATTTGCAGCTGTGGTTCGTATGTCCGGCACGTACGAAATACCTGGTACATTTTTTTTTCTCAATATATATTTTTTTTCAGTCATCACTTTCGCTTTTGTAAGGGCCCATCTTAAGGGCCCGTTTTAACGAGGACTTTTTTGGTCCTTTCAATTTGGTTCGGTTTTTATTTTTTCAATTTAATTTGCATCTGATTGGCCGGAGAGTGAACGACCAGGCAGGATTCGAAGGGGCAAATTAGAAAAAATCAATTTGAGTGAAAAGTCTTTTGGGACTTTTTTCGTGTGATTTTTCCAATTTCAGTTTCGAATTTGGGGGTTGATCAGCCTTGATGTAGCATGTTCATGGTGGGTCAACACCCCCGGTGGAGTCTGCGGTGATTCTTGGCCGCTTCGGTGACCACCGTCGAGGCGATAAAAGGCGAACCTCAACGACTGGCGACCGGAGCAATAGCCGCGCCCACGACCACGGACCATAGCACATCGTACCCCGGCGGTGGCGCCTCAAAAGAAATCAAGGCGGCCGCAAGCCCATTTTTTTTTTCGGCCTGCTCGATCGGCCAACCTTCACGAAAACCGAGCAAACAAGCAAAAAAACAGAGGATACGCTCGAGACCTCGATAGCTGCACCACCGTTGCTGTTCCGCACGTGGCGTTTGAGGGCTGCCTCCGCCCACCCAAGACACCCTGAGAGTGATAGCTTCCTATCCTGAGCCACCAAAAAGAAAAAAATGCTGACGGCGGCGCGCACGCGACAACGCAAACCTTCGCTCTCGTCTACGCTCTTCGCTGTTTGTAGGCTGGGCGTTGCGTGACGCGCTTCGTTATTCCAGGTTGTTTCGATTTCTTTTTTGTTTGACAATGAATGCGCCGTTTCCCGATAGGATACAAACACGTTTTTTTTTTTCGAAATCAAATTAAAATTCATTGAAATTGAAATTTTATTTCCAAAAAACGAAATTTAGTGTTCCCCGTTAAGATGGGCTCTAACGGGGACTTTCGGCTCTTTCAATTTGACTTGATTTTTTTTTTTTCTGATTTATTTTAAGGGCCCATCTTATCGAGGACTTTCGGTTCTTTCAATTTGACTTGATTTCTTTTTTCTAATTTAATTTGCATCTGATTAAACGAAATTTAGTGTTCCCCGTTAAGATGGGCCCTAAAAGGAGGTTTTACACCCTGTAGCCAAAAGATACCAAGCCGTGGAGGTTTCAGTGTAATCGCATGTGTGAGTGGAGCAGTGGCCGGGGATCCTGTGTGATGTCCCCTAGCCACCTGGCTCGTGGTCCGATGAGGATCACTCCGTGATAATACAAGCTCTAAGAACAAGACTTACTGAGTGCGAGGCCAGCGAGACTGGTGGAGTCCCTCGCTGGAAGCCCTCTTGCTGATATCATCTGGCAGAGGCCATAATATCTAGATATTCGCGGAACTTCTGTTGGAGGAGTTTTCGGCTGCGGAGTATTGGGTCACAGCTGGGAAGGCAGTTGGCCCGTTGGACGGATCGAAACGGCTTGAAGCGCACAGCAGGGGAGGACGCTCCGGGAGCTGGAGGACGCACAGGTCAGGCGGCAGTTTCTCCGTTATTACAGTAGAGTCCAGGTGGACTGCTGTGGATTATGGCGCACACGGCAAGCACGCCGCTGGTGGTAGGGGAGTCTCTGACTCCACCGAAATACGGAGAGGTGTGGACCGAGCAGGCCTCTCGTGTTTTTTTTACGCAGCGTACCTCGATTATGAGGAACGGCTGCAGCTCGCCAACGCTCAGGGGGTGGTTCAGCACTCCAAAGTGAGCATGGGCCAGCTTATCCCCAATTACATTCATCGGTGTTTTGAGGGATTTTACAAGCATCAGACTACGATGACCGCCTCGGAGTTGTTGGACGCTGTTAGGCAGCACGCTGGTTACACAACCACCAGCAACAGATTTGACACCTCGCGGGCGGCAGCGGACTTGCGTCGCGTTCTCTCAATGAGGCGCGATGAAAAGCAGGGCGGTGAAACATCCGTCAAAGACCGCGCGATGATGGTAAACTCCGCTATGGAAAAGTATTTTGCGGAGAATCACGCGGTGCATGCCATGTACCGCGCTATGGCCTCTGCCAGATGATATCAGCAAGAGGGCTTCCAGCGAGGGACTCCACCAGTCTCGCTGGCCTCGCACTCAGTAAGTCTTGTTCTTAGAGCTTGTATTATCACGGAGTGATCCTCATCGGACCACGAGCCAGGTGGCTAGGGGACATCACACAGGATCCCCGGCCACTGCTCCACTCACACATGCGATTATACTGAAACCTCCACGGCTTGGTATCTTTTGGCTACAGCACCCCCAAAGCGAGTTCACTCGACACGAACGAGCTTGACAAAACCAAAAAACCAAGACGAAATCGCATGCGGCAAATCACAAATCAATGCTGAACTCTGAAGCAATTTTAATCTTGAGCGCACGGGTCATCCGTAATTTGCGCAATTCCTTCACGACGAATTCAGGCGCAGCAGAATAAATCGACCGCAAAGACTCCCACGTGCGCTCCTCTGCTTCGAAACCATCCCAATCGACCAAGACAATCACCTCGTTGGCATCATCTTCGGCCACATGCACCAAAGCATTCATGCGGCATTCACCCTGCGCAAAGGAATGTTGGAAAACATCCTTCAGATCAGCGGTGACGTTCAACGTCGCATCCGCATAAAATCGTAAACGAGCCACGTGAGCTTGATGCACCTTCCCAGAAACGATGTTCTGAACTGAGTACACATGATCATGATCAGCTGCTACCACACGCCACGGACCAGTCCATGTGGACAACAATTTCGGTGTGACACCCTGCCGACGAACACGAGCATACAACACGAAATCACCAACCGCAAATTTTGGCAACACCACCTGGCCCTGAGCCTGTTTACGTTTGTTGTCGCGAGACACGGCAACAGCTGCGCGAATATCGGCGCAAAATCTCTCCTGCTCTGCAACGACTTCACGGACGTTCGCACGCAACAAGTCAGCATTCATCACGTCAACATTCCACCTGCCATCAGACTCAGAAACGAGCGCCGAGAAATCGGTACGCGGAGCACGCCCAAACATCACGCTGTACGGAGTGCTTCGGTAACGTTCACGAAACGAAGTGTTCAAGGCCCACTGAGCGGCCGGCAAAACATCAACCCACTCCGAAACCTGACGACGCTGTTCTGACAGAATGGAACGCAGAGCACGTACCACCTCTTTTACCATGCGTTCACACGTACCGTTCGACCACGGCGTGTAAGCGACAGCAAAACGATGTTCGATGTGCAACGCGTCGCTCAACAAAGCAAGCACCCTGTTCTTGAAATGCGTGGCGGTATCACTCACCCACACACGCGGCACCCCCAAAGTCTTACACCAGGCTAGCAAATGCTTCGCTGTGACCTCGGCTGTACAAGCCTCGGCCGGTTCCAACGCCACGTAGTTGGACAAATCATCCATGATGACCAAAACATATCGGAAACCATCCTCATCAGGCAGGCCATCGCTACCTTCGGGCCCGCTGTGGCCAACATACAAAAAATCAAAGTGCACCACTTCTCCCGGAGCGGTACCATGCACCGTGTCTCCGTAGGGACGAGGAATGAGTGCACCTGCACGCGTGTCTACACAGTGCAAACACTGGCGAACGAATTCGCGAACCTGAGAATCCATGTGAGGCCAAACACAATATTCCTTCAGGCGAAACAAAGTCGGCGCCACACCACGGTGACCAGCCGAGCGCATGTGCGCGCACACCATCAAACGAGTTTGAAGAGCAAGATCATCCGGCGGAATCCACAAGACGTCACGCACCCCAACACGCACACGAAACAAACCATCATCGGCCAAGGTAGCTTGACCGAAGGTTGTCGAAAATTCATGAACACCAACGCCGATACGAGCGACAGACCTTTGTTGCGAGGCACGAATCACATCCAATGCGGGAAGCGAATCGTCAGCATTACATGGGCTGTGCACGGCAACCGAACGAACAGGCACCGTAGGAACTTTGACCCAACGAGACAACAGATCCCCCCAACAGTTTCGATCGCCAGGGATGTGTTCGATTGCATAGCGGTATTGTCCTAAAACACCCTTCCAATTCTCTAGGCGTTGTGCCATGGTCTTTGTGACCGTCGTGACACACTTCTCCGGATTGAAAATGTACTGCAAGTTTCGATGATCAGTAAAGATATGAACACCACCCCAAAGCAGGTATTCGAGCCTCCGGAACGTATTAACGATCGCAAAACCTTCTTTGTCGACAGTCGCCCAGCGCAACTGCGAACCTGTGAACGAACCACTCAGAAATCCGAGAGGCTCGTGAGACATGCTTTCCAACGCCAATCCACTGCGAAATTCGTGTTCAGGCACTTGGGTGAGAAAACTACCCCAATGGAAATCAGAAGCGTCAGGAAACATCAAAACAACGCACCCGGGACGAGGATGATGAAGCGGCACTGCTTGCGCCACCAAACCCCGTGCGGCATTCCACGCCCGCACCCGATCCTCCGTCCACGCGGTATCCTTGATGACACGATTGCGCGCCACTCGCTTAGTCCGACGTGTAGCCCCAACAAGGAGCTCCTCCAAAAAATCACGTAACGGTGCTACCGTTTCCGCTAAACGTGGTAACGATGTACGCAACCAGTTGACAGCCTGCAAGAATTGCATTAGTTCTCCAGCGTTTTCGGGACGACGCATTTCACTTAAACCTTGCACTCGAGCGGGGTCATGGGACACGACACCATTGGAATACACCTTACCACACCAGACCAGTTCACGAGAGAAGAAGGTACACTTGTGGGCGGCGACAAACAGTCCAACATTCTCCAGGCGTTCTAGAATGTCATCAAGCAGCTGCAGAAGAGCTTCTTCGGTGTCTGCGAAAAAGAAAACGTCATCGACCCAAACTTTGCAATCCAAACCACGCAACACTTCAGTCATGACACCTTGGAAATAAGAAGTCGCATTCAAAACACCTTGGGGAACACGGGTAGGCGTGAACAAACCGTCGCTTGTCGCCATGGTGAAGACGTCTTGCGCCTCCGGAGCCAAAGGCATCTGCCAGTACCCTTGAAGTAGGTCCAGCTTGCCGAAGAAACGCGCCCCCAGCAGATCTCCCATGTCTTCATGGTTGGGCATGACGCCCGGGGACTTCTCCACCTGTGCGTTCACCGCCGAGTAGTCGCTCACCAAACGGAAAGAGTCCTTCTTGGGCACCGCCATCGCCGGACTCGCCCACACCGCCTGGATGTTGTGGTAGACAAAGCCAAAAAACACCAAAGCAGCAATGCACTTCGAGAGCCAGTCCCTTTTCGTCGGTTCGTACCGACGTGGCGTTGCCTTGACAGGCTTCGCCTGTTGCTTCAGCTGCACTCGCATCGGCTCCACTTGCGCTGGCGGATCACCACACAGCGCACGGCGAAAAGCACCCACGCGACGAGCCAAAATTTCGCGCAAACGGGTTGCTCCGCCGACGCTTAATCCACTCTGCTCTGCCTGCTGCACGCTGTCCTCCAACGCCCGTTCTCGGGCCGTCCGCTCCGCCTCCGGATCCATGAACATGTCTGGCCCCCGGTCGACCAAATGTTCCACCGCCTTGTCCTCCGGAGCATCCACCGTAGCCTCGGTCTGAAAAGCACGCACGGAAACCGTCACTCTGCGCGCCGCAAGGTAACTCGGAGTCTCCACACCGGTCGATACCGGCACTGCGCGAGGGCGAAGCTTCTCCAGAGCTTCACGGTAGACGTCGATGCCAAGAGCTTTCATGGTAGCCATGCCAAACAGAACGACGTTATCTGTACCAGGCATGACCGCGAAAGTGATGGGCTCCAATTTCACCGCTCCCCACGGCGTCCGTACACTCACGGCAATCGGCACCGTTTTGTGCGTGACCATCACTGAAACACCCGTAGCGGTTTTCGCCTGCTGCGGGCCATTTTCGAACGGAATTTGCAGATCGGCGCCGCCGAAATGCGAAGACAGCTGCTGAAGTAAGCCGACACCGATGGACGTGAGCGCCGACCCCGAATCAAGGATCACACGCGCCATCAGCGAACCAACCGACCCTGGCAAAGAGAGATCAGCGCGTAAACACTCAGCGCTGCGATCGACAGGCACTTCACCTGCCGTTGAACTCTGGTCGGTACCAAGAGTCACCTGACGCCATGGCTGCCCTCCTACAGCCGGCGCCGAAGAAATAGAATCGGCGGTCCACCCCGACCAAGACGTCGAATATACAGACGGTTCCGGCGCTACCGCCCCTGCAGCAGCACCAGACACTGACTCCGCCCGCTCGGTGGATGGCGAAGTTCTCGCTCCAGCAGCACCCACCGATGTTCCAGCTCCTCCAACGTATACAGCTCGGCCGGCAACAGACGAACCAGATCCCGACCCAGCGGCTCCTGCCGCTGGCGCACCAGAAGTTGAAGAAGCAACAGCAGAAGTTCCACCGCCCGCTGTCAATTGATTGCCACCACGGCCACCGCGCCCGCGTCCATGGTTGAATCTGCCCCGGCCGCCATTGCGGCCCCCGCGATACCCTGACGACCCGCGCCCACCACTGCTGGGAGCTGTGCCGCCACCGCGAGCTTTTGGGCAATCAGAAACATAATGGTTGGGATCACCACACTCGAAACAGACGCGAACAAACGACTTTTTCGCGGACTGCTGCTGTTTCGGTTTTCTGCTGCTGTTGGCGTCGCGGTTCAGCTGCCCCTGCAGCATCTTTCCGACCATACGCCTCGATGAATTTCCACTGTTCTGCAGCAGAAAAAATTTGGTCCATGACCAATGCCGGGTCCTTCTTCCACCCTGCAGCGTACGTTAGCTGACCTTTTACGTACTTTTTGAACTCGGACGGCCATAAGCCATCCACCAACGCCATGCTCACAAATTCCGCCGGTCCGGGCAACCACGAACGGTCCTGCGCGCGGTACATGGCATGCACCGCGTGATTCTCCGCAAAATACTTTTCCATAGCGGAGTTTACCATCATCGCGCGGTCTTTGACGGATGTTTCACCGCCCTGCTTTTCATCGCGCCTCATTGAGAGAACGCGACGCAAGTCCGCTGCCGCCCGCGAGGTGTCAAATCTGTTGCTGGTGGTTGTGTAACCAGCGTGCTGCCTAACAGCGTCCAACAACTCCGAGGCGGTCATCGTAGTCTGATGCTTGTAAAATCCCTCAAAACACCGATGAATGTAATTGGGGATAAGCTGGCCCATGCTCACTTTGGAGTGCTGAACCACCCCCTGAGCGTTGGCGAGCTGCAGCCGTTCCTCATAATCGAGGTACGCTGCGTAAAAAAAAACACGAGAGGCCTGCTCGGTCCACACCTCTCCGTATTTCGGTGGAGTCAGAGACTCCCCTACCACCAGCGGCGTGCTTGCCGTGTGCGCCATAATCCACAGCAGTCCACCTGGACTCTACTGTAATAACGGAGAAACTGCCGCCTGACCTGTGCGTCCTCCAGCTCCCGGAGCGTCCTCCCCTGCTGTGCGCTTCAAGCCGTTTCGATCCGTCCAACGGGCCAACTGCCTTCCCAGCTGTGACCCAATACTCCGCAGCCGAAAACTCCTCCAACAGAAGTTCCGCGAATATCTAGATATTATGGCCTCTGCCAGATGATATCAGCAAGAGGGCTTCCAGCGAGGGACTCCACCAGTCTCGCTGGCCTCGCACTCAGTAAGTCTTGTTCTTAGAGCTTGTATTATCACGGAGTGATCCTCATCGGACCACGAGCCAGGTGGCTAGGGGACATCACACAGGATCCCCGGCCACTGCTCCACTCACACATGCGATTACACTGAAACCTCCACGGCTTGGTATCTTTTGGCTACAGCGCGCAGGACCGTTCGTGGTTGCCCGGACCGGCGGAATTTGTGAGCATGGCGTTGGTGGATGGCTTATGGCCGTCCGAGTTCAAAAAGTACGTAAAAGGTCAGCTAACGTACGCTGCAGGGTGGAAGAAGGACCCGGCATTGGTCATGGACCAAATTTTTTCTGCTGCAGAACAGTGGAAATTCATCGAGGCGTATGGTCGGAAAGATGCTGCAGGGGCAGCTGAACCGCGACGCCAACAGCAGCAGAAACCGAAACAGCAGCAGTCCGCGAAAAAGTCGTTTGTTCGCGTCTGTTTCGAGTGTGGTGATCCCAACCATTATGTTTCTGATTGCCCAAAAGCTCGCGGTGGCGGCACAGCTCCCAGCAGTGGTGGGCGCGGGTCGTCAGGGTATCGCGGGGGCCGCAATGGCGGCCGGGGCAGATTCAACCATGGACGCGGGCGCGGTGGCCGTGGTGGCAATCAATTGACAGCGGGCGGTGGAACTTCTGCTGTTGCTTCTTCAACTTCTGGTGCGCCAGCGGCAGGAGCCGCTGGGTCGGGATCTGGTTCGTCTGTTGCCGGCCGAGCTGTATACGTTGGAGGAGCTGGAACATCGGTGGGTGCTGCTGGAGCGAGAACTTCGCCATCCACCGAGCGGGCGGAGTCAGTGTCTGGTGCTGCTGCAGGGGCGGTAGCGCCGGAACCGTCTGTATATTCGACGTCTTGGTCGGGGTGGACCGCCGATTCTATTTCTTCGGCGCCGGCTGTAGGAGGGCAGCCATGGCGTCAGGTGACTCTTGGTACCGACCAGAGTTCAACGGCAGGTGAAGTGCCTGTCGATCGCAGCGCTGAGTGTTTACGCGCTGATCTCTCTTTGCCAGGGTCGGTTGGTTCGCTGATGGCGCGTGTGATCCTTGATTCGGGGTCGGCGCTCACGTCCATCGGTGTCGGCTTACTTCAGCAGCTGTCTTCGCATTTCGGCGGCGCCGATCTGCAAATTCCGTTCGAAAATGGCCCGCAGCAGGCGAAAACCGCTACGGGTGTTTCAGTGATGGTCACGCACAAAACGGTGCCGATTGCCGTGAGTGTACGGACGCCGTGGGGAGCGGTGAAATTGGAGCCCATCACTTTCGCGGTCATGCCTGGTACAGATAACGTCGTTCTGTTTGGCATGGCTACCATGAAAGCTCTTGGCATCGACGTCTACCGTGAAGCTCTGGAGAAGCTTCGCCCTCGCGCAGTGCCGGTATCGACCGGTGTGGAGACTCCGAGTTACCTTGCGGCGCGCAGAGTGACGGTTTCCGTGCGTGCTTTTCAGACCGAGGCTACGGTGGATGCTCCGGAGGACAAGGCGGTGGAACATTTGGTCGACCGGGGGCCAGACATGTTCATGGATCCGGAGGCGGAGCGGACGGCCCGAGAACGGGCGTTGGAGGACAGCGTGCAGCAGGCAGAGCAGAGTGGATTAAGCGTCGGCGGAGCAACCCGTTTGCGCGAAATTTTGGCTCGTCGCGTGGGTGCTTTTCGCCGTGCGCTGTGTGGTGATCCGCCAGCGCAAGTGGAGCCGATGCGAGTGCAGCTGAAGCAACAGGCGAAGCCTGTCAAGGCAACGCCACGTCGGTACGAACCGACGAAAAGGGACTGGCTCTCGAAGTGCATTGCTGCTTTGGTGTTTTTTGGCTTTGTCTACCACAACATCCAGGCGGTGTGGGCGAGTCCGGCGATGGCGGTGCCCAAGAAGGACTCTTTCCGTTTGGTGAGCGACTACTCGGCGGTGAACGCACAGGTGGAGAAGTCCCCGGGCGTCATGCCCAACCATGAAGACATGGGAGATCTGCTGGGGGCGCGTTTCTTCGGCAAGCTGGACCTACTTCAAGGGTACTGGCAGATGCCTTTGGCTCCGGAGGCGCAAGACGTCTTCACCATGGCGACAAGCGACGGTTTGTTCACGCCTACCCGTGTTCCCCAAGGTGTTTTGAATGCGACTTCTTATTTCCAAGGTGTCATGACTGAAGTGTTGCGTGGTTTGGATTGCAAAGTTTGGGTCGATGACGTTTTCTTTTTCGCAGACACCGAAGAAGCTCTTCTGCAGCTGCTTGATGACATTCTTGAACGCCTGGAGAATGTTGGACTGTTTGTCGCCGCCCACAAGTGTACCTTCTTCTCTCGTGAACTGGTCTGGTGTGGTAAGGTGTATTCCAATGGTGTCGTGTCCCATGACCCCGCTCGAGTGCAAGGTTTAAGTGAAATGCGTCGTCCCGAAAACGCTGGAGAACTAATGCAATTCTTGCAGGCTGTCAACTGGTTGCGTACATCGTTACCACGTTTAGCGGAAACGGTAGCACCGTTACGTGATTTTTTGGAGGAGCTCCTTGTTGGGGCTACACGTCGGACTAAGCGAGTGGCGCGCAATCGTGTCATCAAGGATACCGCGTGGACGGAGGATCGGGTGCGGGCGTGGAATGCCGCACGGGGTTTGGTGGCGCAAGCAGTGCCGCTTCATCATCCTCGTCCCGGGTGCGTTGTTTTGATGTTTCCTGACGCTTCTGATTTCCATTGGGGTAGTTTTCTCACCCAAGTGCCTGAACACGAATTTCGCAGTGGATTGGCGTTGGAAAGCATGTCTCACGAGCCTCTCGGATTTCTGAGTGGTTCGTTCACAGGTTCGCAGTTGCGCTGGGCGACTGTCGACAAAGAAGGTTTTGCGATCGTTAATACGTTCCGGAGGCTCGAATACCTGCTTTGGGGTGGTGTTCATATCTTTACTGATCATCGAAACTTGCAGTACATTTTCAATCCGGAGAAGTGTGTCACGACGGTCACAAAGACCATGGCACAACGCCTAGAGAATTGGAAGGGTGTTTTAGGACAATACCGCTATGCAATCGAACACATCCCTGGCGATCGAAACTGTTGGGGGGATCTGTTGTCTCGTTGGGTCAAAGTTCCTACGGTGCCTGTTCGTTCGGTTGCCGTGCACAGCCCATGTAATGCTGACGATTCGCTTCCCGCATTGGATGTGATTCGTGCCTCGCAACAAAGGTCTGTCGCTCGTATCGGCGTTGGTGTTCATGAATTTTCGACAACCTTCGGTCAAGCTACCTTGGCCGATGATGGTTTGTTTCGTGTGCGTGTTGGGGTGCGTGACGTCTTGTGGATTCCGCCGGATGATCTTGCTCTTCAAACTCGTTTGATGGTGTGCGCGCACATGCGCTCGGCTGGTCACCGTGGTGTGGCGCCGACTTTGTTTCGCCTGAAGGAATATTGTGTTTGGCCTCACATGGATTCTCAGGTTCGCGAATTCGTTCGCCAGTGTTTGCACTGTGTAGACACGCGTGCAGGTGCACTCATTCCTCGTCCCTACGGAGACACGGTGCATGGTACCGCTCCGGGAGAAGTGGTGCACTTTGATTTTTTGTATGTTGGCCACAGCGGGCCCGAAGGTAGCGATGGCCTGCCTGATGAGGATGGTTTCCGATATGTTTTGGTCATCATGGATGATTTGTCCAACTACGTGGCGTTGGAACCGGCCGAGGCTTGTACAGCCGAGGTCACAGCGAAGCATTTGCTAGCCTGGTGTAAGACTTTGGGGGTGCCGCGTGTGTGGGTGAGTGATACCGCCACGCATTTCAAGAACAGGGTGCTTGCTTTGTTGAGCGACGCGTTGCACATCGAACATCGTTTTGCTGTCGCTTACACGCCGTGGTCGAACGGTACGTGTGAACGCATGGTAAAAGAGGTGGTACGTGCTCTGCGTTCCATTCTGTCAGAACAGCGTCGTCAGGTTTCGGAGTGGGTTGATGTTTTGCCGGCCGCTCAGTGGGCCTTGAACACTTCGTTTCGTGAACGTTACCGAAGCACTCCGTACAGCGTGATGTTTGGGCGTGCTCCGCGTACCGATTTCTCGGCGCTCGTTTCTGAGTCTGATGGCAGGTGGAATGTTGACGTGATGAATGCTGACTTGTTGCGTGCGAACGTCCGTGAAGTCGTTGCAGAGCAGGAGAGATTTTGCGCCGATATTCGCGCAGCTGTTGCCGTGTCTCGCGACAACAAACGTAAACAGGCTCAGGGCCAGGTGGTGTTGCCAAAATTTGCGGTTGGTGATTTCGTGTTGTATGCTCGTGTTCGTCGGCAGGGTGTCACACCGAAATTGTTGTCCACATGGACTGGTCCGTGGCGTGTGGTAGCAGCTGATCATGATCATGTGTACTCAGTTCAGAACATCGTTTCTGGGAAGGTGCATCAAGCTCACGTGGCTCGTTTACGATTTTATGCGGATGCGACGTTGAACGTCACCGCTGATCTGAAGGATGTTTTCCAACATTCCTTTGCGCAGGGTGAATGCCGCATGAATGCTTTGGTGCATGTGGCCGAAGATGATGCCAACGAGGTGATTGTCTTGGTCGATTGGGATGGTTTCGAAGCAGAGGAGCGCACGTGGGAGTCTTTGCGGTCGATTTATTCTGCTGCGCCTGACTTCGTCGTGAAGGAATTGCGCAAATTACGGATGACCCGTGCGCTCAAGATTAAAATTGCTTCAGAGTTCAGCATTGATTTGTGATTTGCCGCATGCGATTTCGTCTTGGTTTTTTGGTTTTGTCAAGCTCGTTCGTGTCGAGTGAACTCGCTTTGGGGGTGCTGTAGCCAAAAGATACCAAGCCGTGGAGGTTTCAGTGTAATCGCATGTGTGAGTGGAGCAGTGGCCGGGGATCCTGTGTGATGTCCCCTAGCCACCTGGCTCGTGGTCCGATGAGGATCACTCCGTGATAATACAAGCTCTAAGAACAAGACTTACTGAGTGCGAGGCCAGCGAGACTGGTGGAGTCCCTCGCTGGAAGCCCTCTTGCTGATATCATCTGGCAGAGGCCATAACCCTCAACGATCTTCTGGACGCGCCGTGGTCTCATGTGTCGCGGTCAACGTAATGATAAGCATGAGATGATTCATCCCACGCTCGTAGGGGGCTTGCACGTTCGTTCCCTTCCGAGGCAAAATGTTTTCTGCCTATTTGTAATTGAGATCCTCAAGTGAGTAACTGTCAGTGTAACAAACAGTTGTTTCGGGGGGGCATAGTAAATACCTGGTAGGACCAAAGAATATTGTTCGTAAAAATAGGCAAATATATTGGTTTTTGTGCGTGTACCGCAGGCCCTCGTATTTACTTTGGACCCCCGTAACAGTATGATGCTTCTACTATTACGGGGGTACATAGTTAATAGGACCTATGGTATACATAAAAACCTATATATTTACCTATTTTTACTAACAAAATTTGGTCCCGTTAACTACGGACCCCCGTAACATGTAGACTACAGTACTTGTTAATATTACGGGGGTCCATGGTAAATACCAGGCAGGACGTACGGTACAGACAAAAACCTATACCATGCTATATATTTTACTATTTTTACTTTTACGGGAGGCCTATATAGTAAATAGGACCTACGGTGCAGACAAAAACCTACCTGGTACATAATTTACTAGTGTATTTTTGCTAACGATATTTGATCCTATTTACTATGGTATTTACTATGGTTCCCCGTAGTAGTTAAGGGCGTACCGCATACCAGGTATATATGTAAATCTTGGTCGGGGTGTGCTCCAACAAACCAGAAACTTCTTCGAAACCCGTGTTTCGGGTTGTATGGTGTGAGCTGGTGAGCTCCTCACGTACCTGGTAAGAAAATAAGGCACTCCAGGACCTGTGGGATGGGTAAAATCATTATTGGTTCGTACCTGGTGCGTGTGTGTGTTCTTCACATTAAACCGTCCCTTTACTCGTCGACATCCAGCAAGCCCAGTGTCCGTGCTGATCCTTCACCCTAGAAAGACACGAGCTCTGTGGTCACAGACTACGACACAGAGATAACACACCGTAATGCATTAATAGCCGACGCAATATCATGCCTTCGCACTACTGTAGGTGCGGCCGACACAACATGCATACATATATACGCCAGCAACCAAAATACACATAAAGAAGAGAAGCAACACAGAAACCAAACCGAAAAAGAAGAGGAGAAGAATCCCGAATAAATAAATAAGATGGGAAGCCAAAGCTCAGACGCATACCCCGAGCATGAGCCAAAATGGACGTGCAAGGGGGAAGAAACGGGAAGGAAAAAGGGAAATATGCATCCCGGGGAACACTCAACCAAGTAAAAAGAGAAAGAATGAGTGGGCCAAAATACGCTCGTCACCCACCCACTGCTATGTAGTACTTCTTTCATATGGATAAATAAGAAGGGGAAAGGATAGGAAAAAGTTGAGTCATGGAAACAAAATCAAAGCACCAAGCCAATACATACCGAACGGCCGCAGCAGTTGGCGGTACGAGTAGCAAAGAAAAGTCCAACCTATTAGTCGGCCTGGTACCTTGCTACCCCCTGTCTGCGGTCTCTTTGCTACTCTTTCTTCTACCGCGGTTTCCCTTCTACTCCTCCCGTCCCCCCCCCTGCCCCCATACACTTGTACGGTGTTCCTTCTACCCCTCCTGCTGTTACCCCCCCCCCGTTCCCTTTAACACTACCCGCAGCGGATGCGCGGCGCTGTCTACTCAGCTTTGCCTCAGCCTCGTGCCATCTGCCCATGAACCGTTCAGGTGCTTCGAGGGTTCCCCGGTACCACTTTCCCGTATGTTTTGCTGCAGTGGGCCACAGCAGTGCGGTCCCAACTCCAAAGACTAAGGGGGAGTCTTCCGTTGTTCCCTCGGTGGCTTTGAACACTCTAAGGTCCTCAGCAATGGCCCTAGGCCACAAGTCTTGAGCTGCCCGCCTGGTTTCGGGCTCTCCCCACCAGCGATCGTCCCGAACATCAACCGACTGGGCAATCGCCCCTCGTGTTGCCGCACCAGAGCCCCCGCAAAGAAGAGTCGCCGTTTACGGATGGTTGTTTCGATACTTTCGCATCGTGTTATCCTGAGCGCCTTCGCGTACGAGAGGGTGGTTGGTGTGGTCGGCGCGTTGTCGGCGCTGGAAGCCAATGACTCGCTGAAGGGGACATGCCGTGGCATGCCGTGGCACGACCTGCGGCAAAACTTCCACGGCATACCACGGAATCTTCCACGGACCCCCACGGCATACCATGGGACCCTAACCCTAACCCTAACCCTAACCCCAACACCTAATGCCGTGGAAGGTTTTGCCGCAGGTCGTGCCACGGCTTGCCGCAGGTCGTGCCACGGCATGCCGCGCGAAAAAAGACAAATAATGTACATCCCTGCGCTGAAGGGAATCGTGGTGGGCTGATCAAAGCTTGGCGAAGTGGTCCGCATTGAGGGTCCACGTCACGCAACCGTACAGCAAGGTCTCAATCACCTCTCGGCCTTCAGCATCCGGACTTTCAGAGAAAGCGGTGCGTTCGTCCTATCGTACGAGTTCCGGACCTGGTACGCGGTACTAAAGACTACCAGTATAAATAAGGGTTTTTGCCAAAATCAGGTATACCTGGCCACTTTCGTGCCAAAAATAGTTACATACTGAAATCAAGTACAAAACACACACCAGGAGCCCTGCTATTGGCCCAGCCGACATCGTAACTGATTTTGGCACGAAAAAGCCAAGGTACACCTGATTTTTTCTACCATGTCTTGCTTTCAACTGATTTTAGCCAACTTTAAACCAATCAGAGAGGCCATACGTACACTGCTGTGTTTTCTCTCCGTATGCGTCTGCCCTCCCTCGGTTGAAATTCTTCTGTATTGACGTATAAACTCTATCCTCGTACGTCGTACGTAAAAGTACGTATATATATGCACACATGCATACGCTGGTTTCACTTTTTTCTCCTTTGGGGTGTGCGATGTGCTTCAGTTAGTTGTTGTGTGTACTCTGTTGTTTTCTATGTTCACAGCAGTCTTTACAGCACCATGGCCAGCAGTCTTAACATCACCATGGACACTCGGCGTTTCGTCTGCACCACCCCGCGTCGAGGTGGTCTCATGTTTGGTACGGCAAGATAATTTCGTGCCGAGCAGGCAGTTAGTTCCGCGACGACGGTCTGGAAGCTTTAAAGCTGTCAACGGGGGGGGGGCGCCAGAGTAAATACTCTTGGCGCTCCCGCACGAAGCATATTAATAGTGACTCTTTGCAGGTCCAAGTGGAGCCCGTGGTACCTACACCCTGAAGGAAACAAAACAACTCAGATGATTTTGGAGGCCATATGGCACGCTTAGTGCTTTAAGCATTCTTCTTTTACCGGATTGTCATGGACATCACACCGCTCGTGGCGCGCGTTTTTTACTTGGTTTTATTATGTACCTGATTTTGGCTCAAACGGATCAGGTATACCTGATTTTGGCATTTGCCCTATAAATAATGTACTGCTGCTGTAGTTTTTATTAATCTTTTTAGGACTGCAGTCGGCGTCCCCGGTGGCTTGGTAGGTGGTCCGCGTGCCTGTCAAGACCAATTTCGTGGGTTGAAGTCTCACCGAGTGCATGCCCATAGGGACTTTTTCTTGAATAAAAAATTGATAAGCGGAAAGCGCGAAAGCGTGAGTTGGCTACATTCGATGAAAATCGACGAGCAGTGGGAATGCTGAACCCTATGCGCGACAAAAAACAAAGGCACGTACCGGGGGGGAGAAGGGACGACACCTGTGACCACGGCTTGTCCAGAAGATCGTCGAGGGTAAACCCAACCTCCTACGAGTGGGCTGGAAAGTAAAAGTGATGGATAAAAAAATAAATAAATAAATACCATTATTATTAATAAAAGCTTCTTCGACCGCAATCGACAAATAAAATGCAGCAGCGGTAGCAGCGGTAGCAGCAAGCAAGCAGCAGCAGCAGCAGCAGCATTGAACTTGAATTTCGAGACACGACGGCACTGGGTACGGTGGTACAAAGTGTAGTATGAATATTATAGTCGAATCGAATGCTGGATCTCCTTCTCTGTGAACCCCGCAAGTCGTCGCCTCTCCCTGTTTTTGTGCATGGTCTGGGCTTGAGGCTCCCTGCTTCAGCTGGTGCTCCATAATATAAAAACTGCTCTTGGAAAACTCTTCCACTGCGTAGAGCCATAACATGGTTGCAGCAGTATACCGATGATTTCGGAGCTCCTATTTTCCTCGACAACGCGGTGAGTGCAAACGCCCAGCGATATCTTTATGGATAGGTCTCCACGCCATTTTCCGAAACCACCAGCTTCGTTGTTTGAGGCCCTCCCTGATTTGGGGAGTCTCTGTGCGACGACGAAAAACAAGCATCTCCGGTACACTCAAGCCCGCAACAACGACCACAAACAAGCAAATAATGGATCTGGCCCACCTGCTGCTCCATGGGCCTCATCTCCCTCGCGAGGTGGCGACGTGGCGACAGCAGCGGCGACAGCAGCAGTAGCAGCAACAGCAGCAGCACTACTCCTGCACCCCAAATTTCCGTCAACGCCTTGCGGCACTATGATTCTTCGTGGTATTCTGCTGAGACCTTCGCACAGCACAGACAGCAACAGCAGCAGCAGCAGCAGCAGCGGTGCAGCAGGAGATGTCTGATGTGCGATATGATCTCAAACAACTCAAATATTTTGGTTCTTTGTGACAAACATGGCGGCACTAGACACGTCAAGGGGTTTCGTGGACTTATTATACTATCTTTATCATAGTTTTGTTTTTATAAATTTTGAAATACGTCACCCGGGCAGCATCCAGGGGAGCCGCTGGCCTATATCTTTGACAAGGAAACACATATAGAATACGCGCGCTCGGTTTATCTCAATAATTGTTTTTATTTTTTTATAAGAAACTATAAGAAAGCATTTATTTTATAAATTTTGAAATACGTCAGCTGTGAGTTCGACTGATTAAATAGTTGATACTCAACTTTAATTGTAAAATTAGGTAAAAATGGAATATAGACGAGGCGTATTACGCAGCTTGCAAAGTTGAGTATCAACTATTTAATCAGTCGAACTCACAGCTGACGTATTTCAAAACTTTTAAAAAAATACGTCCGCTGTGCAGGCCAGATCTTATGCAATTTTTTTTTACGTGATTATATGGCTGTTTACGGAGGCTTCGGGGTATCTAGTCCCGTTTCTGATCAGATTTTATCAAAATCGCGTCTTATGGGGCCTGTTTGGTGGAAAAAATGTTCCTCCGAGATTTTATCACTCATGAAATTCCAGGAAGTGATTTTTTTTTTTGACAGCCTTTTCTGATCAACTCTGAAAGTGATAAAATTTGCTTTTGCACAAGACCTCGGAGGCATTGTACAATTTTGTATAGGTTACAGACAGGGCTCATGATGGGTCACGACGCTACATGCTTGGTTACTCTTGTACACAGCTGGGCTCCAGCACTTGTGCATCGGCCACTACGGAGAGAGAGGGCATCAATACCTTGGCCACCATCGCGTCCCTTGCGGCCGCCCAACTGCAGCTGCTCTAGGCAAAACAACTTTGGATACGAATAGGACGAGACTACAGCAGTATCAAAACAATCTAACATTCTTCTTTTCTGACTACGACGGCCGCAAGCAGCTCATGCTCCGCGAGAGCGAGAGCTCCTTGCTGGTCCAGCGACCCCTTACGCAGCTCCCCAGGAGGTTCCACGTTCCGTTCCTTCCTTGGAGGAGCTGGTGGTGAAGGTTGATCGCCCAACCCGGCGTGAACGACTCGTTCGTGTCGTGGTCCACGTACGTAGAGTTCAAGGAAACTTCAAGATCTCGGTTCTGTTCTTTTTTTTTTGTTCTCCCATGAAATAAAACCAAAAACACCATAAGACGGCACATGGCGCACCGATCTGGTGTGGCTTTTTGCCGCAGGAAAATCCGACTTCCTGCCTTTTTCAATCACTCAAAAAATATTGCATAAGATCTGGCCTGGAGTTCAGTGTAAAAATCGGTCAGACAAGCGGCCAAACCTCGCGGTGATCTGTTTCGAAGCAATCTCGCTCCCATTTCGGAGATCGCGGCGGAATCACTGATCCCCTACCCCCTGATTAACAAGCCTGTTTGTAATGTTGTCTTGGACAGAACGTGTGCGTCACGTTGGTGGACCTGATAGGTGATACATAGCCACACCCTAGTGCTCCACCCGTTACTCTGCTGTATACACACATATTTCTTCCAGCTTCACTTTGTTTGGTTGCCGAGAAACAGAGAGGGAGAGAGAGAGAGGCTGGTTACACACGGAGGAGAAGAAGGGGGAGAAGAGGGGCGTTGTGTTCTCCATAAATCTACGCAGCATTTTCAGAGACAGATCAAAAACATTTTGTTCGTCGTACGAAGAGGCTCTTGCTATCTACCTCTCACCAGGGGACCTTCCCGACAAAGGTGAGACACAAGCGTCCACGCCCCGACTGGGCGAGGAGTTTATCACTCGGTGACTGGCTAGTGGTGGTGTTGGTAGGCCTTCGAGGTGGCTCTAGATCTGCTAGATAGGGGGAGAGAGAGGTTTTGATCCTCGGGGCTTCAAAAAGTGCGGTGTATCATGAACATGATAGTAATAATACAAAAAAAATAACGATAATGATGTCATCCCATGCCCCCATCCCGGATCTGTGCAGACAACATGATACCTCTGGGGTCCATCTATTGAACAGTGAAACACAATCAATCACTCGTACAGGGCGTGCGTGTGTGTCACGTCGTGCCAGCTTTTTGCCAGCCAAAGAAGTGGGCATGTGGGCGGAGACGGGGGAGGGTTGCGCCCGCGAAGAGGAAGTCTTGGAGCCACAAGAACAACATTTTGCTGTGCATTGTGCAGGATGGAGTACAGGAGTGGTTTCCATACGGATATACCGTCGTTGTACGTTGGTTGACTGCTTGTACTGCTGCTGCTCTGTATGCCGCATGTGCTTTTTTGTTCTTTCGCCGAACATATTCGCGATGCAGGCACCTTTTATCGTTAATCATGGGATTCGACAGCAGACAGCAGCACAAGCAGTTATTACCCTTTGATTTTTCATAAACTATCGAAAAAAAAGCACGTCAGCTGTGAGTTCAACCGAGCGGTCGATACTCAACCTTGCAACGAAGCTGCGTGAACTGTTCGCTCGTTTCCCATCATTTCCCTCGCGGTTGACTGCTGGCCGGTGAGTCCCCGGCCTGGATGCTCCCAGGGCCGACGAGACGATAATACTTACTGTACAGCAGGCTCGATTTCCATTTGATTTCAATAGGCCAGTACCTTTTCACGCACCGAAACAGCAGATCGACACATGAGGGCCGGGGTACACTAGACAATCGAAAGTTGGTTTACAGCCGTTCACACGCTGACAGGCACACCAAGACACGGGAAAAAAATTAATTACTCCCTGTAAATGTTGCAGCACGGCGGTCTTGACGTGCAAGACAAGTACGTCTTTGTTGGTGACTCTCACTGCTGTTATCGCACGTATCAGTCTGACCACAAATATAAGGTGCATTTATACATTTTGTTGCCATTAGAACCTCCCTTATATTTACGATCAGACTGGTACATGTTCTTGGCCTCTTCTGTCTTGAAATATTACAAAAAAGATTATGAAAAACACAGCAGTTTGAACACACTTATGTACCTATAAAATTAATTGCAGAGGGTGGTCCAGCAGCACAGGAGGTGATATGTTCGTGTTTTCTGCAGGCAGGCTAGCGAGTGGCGCATTTCGGTCCTACAGCTCCTTGTTCCATGTCAGACGTTCTACCAGGCAATACGATCACAAGCGCTGGATCCCAAAGCTCGCCCAGCGAACGATGCAAAGAAGGTGGAAACAAAAACTTTCTAAGATCAGCAGCTGTGTGACATCGAGAATCTGGTCGAAACTCATAGTTTGCAACTTCTTTTTTCGTTGTTATTACGCTTTGGGCAAATGCCAAAATCAGGTATACCTGATCCGTTGGTTCGTTTGAGCCAAAATCAGGTACATGCTAAAACCAAATAAAAAACGCGCGCCACGAGCGGTGTGATGTCCATGACAATCCGAAAAAAAAGAATGCGCCAAAAAGCAATAAGCGTGCCACACTCTTGGCCTCCAAAATCTGAATTGTTTTGTTTTCTTCAGGGTGTAGGTACCACGGGCTCCACTTGGACCTGCAAAGAGTCACTATTAACATGCTTCGTTTGTTTCGCCACCGCGGGAGCGCCAAGAGTACGTACTCTGGCGCCCTCCCCCCCGTTGACAGCTTTAAAGCTTCCAGACCGTCCTCGCGGAACCGCCTGCTTTATCTTGCCGTACCAAACCTGAGACCACCTCGACGCCGGGTGGTGCAGACGAAACGCCGAGTGTCCATGGTGCTGTAAAAACTGCTGTGAACATAGAAAACAACGGAGTACACACAACAACTATAACTGAAACACAGCGCACACCCCAAAGGAGAAAAAGTGAAACCAGCGTACGCATGTATGCATGTATAATATACGTACTTTTACGTACGACGTACGAGTACAGAGTTTATACGTCAATACAGAAGAATTTTAACCGAGGGAGGGCAGACGCATACGGAGAGAAAACACAGCAGTGTACGTATTGTATGGCCTCTCTGATTGGTTCAAAGTTGGCCAAAATCAGTTGAAAGCTAGACAGAGTAGAAAAAATTAGGTGTACCTTGGTGTTACAAGGTCAGCTTGGCCAATAGCAGGGCTCCTGGTGTGTGTTTTGTACTTGATTTCAGTATGTAACTGTTTTTTGGCACGAAAGTGGCCAGGTATACCTGATTTTGGCAAAAACCCTATTATTATTATTATTATTATTATTATTAGAGTGTCTGCGCAAAAGAAAAAATATTACGATTTTTGCTTATCTATTCCCCCGTTGCCGACGACTAATCAAATATATCCTAATCAAATTTGCATAAAAATGACGAAGTTGTGCATTTTTGGATAGCATATTATACTAGAGCCATATTTGTATGATATGAGATTCGACGGCTGCATTCTGTTGGCCGAAAACTCTCCGGACGCTTTGGATTGGCCAAGCTTGCCCCGAGAGTGGCCTCGGACCCTCGGACCATGTGTCTGCTACCGGCGGAGTTTTGCGAGAAGAATTGCTGCCGCTGATGCTGCATGCCTTTGCTGCCTGCTCCTGCAGCAGCAGATACTATTAGGTACGTGCTGCTGCTGCTGCTGCTGCAAGTAAGTGCTGTTGTTGCTGGAAACACTGCGGCAATAAGCAAGCACTGCGGTGAGCAGGCGCTGCTTGGCTGCTGCAAGCGAGCGCTGCTGCACACAAGCAAGGTCTGCTGCAAGCAAGCGCTGCTGCGAGCAAGCGCTGCTGGAAGCGAGAGAGCTGCCTCAAGCAAGCGCTGCTGCAAGAGCTGTCGCAGGCGCTGCTGGTGCTGCAAGCACGTGCACCCTTGCCGCCACGCCCCTGATCTTCGACCCCTTTTCGGCCAGAGAGGACGACGAAGAAGGAGGGCGATCTTCTCGTTGTGGCGGCGTTGCTTGCACAGCGAGTGTCGAGGAGCGCAAGATGGATCACACTTCTGCCTGTTAGTGCTTGCTGCTGCTTACTGCTCCTGCAGCTACTGCTGCTGCTGCTGCTGCAGGTGGGTACTGCTGCTGCTTGCACGACTTCTTGTGTTCGGCTCGTTTGGTACAAAAAAAAGTGCTACTCGTACCGCTGCCGCAAGTGTTTTTTTTTCAAACATAAGAATCCAATATTTAGTTGTTTTTCGTCTACGATTATGCGCATGCCGAAAGGCTTTCGATTATGATTACCTTTCCGACGGAAATCCTTGATAAAACAAAAATATTATGCGCAGACACTCTATTATTATTATTATTATTATTATTATTATTATTATTATTGCAGTATTTTTGTTTTGAGTTCTAGATCGAGATGCGACACACGTGCACAACGCACACTCGCCCACTCTCCTTCTCTCCCCACCTGTCTCCTCTGCGAGACCGCAATAATCAACGAAGCTCATGCTTTACCAGTCGGTTAACATCGATTGAAGTGCTTGCCTCTGCCACATGCAAGGAAAATTATCAATAGGTTATGAGCCTCGACGTTCAAGCACAACACCAGAGCTGCGGGCCGCGAGGTACGCCAAGTACAAGGCTGCGCTTCAGGACCCCGAGCTGCTGCTTCCGCTACGAGCTTCACGAGAGAGCTGCCAGGGCCATCCTCTACCTGGAGTTACTACGAGCTGCAGCAACTAGCACTGCTGCTGCGAGCGACTACAACATCGTACGAGTACAACGTCGCTGACTGCTGTGAGAATGGACAACATGACGGGCAACAGCGCGAACAGCAGTCTGATCAACGCTGTGCGAGGAATCAAGTCATACACTGGAGAGAAGCCTGAAGATTTCGCTGACTGGCACAGGAAGGCTGGCTTCATCATCAGCATGCAACGACCTGACATTTTTGCCGTTATGGAAGGTCAAGCGAGGCCCGCGGAAGATACCGACCAGGCTGAAGATACAGCACTACTGTTAACTCCAGGGTTGCTGTACACTGCTGGAGGGACCTTACAGCAACGGCAAGCTGCATTCGACCGAGCTAACATGGACCTCTATGCCATCCTGTACTTAGTCACCGATAAGGCTGCGGCTCTCCTCGTGGCTATCCATGCCTTCGACGAGCGTGGGACTAGAGGCGATGGGCAGAAAGCCATCAAAGAGCTTGAGCAAAAGTACCTGCGCGTGACGAACGAGACGATCCGAGCCTTACAGGCAAAACTTGCAGCAACGACCATGGAGCCTGACGAAGATCCGGACAACTACATCATGCAGGCAACACGACTTCGTAGTCGTCTGGCCGCGGTCAATGAACTTGTCACCGACCGCCACTTCACCGACATCATCGTCCAAGGACTCCCGGAGAGCTACCGCGACATCAAGCTGACGACGTATAAGGACCCGGATTTCGACCTGTCGAAGATCCAATCAACAATGAGGCACCTATATCTGGACGGACTTTCGCGCGGAAAGACTGGGAAAATCGCTGGACGCGGCACCATCATGACAGCAGCAACAGCATCATCATCGGATACCAGCTCCGTTGTCATCTGCCACAACTGCGGAAGGGAGGGCCACTACAAGAGCGGTTGCGCTGTGCCTGGCAAGGTGTACAGAAAGGGCAAGAAGTCTGCTGCTGCTGCTGGGCAAGCCAAAAACGCTGGAGGTGGAGCTGGACAAAAGTGGTGCTCGGTTCACAAGACCACTACGCACAGTGACACCGAATGCTTTGCGCAAGGAGCTGAACGCCCACAGAAGAGCAGCACGCACACGGCGGCTGTACTGCGCGTGGACACCGACGAGCAGCCTACGATCAACTTCGACGACGATTTTGACAAGGGCTTTCAGTTTTAGCTCTTGAAATTTCGCCACCGGAACATCATCCGGGGTCCTTGAGAAAAATTATTATCTACGCTGGAGTATCACATCAACACGGGGTCGTCGAAATGACGGTTTACGAGATCCTGTAAAAAGCGCTTGAGATTGTCGGAAAGATGCCTTCCGGAATCGTCACAGCAAGTGTTCGCTGAGACTGTCAGAGCTATGGAGTCGTCAACAACAGAAACGTGGGGTTAGCTGAAGAGGTATCTTTCAGGACCGGGCCACCGCATCAACTACTACAACTATTGGGATTACCGGGGAGAACGTCTGCTGGATCACCATGTACATCACCATCTTCTGCAACGCCAGGAGGGACATCTGCGTCACCCCGAGGTCGCATACATCGTCATCAACTTAACGGCAAGATTTTCTTGTTTCGTAGTACGTAGCAGGACACGCTTTCTTTGTACGGGGGGGCGGCAGAAGCGTGTTAAGCTGCTAGGCTATTTGTGAAAGGTTTCTATATGTAGTGAGTAGCACGACGTATCTTTTCTGTATGGGGCGGACATAAGCATATAACGTCGGCCGCTGCTACCACTACTTACTGTAGCTGTTTCTATTTTTTGGTCAACAAATCGTACCGTATGTGTCTGTCTGGTAAATGTATAGTGAGACCCGCACGGTTTCCAAGGTTTTGTGTGTGATTTTTTTTCGGTTTGCATGCTATTCCATGCGTCAAACCCGTCACATCAGTAGTATGCCTTTACGTTGCCAGGTTATGCGTTGTAGTTTTTTGCGTCAGCTGTGGAAGGATTGATCACCCGTCGAAAGCGAAGCAGGAGCAGTTGAAGTTGTTTCGACGTTGCAAAGGAGTAATGAAACTTTGTTGCGACATAGCAATGGATTCCACTTCGTTAATTTGCAGACAAGTAGTTCAGACAAACACTCTGACCAAGTAACCAGAGTCAGATAGTTTTGGGGAGATACATTGGAAGGTTAATTTATTCTTGATCGATTACATGATCGGGATATAGTTGACGTCTGATGATTCTAGTATATAGTATGCTGGTAAACTCGCATTTAACATGCAAGAGCACGTATTTATAGGTACAATACGTATAGTAAAGCAGCAGAATATGTTTTGTTTTGTTTGCTTGGATTCATGTCTTTCCTTTAGACACATATCATATTATATTACTAGTAGATACCGAATTGGTTCCTGCCAGCAGCATTTCCCCCGCAACAATTAAATTTATTGTTGTGTGCATTTTGGAATTATGGCATGTAACGCAGAGAAGTAACATAATTGGACGATTCGAGTTGATAGTTGAACAGGTTGATAGTTGAACAGCAACTTGGCTTTATGTCCCATCCATCGAGAGGTCGTATTAAGGATAGCTACGTTGTTACGCAACAGCAGCGTTGGCAGTAGTCAGTTGCTACACAACAACAATAACAGTAGTAAGTAGCCTATCGGTTCGCTGTCGGGACATAGCTAGTCATCTGTTGATATAGTTCGTAGAGTACAACAGTACACTGAGCTGTCATACGAGTAGCAGTTTGTTCAGAATGCGGGGTTACTTGTTACGGTTCAGTACGCGGTGGAACTGTAGAACCCCGAAAAACAGGCTGAGTTCTCCCGAGTTTTGCTTGTTTTAGTTTTGAGGTTACACTGCATTTCGAGGGTCCGGGGTCCCTCTGCAGTATTTTTGTTTTGAGTTCTAGATCGAGATGCGACACACGTGCACAACGCACACTCGCCCACTCTCCTTCTCTCCCCACCTGTCTCCTCTGCGAGACCGCAATAATCAACGACAAGGCCTTGGAGTGCCATCTCTTTCATCATCAGCTCTTTCGAGCTCGAAGCTCATGCTTTACCAGTCGGTTAACATCGATTGAAGTGCTTGCCTCTGCCACATGCAAGGATAATTATCAATATATTATGCTTGCTTTCCGACAATGTAGCGCAGATGCCGTTCCTATATAAACCGAATACTTCACACTTCCGTAAATCAGTATTAATATTAATAGTATCCCTCATACGCTTCTCTGCCAGTCGTTTCCCAATTTACATTTTATATAGTCTTTTATTTGAGATCTGGGCAAACAAAGCTTATGTAATAATCCAGGGGAGCCACTGGCCTATATCCTTGACAAGGAATTACATACAGAATACGCGCGTTCGGCTTCTTATAGCACTTGTAAAATTCGGTAAAAATGGAATATAGACGAGACGTATTACGCACTTGCAAAGTTGATTATCAACTTAATCAGTCGAAATCACAGCTGGCGCATTTAATAATTTTATAAAAAATAATAAGATGCTGTCTAGTATTTTATACTTCGATCGCGCGTACTGGTACTGTTTTTTTCATGCGTGGTGTGTTACTATTGAAATATGGACGTTGAGATCCATATCTGTGTTGATGTGCAGTCACTTCACACGAGCATTGTGATGCGGAGACCGCTCTAGGGTAGTGGTAAGGGACGCAGGTTGTTCTGGCAGCTGGAAAGCAGTGCTTCGGTTCTTCTGATTTAGATCTTCTTACTGATGGCGAGAGCTGAGGAGGTGCTCTGGTAGAGAAGTGAGAGGTAGGGGGGGCGGGACTCGACGCCCAGATATACTCGTCCCGCCCCACGCCACAAGCTCTCCTAAATTCCTCTTATCTGATGTACGCCTACAGAACTTTCCTATGGCTACCAATCGTTCTTCTGCTAATATAAGAATATCTCACTTCGTGATCCTATCTGCATTAAGGAACATTACTCTCATCTAAGGGGTTTTCCGCCCTAGGGAACACTCCTAAGAGAACGTTACTCTCAACTAACGGAATATCCGCCGGGTTAATCCATTCTTTGGATTATTCTCGTATTCGTGAGACTAGAAGACTGCAACGTATTATCTATATCTATAGCCCATGAATACTCTACTCATATCACATTAGCCCACCCTGAATAGTCGTATATGCAGACCACAAGATGGTCGGAGGGTGATGACAAGGTTCATCCCCAACGGCCAGGAAAAAGGTGGTCGAAGATGCGGCTATTCGAAACAAACGAAATGAGGCTATAGATCCCCCCACACCTCGTAATAAAACCCAAACACTACGAAGAGGGGGTGTTCGCCGAGAACAACCACTGAAAGGGAGACTAAAGGAGAGAGAGACACAGAACTCAAAGCAGAGGCGAAAGGAGAAATCACCCAAAATGAAAACAAAGAAAGACGAACGCAAAAGGAGACAGAAACCGAAGCGAAGGCTGAAGAAGAAAACGAAGACCTAAGTGAAGGCAAAAGAAGGACGTACAAGCGTATTACTGGAGCCATTGTCTGCGGCCCAAGGAGGTACGAAAGGGTTGTTCGCTGAACCGGGTTGGCAAACGAGGAAACTCTAAAAAGGAGACAGCGATCACAATTCAAAAACATAAATACATATCTATCCGCTAGGCGCCATGCCTTGTCTTGTGGCGAAGGTCCTAACATGGCAGACATCACGCGAGACAGAAGGGACACAGCTAGGGTGCTATGAGGGCTGCGTGCACCAGGGACTACTAAAACCGAGGGACGAAACGAACGAACGAACAACGCGGCGTCTCGGAGACCTGTTCGTGGTGTGAGCAATACCAGCAAACGTAGCAAGGTAGCCAACTCAACAAAAACAAACTCAAATACGGTGGCGGCATGAAACTCCGCAAGAAAATCGGCCTAATGCGTGCAGTTCGAACTTGTAGATAGCGCGGGGCCCAAGCGCTAGCGTGTGCAACTCGGTCAACCGGGGCGACATCAAACGTGGTGTCGTTTACCAGAGGACAGAGGGGTGTGCGGAATACCGGACAAGAAAGAAAGAAGAAGAAAAGGGAAAGAGAAAACGAAATACCATCGGGACCAGAAAACAGACAAAAGGTTGGGCACAGGTCAGGAGAAATCGATCACGTCCGAACCGCTTATGTATGGCCGATAACTCAGCGGCCTTCCGGGGCGGCAATGCTATCGGGACCCTACTTGTCAAACATGGAAGAAACACGGGTGAGCTGGAAGCTCGATATAGTCTTAGCTCGAGGACCGTCTGAAACACGGGTCAGCCGAAGTCGACTAAGGTCAGAGCACAGCTCAGGCTACAACACGATTTTACCTCGGCGTGATATCGCCGATAATTAGCTGTAGGCTAGTGGAGTACAAACACAAATGCAAATGAAGGTATCGCTACGAGTCAGTGGCCTGAACGTAAGGAGGTTACACGGAGCCGTAGGCGATAAGAAGAAAAACAAACGGGGGGGGGGGGGGGGGGGGGGGACGATGATACTCCCAAACACACCCAAAAAAAAGAAACATACACGGTCTCGGATCGGTAGCCAACACGGGGTCGGTCAAGCGATACCGGTGGCGGTAGATGGAAACAAACACTCCCAAGAAGATGACTGCTGATGACTATTGAAGACTAGCCCTGAAGAACTACTCTTAAGATATTGCAGACTAACCAGAACCAAATACCCAGAACTAACAAAAGACTAAACTAAGGCTAACCAGGGGGGGGAGTGGAAACGGTGGGGGTTCCGCGGGACACATCAGAGTTCCGCAGCACCCCACGTGCTAGGCTCCCATTCCCATGGCGTTGAAGACACCACGATCCGTATACGGCGTTCCGTGCTGTAGTGTAGCGGGCGGGTTGGAGGTCGATCTTGATCGGGCCGGGGTCGTCCAGGAACCGGACGATGTAGGAGCTTCCCGGTGAAGGCTCCGGCGGAGTACCCGAAGAGGCGTCAGGGGGTGAGCTGTGAGCGACCTTGCCCAGCCACCAAAGGCCAGCGCGCGCCTTGTACCATATGTGTGCTCCGGAGGGTAGGATGGTGGTGCTGAAGTTGTGGAGCCAAAGGCTGCGGGAGACCAAGGCGTAGCCAGGGGCGAGGAAGATTTGTCCTTGAGATCGTGCCAGTTCGCGGTGAGCGGCGCCGATGCGCATCTGGCGGTAGAGGCGGTTCGTCTGGCGGTGCTGGGTTGGTGACCGTGACCAGTACAGTAGGATGTGGCGCCGGAAGTGTTGAAGGTCCAGCTCGCGTTCCCAAGAGGGGCTGAGAAGTCCAGTCCAGTGAGTCTCGTACAGAACGGCGATGACCCCGCCGCGGCCGCGTACGAGTTGATGGCCAGTGATCTGCTCGACCTCGAGGCGTTCCGGTGGAGGCGTGACGTCGTCGACGGTGACGTGGTAAGGTGGGGACTTGGCGGCAGAAGCTGTGAGCACGTATGTAGTAAGGTCCGCGGGCAGATGCTTGGGGATGTCGCTGGTGTCGTCGGGGTTCCGGCAAGGTTTGCATCGTTGGACGGAGACGCGTGGCTTGGAGTCCCGTCCCGGGAGGTCGGATGGAAGGTCGAGGAAAAGTAGCTTGTCGTGAAGGGGGCGATTGTCGGGGGTGTTTGGGGCGGGCGTCGGCCCTGCGGCGAGGACCTTGAAGGGGCCATTCCAGTTCAGGGGAAAGCTTCGTCTTGAGGACGGTTGCGTCGGTGCCCTTTTTGACGCCTTGGCGGATGGTTGAGGCGGAGTTGTAGACCCAAACCCAGCCGCCTATGGTGAAGGGGGGGGGATGCTAGGAGGGCGGCCATGATGGGCGCATTGCGGCGCTGAAGACGCGAGACGGTGAGTCGGTGTAGTTCCCGGACGAGGGAATAGGCGCGTCGTTGTCGGTCGGTGGCGAGGTTGATGTAAACCAGGTGATCGCGGTCCAAGCTTTGGTGACCGCCGATGTTGTCGGGTTCGAAGACCGAAAGCTGTGCTTCGCTTCTTCTGATTTAGATCTTCTTACTGATGGCGAGAGCTGAGGAGGTGCTCTGGTAGAGAAGTGAGAGGTAGGGGGGCGGGACTCGACGCCCAGATATACTCGTCCCACCCCACGCCACAAGCTCTCCTAAATTCCTCTTATCTGATGCACGCCTACAGAACTTTCCTATGGCTACCAATCGTTCTTCTGCTAATATAAGAATATCTCACTTCGTGATCCTATCTGCGTTAAGGAACATTACTCTCATCTAAGGGGTTTTCCGCCCTAGGGAACATTCCTAAGAGAACGTACTCTCAACTAACGGAATATCCACCGGTTAATCCATTCTTTGGATTATTCTCGTATTCGTGAGACTAGAAGACTGCAACGTATTATCTATATCTATAGCCCATGAATACTCTACTCATATCACAAGCATACTATGTATCTTATGATAGATGCGGAGAAATACGATATGCGGCGAGACTTGAGTTTGTTCCTTCTTGCCGACGCACTGTATTTAACTTACCTCTATCATACTGATCGTAATGCAGGGTAGCCTAGCTTACCACCATAAGTATCAGGTAACGTTGCATAGAACGTTACGAGTTTGCTATGCAGAACGTTGCAGGGACATTGCTAGGAACGGTTCAGGGAACCTTGACGGGCTGCTGAGGAATACACCTGCCCGTAGCATGGGCATTGTCTCGTGATCAGGTAATGGCATGCCCCACCTCGCTCACTCTTCTTTCTTTCCACATTTGGCCACATAAGCGCCTTTTCCAAACATTCTCTTTTCTTCATCACAAGTGATCTTCACAGACACTTCGGTGCCGCCTCTGCATCTCTTCTCATAGAAGACAGAGCCTCGACACGCATCATTCCTTCAGTTACGTGTCATGTGTCATGTAAATTCAAGGATTCTGCCGCTTGCGCCGACCCACTAAAAACGAGATTCCGAGATCAATGAACATCGCGTGAAAAAAAAAAAGTTTTTTTTTTCATCACTTTTACTTTGTAGCCCACTCGTAGGAGGTTTTACAGTTTACCCTCGACGATCTTCTGGACAAGCCGTGGTCACAGGTGTCGTCCCTTCTCCCCCCCCGGTACGTGCCTTTATTTTTTGTCGCGCATAGGGTTCAGCATTCCCACTGCTCGTCGATTTTTCATCGAATGTACAGCCAACTCACGCTCTCGCGCTTTCCGCTGATCAATTTTGTGCAAGAAATAATCCCTACGAGCATGCACTCGGTGAGACTCGAACCAACGAAATTGATCTTGACAGGCTCGCGGACCACCTACCAAGCCACCGGGGACGGACTTGGTTCGTATTAATAGCAGCGATAAGGTTAATACTATTCATATATCTACTTGTACCTGGTATATACCTTGATACTACACCTGAGTGTATATACTCCCTGGCATCACGTTGGTATAATCGTCGCGTCTCGCCTCAGCAACTACTGCGAGACCGAGAAATTACTCCCGGAGGAACAGTGCGGCTTCCGCCCCGCACGATCAACGATTGATATGTTGTTCGTCTTGCGCCGGTTGCAAGAGCTTGGAAGACAGAGGAAAATCCCCCTGTACTTGTGCTTCATCGATCTGCAGAAAGCGTACGACTCTGTCGACGGAGAGCTGTTATGGGAGGTACTCACACGTTTTGGCGTACCAACCAAGATGCTGAGAATTATCCGTAATTTCCACGATGGCATGCGGGCTCGCGTGCGTACGGATGACGGCGAGCACTCGGAATGGTTCGATGTCACGCAGGGGCTGCGGCAAGGCTGTGTGCTGTCACCGTTACTGTTCAACGTATTTTTCGCTGCTGCGTTACACGTCGTACTAGTACGCTTCAACCATGACGAAGCCATCCTAAGGGATTTGGTCCAACTCTGATGCTGGAGTAGTCGGAACGGAAGAGCAGGAGCCGTTGGCGTGCGTGCGAAGGGCTATATGGGGCATGTTGTACGCCGATGACGCAGGGATTGTCTCGAAGTCGGCTGAAGGGCTCGCGAAAATGATGACAGTCATCGTGACTGTCTTCGAAGCAGCAGGCCTTACGGTGTCGGAAAAGAAGACAGAGACTATGCTTCTACAAACGCCAGACCAGAAAACCCTCGCACCACCGCTCGTTATTGAAGCAGCAGGCCAGAGGTATAAGCAGACGGCCCAGTTCTTGTACCTACGCGGCGTTATCCACGAAAATGCTGACCTCTCGCTCGAAATCGACCGACGGATCCGTCTCATGCGAGCATGCCTCAAACGGTTTCGGCCCGGAGCTGTATGATAGGACGACCGCCCCCCTTAGCCTGAAAGTCCGAATGCTGAAGGCCGAGGTGATTGAGACCCTGCTCTACGGGTGTGTGACGTGGACCCTCAGAGCGGAACACTTTGCCAAGCTTCGAACGGCTCACCACCAAGTCCTGTTGCGAGTCATTGGCTTCCAGCGCCGACTTCGTACTGACCATGCGACCCTCTCGTACGCGAAGGCCCTCAAGATGGCACGTTGCGAGAGCATCGAAACGACCATCCGCAAACGGCGTCTCTTCTTCGCGGGGGGGGGTGGCACGGCAAAGCAAGGATCGATTACCCAGTCGGGTAATGTTCGGGACGATTGCTGGTGGGGAGAACCCGAGACCTGGCGGACAGGTTAAGACTTGGCATAGATGCATAGTCGAAGACCTTAGGGAGTTCCGAGCCACCGAAGGGTCAACGGAACTTGCTCCCTTGGTGTTTGGAGTTGAGACCGCACTGTGGCCCACTGCTGCAAAAAAGGCGGGGAAGTGGTACCGGGGGATCCTGGAAGCAGCGGAACGGTTCATGGTGAGGTGGCACGAGGCTGAGGCTGAGCTGAGTAGGCAGCGCCCCGCATCCGCCGTGGGTGGTGTCCAAGGGAATGGGGGGAGGAGGGGCAACAAGAGGAGTAGCAGAAAACCCGACCAAGGGAATGCGGAGAGGGGGGGGGGAAGAGGAGTAGAAGGGAAACTGCAGTGGACGAAAGTAGGAAGGAGATGGCAGATAGGGTAGCCAGGTACCGGGCAGACTAAGAAGTAGAACATGCCTATACTACTCGTACCACCAACTGGTGCAGCTCGTTCGAACGTGGTCTTCCTTTGTCTTCCTGTTGTTTTTGTTTATTATTGTTTCATTTTATTTTCTTCTTTGCGCTGACCCTATGTGATGTTCATTGTATTTTCTTTCTCTTCCTTTCTCCGATTGATAAGCCTTATTGAAGGAGTCGTGTGGCGTGGGTGGATGACGAGCCTGCTTTGCTTGTTTCGTATTGTCTGACGCCGAGGGGCCGGGCATAGTTGACGAACGCTGGACAATGGCGGCAGACAGGGTAGCAAGGTACCAGGCGGGCCAGCAGGGAGACCCTGGCTGTGCTACTCGTACCATAAACTGCTGGCGCTACCTGGAGCATGCCTTGTGCTTTGTTTGGTTTGCCTGTTATTTTTCCCTTGGTTCTTAGTCTCTGTTGACGACTATTAATGGTGTTTTCTTATTTTTCCTTTTTTTTTTTTTTTTTTTGTAGCTCCTTCTTTTCAAGTGTCTGCCAGATCCCGTGGGGAGTACGATGGTTTGTTGCTGTGTATACATATACCAGGTATATATATATATATACATTTTCTTGTTTCTTTTTCTCTTTCGAATTGTCTTTGTTTTTGTTTTTTTTTTTCCTCTTTGTTTCGTTTTAGTTTCTCTAGGTCATGTAATGTGTATGTCGTGCCTGTCGTACGCAGTATGATGACATGGCATTGCATGGCATTGCATGGCATACGTGGCAACGTAGTATCTCTGCGGCGTAGCTTCGTGACCACAGAACTTGTATCTCTCTAGGATTGAAGAATCGGCACGGACGCTGGTTGTGCTGGATGTCCACGGGTAGAAAGAACGGTTTAATGTGAAGAAAACAAAAACAACAACAACAACAACTTACCTGGTACCTGGTACCTGATATTATATACCGAATGATACGCAAGATACCACACGACCCCCTCAGACGATTTTCAAGGTGGGTGTCTGGACAGGACATACTGGGAGGGCGTACTGAGTACGACCAGCGCTGCGTCCGTGCAACTTTCTCGACGAAATTTTTCCAAAACCGCCATTTTCGTTGTGTGTGCCCCCCTTGAGGCCCCCCTTGAGGCATCAGGCATGTTTTGGAGGAAACCTGGCCAGGGGGTGTGTTACCTTATCAGACCCAGTGTTGATGCGAACGGTACCAACGTGATGATGCATTGGATGAGCAGATCGTTCTGAAATGGAAGTATAATAGTTGAGCAGAGAGAGAGATCGGCAACCAGGGAAGGGAAACAATGGTTGACAACGGTTGGATGACGGTCAATGGTGGAGTTGGGTGTGTTGATGTTGGTCGTCTTTGATGTACTACTGCGGCTGTACTATTTACTATTAATACTAATACTGTATGCGGAAAAGGGGGCGAGGAGTGATCTTTGGTAGATAGAAAAGGCGGTTTTGACGCGCTGTACACATCGACGTACTAACTATTACGGGGGGACCATAGTAACTAGGACCAAATATTGTTAGTAAAAATAGGGAAATATGCAGTTTTTTGTATGCACCGTTGGTCCTAATTACTATGGCCCCCCGTAATAACCGTTTTGGGGTATTGCATTCGTCAGCTCGAGCATTGTAAGCGTCGGAAATGCAGCACAAGTGATCGTAGAGAGAGTTCTAGTGACACTCTTATTTTCGCAGTGCTAAAATCGAGCTACATACGTATTTTGTAATGGTTTTGGGGTCATTCTTATCGGAGAGCTTCTTTTTTTTTTTCCCCATTATTTCCATACCTGGTAGTTTGTTCGCGCATTTTTTTTTTTATCTTCCAGATTTTTCCTGACTTTTTCCCCCCCAAAATATGTGAAATCTGTATTTCCTGATTTTTTCTTTTGAAGATTTCCACAAATTGTGACAGAGACCGCCTCCGTATCTTGATACGTGTTTCCAATTACTTCCAAACTTGGGAGATTCTGAGGAAAAAAAAAAAAAAAAAAAAAAAAACGCTCCGATACGAAGGGGTAGGTGGTTCATTCATTGTTGACTGCACACCAGTCACTGGCTGGTCGCACACGTGTACGGTCGGCGTCCGGACTTTTCTGTGAGCACGATACGTTTTGCCGATGGACATTGACGCCGAGGAAACTTGGCAGTTTTTTTTTCCCCTCTGAAGTCACACACGCGGGTTGTAACCCGTCCTATTTGCGGGGGGACATGGTAAATAGGACCAACGGTACACGAAAAAACCCCTACATGTTTCCCTATTTTTTTTTTCCAACAATATTTTGTCCTATTTACTATAGTTCCCCGGAATAGGACCACAGCAGTCCCGTTTGGGGCGCAATCCACTCAAAATGTAAGTACTTCGTCCCCGAAACGGGACTTCAGTTTTCGCTAAAACAGTTGAGCAATCTTTTGCATTTTTTTTCGAATGTTTTTTTTCGTCATTTTTTCCCCCGCTGAAGTTCTAAGAGGGTTATTATATCCCGTTTTAGGACTGCAGTCCCGTCATGGGCGTGATCTGCTCAAATTCCAAGTAATTTTTTCCCCAAAACGGAGCTGTGGTCCTAAAATGGTTAAACAATCTTGAGTTTTTTTTTCTTAATGTTTAATCGTCAGTTTTTTTCCCCTCTGAAGTCTGATGAGGGTTATAACCTGGGCTTTTCGCGGGTCAGGTCAAACCTCGTATGTCGGGAGCTGACCCGACCCAACCCGCGAAAATTTTGAGGTGTGTTGACTTGACCCGACCCGACCCGCGAGATTCTGAAGGCCTCTTGACCCGACCCGATCCGACCCACGAGATTAAATTTCTCTTTGACGCGACCCGACCCCACCCGACCCGTGAGATTTGAAAATCTCCTGACCCGACCCGACTCGACCAGCGAGATTTCAAAACCTCCTGCCCCGACCTGACCCGACCCGCCACCTTCCGATTGACCCGTGAGACACGGGTTTCATGCGGATCGGGTCACCTTGACCGGCGAGACCATTTATCTTGACCCGCGGGTTCGATCCGCGGATCCGACCTGTGGATCGACGCTTGAGAGACAATTTCACATTCATTTTTGTGCCCAGCAGCGATATATGGCCTGGCTGTAGTGGGTACAGATGGATGCGGGCATACATATATGGATTTGGCGGTGTTTGAATAATTGAATATGATACCAAAGGAGTATTAGTGAGTATTGGCACGGGACAAGCTTTTGGGTAAGATAGCGGGAAGTGTTTCAAGTGTCACATCCTCGAGCCGAATGCGCGGGTCCGACCCGTGGATCAGCAGAAACAAACTCGCGGGTCATGCTGGCCCGACCCGCGAGTGACCCGTTTCTCGCGGGTCATGACCCGATCCGGCCCAATAGCTTGTCATCACCTCTTGACCCGACCTGACCCGACCCGTGATATTTGAAATCTTCTTGACCCGACCCGCGAGATTTGAAAATCTCTTGACCGGACCCACCTCTTGACCGGACCCGACCCGACCCGTGAGATTTTGAACGTTTCATGACCCGACCCGCGAGGTTTTCAACACCCTGTGACCCGCGAGAAGCCCTGGTTATAACCATTTTTTGGGAAAACCGCAGTCCCGTTCTGAGCACGATCCACTCAAAATCTAAGTAGTTTGCCCCCTAAACGGGGCTTCAGTTTATTGCCCTGAAACGGTTATGCAATCTTGATCGTTTTTTAATGTTTATTTTCGCCAGTTTTTTTTTTTTTTTTTTTTTTTTTTTTTCCCGTCTGAAGTCCCAAAAGAGCGTTACATCCCGCTTAACGACGGCAGTCCTGTTTTGGTCACAATCCACTCTAAATCTAAGTAGTTCGTCCCCAAAACGGGACGACCGCCTTAAAAGGGTAAAAACACAGTGTTTTAACACAGACTGTTAAGTACTATCGGTAGGATTTCGGGTAGCGCTCACCGCTGGGCACGACACATTAAGATTCGAGCTCCATACGCGTAGCGTTCCTCAAAGATTGAGCCTTTATGTCCGTATTATTTACGGTGTGGGGGGGGGGGGGGGGGGGGGGGGGGGGGGGGGGGGGGGGGGGGGGGTATAGTAACACCTAAATATTCCAATATTTTTGATGAGCATATTCGGTCCTGATTATTATGTTTCCCCGTACCATAGTAGGCCATTTCTTCTTCGCTGGCCTGTTCAAGCCCTATTTTTTTTTTTTCTTTGTTCGTCGTCACGATTTACTCTCAGCGATCTCCTCTGGATAAGCCGTGGTCACAGGTGTCGTCACTTTCTCTCCTCCCCGGCACGCGCCTGCAATTTTCTCACGCATATGATGCGTGGCGTTCCCGCCGCTCGTCCGTTTTCGTCGAATGTGGCTGACTCACGCTGTCGCGCTTTTTCCGCTGGTCCGTTTTTACGCAAGAAAAGGTCCTTGCGAGTATACACTCGGTGAGACTCTGACCGACGGAATAAGCCATAGTAGGCACGCGGACCAGCTAACAGTACCAAGCCACCTGGGACTACCGTAATGAACAGACAAACAAAAATACGAACCAAAAATCAAGAACGAGGACGAAAAACGGAGAGCCTTTCGGACGGGTGGTACGGTGTCCGGCTCCTTCAGCTCTCTTCGATACGTAGGATGTCCGGCTCCGTTTACCCAGCTAAAAAAAAAAGTAAGGCAATGCCCTGCGTTAGCTTTTAAGCCGACGGGAAAACTAGTTGCTGGCTTGGCTCGCGTTCAACACCACCGCTCAGGCTGGGAATGGTAAAAGCTCCGTTAAGATTTTTCGTATCAGCGTCCCTACGCGCCGCATTTTGCTGGGAGTTGTTTTTCAACGCCGATGCGTTTCTGGAACGGGGGGAAACTGCCGCCGCATCCCCGCTTTCTCTCAGGTAAAAAAAACAACCCAAGGAAGTACAACGCGCGACAAATTTCATGCTTGACAACAGTCACACACTTGTTCACACGCCATCCCCCCCCCCCCCTTTCGCTCCCCCCCCCCCCCCCCCCCCCCCCCCCCCCCCCCCGCTCCCCTCCTCTCCCCTCCCCTACTCCCTCCCCTCCCCCTCTCCTCCGCTCCCCTATTCCCCCCCCCCACCCCTTCCACCTCCCCTTCGCGTTCTCCTTACACACACCGGTAGTAACAGCTGCTTAGGCTGAACATGTCCCATGAGGCAGACGTGGGGAGGGGGGCGGGCGGGGGAGAAGGAGGCGGTGGTGAGGGGGGCGGGGGGCGCGACTACTTCACCCCCTTATGGCAGACCAAAGGGGCCCAGTCGTTCGGCGGGGGTTTGTTGCAGGCGGTGCCCGGGGCGGGGACGGCGGGAGGTATCCCCGGGTCGAACGTCGTGGAGAGCGAGGGCTTCGTTCCACTACGGAAGGTTCGACCCCCCCCCCCCCCCCCCCCCCCCCCCTCCCTCCGCTCCATTGCACACATTTCTCCCTTTTTTTTAATCTGTTTTTCCGGAGGTGGCGTGCGCGACAAAAAAGGTTCTATGGTGGGCCCAAAACGTTTTGCAGTACTGCTCGTGTATCGCGATGGTCGTAAATATAAAGACCGTCTGTTCATCATTGTGAGTAGTGAACGCTAATTATATTTCCGGCCAGCGTTGTATGTGCAAGGGTTGCCGATGATGATGATGATGATGATGTCACATCCGTTAGATGTAGCTCGGATATCCGCAAACCAGGCTAGAACAAGCGTCTCTAGATGGAAGAGGAACGTCCGGTACAGGGCCACCAAAAACTCGGCCATGCGCCACCTTAGCTCTCACTACTATTCCGTAGCGGTTTTTGTGTGTGCCGGCTGCCCTATACGAGTATAGCGCCGGCGTCCCCGGTGGCTTGGTAGGTGGTCCGCGTGCGTACCGCAGATCAATTTCGTGGGTTCGAGTCTTACCGAGTGCATGCTCGTAGTGATTTTTTCTTGCATAAAAAGTTGATTAGCGGAAAGCGCGAGAGCGTGTGTTAGCTACATTCGATCAAAAATCGACGAGCAATGGGAACGCTGAAGCCCATGCGCGACAAAAAACAAAATAAGGCACTTACCGGGGGGGAGAAGGGACGACACCTACCTGTGACCACGGCTTGTCCAGAAGAGTACCGCTGAGGGTAAAAAACCTTCTACGAGTTAGGCTGGAAAGTAAAAGTGATGATTACAAAAAAAAAAACAAAAAAACAAAAAAAAAGTACCGGTGAAAACGCTTGGCACAGATGGGATAGGCCAGAGTGTGGTATTACGGGGGACCATAGTTAATAGGACCAAATATTGCTAGCAGAAATAGGTAAATATATAGGTTTTTATGCGCACCATAGGTCCTATTGACTATGGACCCCCGTAATAGCGTGCGGGGTAATTGGTGCCGGTTGGTTGCCGCTATATATAGTGCTGGTATTGTTCGGCTGGCGCATATGTAGCACCGGCGCTGTGTGGGGACCACTAGTGTCTTATTGAGTTTTCTCCTCTCGTGGCTCCTTGTGTTCCTCCTGCTCCTCCCACGCCCCCACCCGACCCTCGCCACGCCTTGGGCTTGATTGGAGGCGATGACCAACATTTCGTACCTCGTCCAGATCGTGATCAATCTGTCTGTCTGATCTGTCTACAGTAGATCACCTAGTATTTCCTCGCCTGCCCCTGTGGGGGAATATGCAGGATGTGCATGTAGTATGCATAACAACTCAGGAAAACATGCGCTGCGATACGAAGATCATCATACGGATGATGCTGCCCCCCCCCCCCCCCCCCCCCAACCCCACCCCACCCCCCCGCCCACCCGGCAACATGAGCTGCTGTAGATCACACAAAACCAGCAGTATATCTGCCTTGCCTGGAAATATATTTTGGTGTTGAAGCGGGAATGGTCTGTAGATTATCTGCTCTGTCAGAGGTGTGTGTGTGTGTGTGTGTTTTTTTGTTTTCGTTTCGTTTCGCCACTTGTTCCTCAGTGTGACCCGGCATACGGAAGGGCCCCGTTTGGGGCATCCGATTTTGATCGCCGAACGTAGACTCTTTTCCTGAAAGGTGGAACGTTTTGAACGACGCCAACGGTAGGATATAGGGGTAGTGGTTTTGTTTTCTGAGCTCCTCGCACGACGAGCCAGCAGTGGCTCCCATGTCCCCCCCCACCGAAGCACGACTTTCGGAGAAAGGTCCACCCACGCAACCGGGCCCAAGGTGCTGCGTGCGCTGCGATACGTAGCCCTACCGCAAACGAACTACTCTGGGGGAAAATGTATGAACCGTGTGGGCATTAATATGAAGACCAAGCGGTGCTCAGATATTTTCCGGCACGCAGGGTGGGACTACTCTGTGTAAGGGTTATACTAACTACAGTAGTACCAGGTATATTTACATATATAATCACTTAAGGAGATCAACCGGTCAGAAAAATATTGCCTCAGAAGGAAAAAAAAAATGCAGCCCCCTGCTACGTACGTACCGTGGGATGATCGCTTCGTTTTTTTTTTTCCTTGTCAGGAGCGAAGAGCAAGTCCCAGAAGGGGTAGTTCCATGATCTGAAATAGCGGCAGGAGGCGTGGTTCCATGAGGCGTGTAGCGGTCGTAGCATGTTTTGGCCAAAAAAATTCTGACAGACCGGTTCTCTTAACCCAATTTCGTCGGAATACGATTTTTAGTATTTTTACTGTATGTTTCGTGGTGTACCTTGGTTTTGGATTTGTTCGTAGGGCGGCACGCATTTTTTTTTGTGCTTTTCTCAAGATCAGTTTTTTGGGCGACTTATTGATAGTGATGTCTTGGTAAGGGTGTAGAGCTCTCATGCTGCTGTGTGTAATCAAGGGAGGAGCCTGGAGATAAAGTAGGCGCTCCCCCCACAACGGAAACACGCTATTTATATGAGCTCGGTTAGACATGACCCTGTTGGACAGTATGTACATAACGTGAAAGGAGCTCTTATTTTGGCCGGAAAGGAGTAGGCACGCCCCTACTCTTAGCTTCCCTACGAAACGAATCGTTTTTTCCCTGTGGCACGTGTAAAGTTCGAGCCATGTGTTATTGCACGTCGGACCGATCAGATAGATCGGATATATCAGATAGACCAGATATATATATATATATATTTTTTTAATTCATCACTTTTACTTCCCAGCCCACTCGTAGGAGGTTTTACCCTCGACGATCTTCTGGACAAGCCGTGGTCACAGGTGTCGTCCCTTCTCCCCCCCCGGTACGTGCCTTTTATTTTTTGTCGCGCATAGGGTTCAGCATTCCCACTGCTCGTCGATTTTCATCGAATGTAGCCAACTCACGCTTTCGCGCTTTCCGCTTATCAATTTTTTATGCAAGAAAAAGTCCCTATGAGCATGCACTCGGTGGGACTTGAACCCACGAAATTGATCTTGACGGGCACGCGGACCACCTACCAAGCCACCGGGGACGCCGGCCGTAAATAGGTATCGGACATATCAGATAGATCGGATAGATCAGATCAGACAGATCATAAATCAGACAAATCAGATAGATCAGATTGATCAGACAGATAGATTACATAGACCAGAAATATCAGATAGACCAGACAGACCAGATAGATCAGACAGACCAGATAGATCAGATAGATCAATTGGATCCGATAGATCCTACTCCGTCGTTTTGAGATGATCGTGCAGGATCTATATGGCACAAGATCCAACCTAGGAAACATGTCCCTAAATCAGGCCGCCTACGCTGTACGACTCCCACCCGGCAGAGCATAGAAACCAGGGACATATCTATCTACCCATAAAAAAACTAGCACTGCAGCAGATAACGGAGGAGGAGTCGATATTCTGACCTAGATGTGAAATGTTCTCCACTCTTAATTGTTTACGAACTTTCTTGTGAAGTTGTTTCGTCGCGCACTGTAAGCCCTCTGCCCCCCTTCTCCCACACCCCCCCCCCCCCCCCCCCCCCCCTCCAACACTCCCGTCCTCTCTCAGGCTCGATCGGAAGCGATAACCGTTTTGTTTTGTCGGTTTTGTTTTGCAATCACCAAAACACTTTTCTTTTTCTTTTTTTCCGGTCGGTCGCGACGCGTTCTTTTTTTTTTTCATTTTTTTCTTCATTTTTGTTTTCCTTCCTTCCTCTCAAGCACCAAAGTATTTATTGAATATCGTACCCGAGACAGGTCGCATTACGTATAAGCTCCGTTTTCCATTCAACTCCATTTTTTTTTCATGTGTTCGTCGGCTTGCCCCTCCCTTGTGTTTTGTCAGGGTCGCTCGCTTGGAGCCAATACCTGGTAGTCAATAAGCTCCGTCTTTCCACGAGCTCCATTTGTTACGATATTTGCATCGCACTTGACCCCCCCTTTGTCTTCTCTCTCAGGCTCGATCGGAGGCAATAACCAATATGCAGACGCGTTTCTCGTTCAACAGCAAGGCCGCCAAAGAGACATACGCAGAGGCGTGGGACAAGAGAGACCCGTGGCGCATGCTCAAGAAGAACGTCAGCTTCGCCGCCTCGCGAAAGGAAGAGGGCGCGGTGCGTAACGCCATGGCATGCTGTAGTGCGTTTGTCCAAAATTGGAAGGCACCCGCGAGGCAGCTACTTAATATACCCTGTCTCTGGAAGTGGTCACCCGACGTGCTCCGGCCTGACATTGTAGGGATGCGAGGGTCTATGATCATACGACTGCGACCATGCATGACATGAGTACCCCCCCCCCCCCCCCCCCCCCCCCAACCCCCCCAACCCACAATTCCCCCTCACCCTCACGCCTCAGATCACTTTCCGGTCCCCCTCCGTTCAATCTGTTTTCGGTTGCCGTGACTGTTACTGTTGGTATTACCGCTGTTACCGTAACCTATACCGCTGGGCGCTACCGTTCGCATTACCGCGACACCGTCACGGGTGCTGTTGCCGGTGTATTTTCCGTTGTCGACACTCTTGCCGTTACCGTTTCGTTTACCGCCCCGACCGTTGTATTTGCCGATGTCGTCAACGTTGCCGTTTCGACTTCATGTTACCGTTACGATACCGTTCCAGTTACCGCTGGCGTTACCGTTGATGTTACCGCGGCACCGTCGCCGGTGCTACCGCACCGTCACCGGTGCTACTGTTATCATATTTACCGTTGTTGATACTGTTGCCGTGACCGATACCGTCACCGTTTCCATTCTCGATACCGATACGGCAGTCACCGTTGCCGTTTACCGTTGCCGTGTTTCCGTTTCGTACCGTTACCGTTGCCTTTGCTGTTGCCGTCGCCGTTTCCGCTGTTTGTTTCCGCCACTGTTACCGCTACCGTAACCGTCACTCTTGCCGATACCCGTTACTATTACCGTTGAATGTACCGTTACCATTACCGTTTCCGTCACTATCGCCGATACCCGTTACCATTGCCGTTGAATGTACCGTTACCGTTACCAAATCCGTTGAATGTACCGTTACCATTCCCGTTTCCCTTACCGTTACCCTTTCCGTTACGGTTACCGTTACGATTTCCGTTGAATGTACCGTTGCCGTTTCCGTTACCGTTACCGTTATCATTACCGTTGGATGTATCGTTACCATTACCGTTACCATTTCCGTTGAATGTACCGTTACCGTTGCCGTTTTCGTTTCCGTTTCCGTTACCGTTTCCGTTACCGTTGCTGTTATCATTACCGTTGGATGTATCGTCACCATTACCGTTACCGTTACCGTTTCCGTTTCTGTTACCGTTGAATGTACCGGTACCGTTACCATTACCGTTTACGTTACCGTTACCACTACCGTTACCGTTGTCGTTACGGTTGAGTGTGCCGTTACCTTCACCGTTGCCGTTTCCGTTTCCGTTTCCATTACCGTTGAATGTACGGTTACCGTTACCATTACCGTTAGCCGTACCTTTACCGTTACCGCTTCCGATACCGCTACGGTTACCGTATGCAGGATGAAGGGGTGGAGCGTGAAGCGAGGGGGCGCGACGCGAAGGCGGTGGTGGTGGTGGACCCCTTCTCTTCTGGTGCAGTCCTCGCTAAAAGGTAACTCGTATTTGCACTGGGTGGGTTGTTCGTTGATTGGTTGCCTGATGGATTGATTTACTCATTGATGGGCTACTTATTTTTGTTGTTGTATAGGTTGGTTGCGCGGCTGCTTGGTTATGTAGTTGGTTTGTGGGTTGGTCGGGTTGCTGGTTGATTGGTTGGGTGATCACTAACGTGATTGGTTGATTGTTTGATTGGTTAGTTTGTTGATTCATTGGTTGTGTGTTGTTTGATTATAGGTTGGTTGGTTGGCTGGGTGGCTGGTTGGTTGGTTGGGTGGTCCTTTACGTGATTGGTTGGTTGTTTGATTGGTCGGTTTGTTGAATCATTGGCCGTGTGTTGTTTGATTTTAGGTTGGTGGGTTGGTTGGGTGGTTGATTGGTTCGCCGGTTGTAAGGTGGCTGTTTGGTTGGTTCGCCGGTTCATAGCTTGGTTGATTGATTGATTGCTTGGTTGGTTGTTCGTTTTGTTGTCGTTGTTGTTGTTTTAGTTGGTTGCCGGTTGGATCGATAGTTGGTGGGCTGTTCGACTGTTTCGCTGTTTGGTTGTTCGTTCGATGGCTTCGTTGGTCGATTGGTTGGTTTGCATTTACGTTGATTGGTTGGTCCAATGAAGTGCCGGGTGATGTATGACCATCCGTGGTGACAACATTGGTTGATTTACTGGTCGGGTAGTTGGCTGGTTGATTTGACCGGGTCGTACGTCCAGACTGGGTTGACAAACCAAGACAAGCTGAGTGTGCGCCGTATGTGCTGTGTGCGCTCTGCGCTTTGCAGGGTAATAGCGGAGGGCTACCGCTGCATCCGGCTGTTCAGTGTCGTTGACTCCCCCATGGCCAAGCTGATTCAAGAAGGCACCGTGCTGGACTTCGACGCCACGTTCCAGCTGGACGCCAGGTTCGAAGCGTGAAAAGAAACGCCTTCCCGTTTCTTTACCCCAAAGACTGTTTTTTTTTAGATATCTGACAGCGCGTGTGAAGCGCTTGTTCCAATCATATTCTACCATCCACATGTAATGAGAGGGAATCCAGAGTCCAATTTCCTCAGACGTGGAGGATAAGCTGTACGCTAAACCGCAGGAACAATGCATGGCCTAGGTGTATATATCGAATACTGCTGTAAAACACGACTGGGTTTCCAACCATGTTTGGAAATTCTTCACCCTATGCATGATATCGAGTACCCCCCTCCCCTCCTTTCTGTAATTGTTTTTTTTTGGCGGTCGGTCACGGCTGGTGGTCGAGTTAATCATTTGTGCGAGGTGAATAACCTTTACTCCGCACAAGGGGGTTGACCGTATCACGCAGTATTTATGGCAAGGCACCCAGGAGGCAGTTACGTGGTACTCTCATTGCTGTCTCTGCAACTAGCTACACCGGAAATTAAATGAACTCATCGAAGCTGCTCATCCATGTGCAAGACCGCCTCACAAGCGGTCCCTAGTAGGATGCAGCCCATCCTTCATGCGACTAGCCCAACACCTCACGTTTCGCTTCGCGCTTGGTGTAAGCAATGTCTGCCTGGTCGGTGAAAACCCGACATGCTCCGTCCCTTCTTGTAGGGGTGCGAGTGTCTATGGTCATACGACTACGGCCATGCATGATATCGAGTACGTCTCTCCTATCGAGTACACCCCCCCCGCCCCCCCGTATGCGTGAAACGTTTTTGGCCAGAAGACTTTAAAATCCCCGACTTATTTAGATGGGTATTATGCTTAAATTTACTGAGTGGGGCTACTATTTCCTTCGCTCGGGTTTGTCGTTTCCCTTTCCCCTTCGGCTCTACGACCCCGACTGGCGCGCGTTTGCCTACTACGTACGTGCGGTAGGCCGCACCAGACCTTCGTAAGATTTCATTTTGCGCTGGCCGATGCGCTCAGCACTGTACTGTTTGCTCACCACTTGGTGCAGCTTCCGTCAAAATGGTTGATAGTCCACGCCATCAATAACTTCTTACTGCGTCTTCGTTTCGAGATTTTTTCGAGTTCATCCCCACAAGTTTTCCGCGTTCATTCCGAGAAAATTCCCCAGGCGGTCAAAGTTGGGGTGTACGTCCTATAGGGGTTGGGGGCTAGAGTTAGGACTGCACTCCCGTGGAATTAGACTCAGATTTACTGTAGGTGTTTCGACGCTATTGATGGGGATCATAGTAAATAGGGCCTGTGTTACACACAAACACCCTATATATTTCCTTATTTTTGCTAACAATATGTGGTCCTATTTACTTTGGGCCCCCGTAATAGTCGACGAGGGAAGAAAGGGCTGAGGTACTTCTCGCGAAAAATGCAAGGAACAAAGGCAACGGGGAAGAGGGGGGGGGGGCTGCTATGTGGCCCCGGGCTTGAGCTACGACTATTACGGGGGGCCATAGTAAATAGGACCAAATATTGTTGGTAAAAATTACGGAAATATATAGGTTTTTGTGTGTGCAGTAGGTCCTATTTACTATCCCCCGTAATATTAGTAGAGGGAGAGATCAAAGTAAGGGCGAAGCTATAACGGGGGACCGTTGTAAATAGGACCAAATATTGTTAGTAAAAATAGGTAAATATACAGATATACTGTATGTACCGTAGGTCCTATTTACTATGGTCCCCCGTAGTAATAATACGGGAAGAAAACCCGCCCGAAAAGCTGTGGGGGCAGTACAAAAAGAGTTAAATCCCCCGTTTTTGAGGATTTCGGTTTCATGTGCAGCGCGCTACGAGAAAGGTTAAATTAGGGTGTATGGTCCAGAACATTTCTTCGAGCCATTCCTACCGAAGCCGAATCTTGGGTCTTCAAATACACCCCCGCCTTCGTCTGATGGAAAGAACCTTCACATCTAGGACCGACCATCGATTCCTACCCGCTTCACGACCTAGATATTTCAGAGCATATATATATTTATATATATATTCCTGATCTTTGTGATCAGTATGATCTGTATGATCTGTATGATCTGTATGATCTGTATGATCTGTATGATCTGTATGATCTGTATGATCTGTGTGATCTGTATGATCTGTATGATGTGTATGATCTGTATGATCTGTATGATCTGTGTGATCTGTGTGATCTGTATGATCTGTATGATCTGTATGATGTGTATGATCTGTATGATCTGTATGATCTGTATGATCTGTATGATCTGTGTGATCTGTATGATCTGTATGATCTGTATGATCTGTATGATCTGTATGATCTGTATGATCTGTATGATGTGTATGATCTGTGTGATCTGTATGATCTGTATGATCTGTATGATCTGTGTGATCTTTATGATCTGTATGATCTGTATGATCTGTATGATCTGTATGATCTGTATGATCTGTATGATCTGTATGAACTGTATGATCTGTATGATCGAGTAGATCTGTACTGTATGATCGGGTAGATCTGTACTGTATGATCGGCTATGATCTGTATGATCTGTACCACTCTGTCCCTAAATCTAAGTAGCGTTTTTTGTTTGAATACTTGCGTAGTGTAAAAAAAAAAGTCCTTCCTCTGTAATTCAGGGACAGAGCGTATAGAGCTCTTTTTTTTTCCGGGTGAGACCTGTGATCTCTTGTGACCTACTATTTCGGGGGACCATACTAAACAGGACCTACGGTACACACAAAAACCTATATGTTTAGCTATTTTTATCTACAATACTTGGTCCTGTTTACTATGGTCCCCCGTAATAGGGACGTGTTTCCTGGATTGTTTTCATCGATACTGCACAGATCCTGCACGGCACCTCAGAACGGCAGGTTAGGACCTGCAGTAGGTGATCTGCATGTGTACCACTCTCTCCTCACAAACATAGGGACCGATTTGGTGTCCATATTGCCGACCAGGGTGGTGGGTCGTAATCCAGCGGAATTGTGGAAACCTTTTTTTTTTACCTTTTTCTGCCGTACGTTTTGTTTTTTTGTTGTTGCTACTTTTTTTTTTTTTTTTTTTTTTTTTTTTTTTCGTGCAGATCCCTTGACCCCGAGGGCGCCATCGCCGATCTCATGGAAGACCTCAGACAGTTGCCGTGGGAAATAGCCGCCATCATTCCGGGTGAGTAAAATTCGGAGAAGATACCGAGAAAAATCTGAGAGAAATCTGAGGAAAGCCCAAGAAATATGAATCCGGCCATGTTCCGAGAGTAATCAGTGAAATTCCGAGAAAATTCCGAGAAAACGTAGGAGACACAGCCGAGAAAAATAAGGTACCGAGTAGGTAAGAAATGGAGAGTCATTCCGGACCCGCCGCCTTATGATGGGTGCAAACGCTTTGGAGGGGGGCGTCTTGATCACTTTTCCCATATTTTGCGCGTTCTGATTGGTCGAAAGGGTATGAAGAGGGATCGTTTGAGAGGCGAGCCAGCACTAGGAGTATAGCACTTCTTTTTTTTTTTTGGCCTTGCAAGGCAATTTTTTTTTTTCGACCGACCTTGCTTGCTCCTTAACCGTTTCAGCACTGCACTCCCGTTTTTCGGACAATCCACTCAGATTCTACTACGGAGGGCCAGAGTAAATAGCGCCTACGGTACACACAAAAACCTATATATATATATATATTCCCTATTTTTGCTAACAGTATTTGGTCCTACTTACTATGGTCCCCCGTAATACGTATTTTTTCATCAGAACGGGACTGCAGCGCATAGAAAGGGTCCACCCACAATCGTTGGAATACCGTACCGTTAACACCTTTAGTACCGCTACCGCAGTCCGGATTTGGGGACAAACCAGTCTAATTCCAAGTGATTTGTCCCCAAAACGGGACTGCGGCACTAAAAGGGTTAACTCGAGGTGCTATACCGATGACGGGGGACCATAGTAATCAAGACCCATCATATATACAGCAATCTATATATTTCAGCAATTTCACCTAGCATTTTTCCTGATTACCATGCCCCCCCCCCCCCCCCCCCCCCCCCCCGTAACATGGTATGAGATTGTTCGTAGGGTTGCCCTGTTTTCGCTTTTCTCTCAAGTGAGGATCCTCAGGAAAAAATCGGTGCTGTAATGTATGCCCCTACACCTGCGAGTAGCATGCTACCGTAGCCGACATACGCTGGCTCCACCTGGTACCGGGGCTTACGTAGGGAAGCTGCCGCTTTGTGTAGTATGGTTTGCCGGGGCTTGCTGTTGTTTTTTTGTTGTTGTTGTTGTTGTTGTTGTTGTTGTTGTTGTCGCTGTTTTTGTTTCTGTTTTAGTTGCTGTTATTGTTACGTTAACTCGTCGCCATAGGCTAGTTTTTTGCCCTCAACTGTAGTGCTGTTGCGTACTACTGCTGTGTAGCCCTCTCTTCTATCTTGCTGAACAGGCTGAAGCATCACCTGCTGAAGCCCCCCCCACTACCTCTCCGCATCCCCCCTCCCTCCTTCTCTTTTCCCCCTTCCCTCCCCTCCCTCCCTCCCTCCCTCCCTCCCTCCCTCCCTCCCTCCCTCCCCCCCCTCCCTCCCCCCTCCCTCCCTCCCCCCCTCCCCCCCCCCCCCCTCCCCCCCTCCCCCCCCCCTCCCCCCCTCCCTCCCCCCCCCCCCCCCCCCCCCCCCCCCCCCCTCCCTCCCTCCCTCCCTCCCTCCCCCTCCCTCCCCCCTCCCTCCCCCCCCCCTCCCCCCCCCCTCCCCCCCCCCTCCCTCCCTCCCTCCCTCCCTCCCTCCCTCCCCCCCCCGGCCCCCTTCCCCTTCCCCCCCTTTTACGTACTTTTTCATTTTGTTCCGTTTTTTTTTTCTATTTTGTTTACAGGAGCTGAGACGGGGGTGGAGCTAGCAGACATACTGTCTAACCGCCTAGGCACGGCCACGAACGGCGAGGATCTTAGCCTCTGCCGTCGGAACAAGCACCTCATGGCGGAGCAGGTGTGTGTTTGCGTGTGTTCCCGTTGACTTTTTTATGGAGGCCTCGAGAGAGGTGCGAGGTTGATGACAGTTTTCCAGTGCTGATCCTTCCCAAATACATATAAACCCCTCCGTTCGGTTGCATAGTAACGGATCTTTGCTCTATACCCCCCACAACCTTGATATCAGTCTCCCTATCAATAATCCTTCCCAAATACATATAAACCCCTCCGTTCCGTTACACATTAACGTATCTTTGCTCTATACCCCCTACAAGATATCGGTCTCCCTATCAATAATCCTTCCCAAATACATTTAAACCCCTCCGTTCGGTTACACATTAACCTATCTTTGCTCTATACCCCCTACAAAGATATCAGTCTCCATAGCAATAATCCTTCCCAAGTACATTTAAACCCCTCCATTCGGTTACACATTAACGTATCTTTGCTCTATACCCCCTACAAAGATATCGGTCTCCATATCATTGCCGTTATTTCCCTATACACCAAACGGCAATGCTGGCGCGCCCGAGTGCCCGTTATGAGTTTTTCATCCTACAGCGATGTATTGTGTTCGGTCACAGACTGGTAAGCCAGGGGAATCCCAAAAAATAAAATAAATTACCAAGCTTGAGCTAAATGGAATGCCGATGAGGCACCTGGCATGCATGTATGAAAACACCACAAAAACGAGCCAAAAAAGAGAGTGAGCTCAAAAACAAAATGAATAAAGAAAAAGTTCATGACATAATATTCACATTAACACATACGGCAGTACAGACTTTGTGTTTAAGACCTATGCCAATGGAAACGCGAAGTCTACAAGTTTTATTTAACAAAGATTGCTTTCAAAGAACAGCCGACAATATCCTCGTACGGCCGCTGTGGGAAAAAAAAAAAGGGGGAAAAGGTCTGTTTGTTTTTTTTCTAACGGCTGCAGGCGGCCCAATTTGTTTTTTCTCGTTGCAAATTGTCAACAGGCTGATAAAATCAGCTCGTGCGACGATAGACGCTCGATCTCGACATAGACTCAGCCCACGACCAACCCGCTTGGTGACGGGCAAGGCCAACAAGTATGATGGATAACGGCCTCGAAGATATCAGGTGGATCCATGGTCTAGGAGGCGAGAGCTTGCCGGCGGCGACCTACGGAATCCTCCCAAACCTGAAATGAATGCCTATTTTTGGCCGTTCGAGACGGATCGAGAAATTTTGTCATCTGTTTTGTGCACACCAGCGGCAAATTGTTTTTTTTATCATACGCCTGGCCAGCGCCCGCCGCATGTCACCGGCCATTGTGTGAACACGGTGACCCTAGGTTGGGTCGGAGCCCCTAATGAGTGCACTCCGTTCAGAATTCATGACTCATTCGTTGGTTTTGTCGATCGATATCTGTCGAGGACTCAGGAATCTCGCCGCTTCGAACCAAACATCCGGCTGAGTTTTTCTGGCGCCGATCTTGGCCCGACATCGGCCGCAGGATTGTTTTTTTCGGGCTTTCCCAAAAAGTTCGGAACTTTCCGTTCGAAGAAACGTGCTCATAGCAAGCGGTACCGGAAAAATTCTGACGGGTATCTTTGGAATTCTAACTTTTTTTGGGGGGAACCTTGCGTTTCCATCGGCGTAGGTCTAATACATCGAACTTTCGTTTAGTATGCCGGTACCTGGTACCCACTCTGACCCAAAATATAAGAATCGTTTGAAATGAATATTTATGTGCGAACTGTGCCTATACTTCGAGTCAGACTGGTATATGTTTTTGCCCTCCACGGAGGGCATGCCAGGGGATGGAGGGCAAAAGTTATAAGGATTGCCCTGGGCTGGGGTAATCGATCGATCTTTTACCCCTATAGCTCAGTAGGTAAACACACTCACTTTCTTTTTTGGCGTCGTCGAGGACACGGGTTCGAATCTCACTTCAAAGGTTTCTTTTATTGAAACGCTTGCGCGTGCATCCCTAAAAACATCTGTACCTCCCTGGTTTCCCCAGGTGTCGAAACGAAGCGGGTAGGTTAGGGTACGGCCGTATACGGTGCCGACGCCCTAAAGATCCCCCCGTTCAGAAGGGGGGGGGGAGAGTGTTTTAAGGAATATCCTGGGCTGGTAGTCGATCGATCTTTTACCCCTGTAGCTCAGTAGGTAATACGGGGGATCATATTAAACAGGACCTTCGGTACACACCAAGTACTATATATTTCACTTTTTTTACTAACAAAATTTGGTCCTGTTTACTATGGACCCCCGTAATTATTACGGGGGTCCATAGTTTACGGGGGTCCATAGTTAATGGGACCAAATTTTGTTAGTAGAAATAGGTAAATATATAGGTTTTTATGTATACCATAGGTCCTATTTACTATGGCCCCCCGTAGTATTTATAGTACCCTCACACAAACCGCTTTCGGTACGATCTATAAAAAAGTTCGTTATTTGTGATGTGTGAGTGGGAGAGCAGTATGGGTTCCACGGGATGATGGTCCACAGAAGAAGTGTGACACAGGTGTCTGTGCTTGGTCAAACTCGGACCTAGTTCTTTTTTGGAGTTCTCTTGTTTTATTGGTGCAAGGCTTGCTCAAAAGGGTCAAGTGAGAAGAGTGAGGAGAGAGGGGGGTGGGAGCACATGCTTTTTGAAGCCAGGAGAATCCTCTGGCTTCAACCGGCTATATTCTACTGGCAAGGGTGCATGCGTCACCCTCACTTCAATAGTGCAACGTCCCGTAAAAGTGCATGCATTGCCCTCAACTTCAACGCCCCGTAAGGGTGCATGCGTTGCCCTCAGCTCCAATAGTACGACACCCCGTAAGGGTGCATGCGTTACTCTAAACTTCAGTAATACAACACCCCGTAAGGGTGCATGCGTTACTCTAAGCTTCAATAGTACAATAACCCATAAGGGAACATACGATACTCTAAACTTCAATAGTACAACACCCCGTAAGGGTGCATGCGTTATTCTCAGCTTCAATAGTACAACCTACTAACCTGCATATCAGATTCTACAGATATACCAGTCTGCGTGTCTACAGATATACTAACCTGCGTATCGACAGATATCAAATGGTAAACAGGGTACGACCCGACTGGAACAATAATAGCCTGCGTATCTACATATATCAAATGGTACACGGGGTACGACCCGACTGGAACAATAATATTTAACGGCCCCTACTGATGGTTGGTCTATTGACTACCAACCAAGGTACTCTATCACGTAAGTATTAGTCGACCCGGGACCGATCAAGATCAAATTCCTTCCGTCCCTCTACACCACTTCACGGAGCGCCACTCAAGGATCCTGGTGCCTTCAGCGTCATCAGGCCGGAGGACTAGCACGAGGAGTACTACGTAATGCTAATGCACCCCCCCAACCTCTCATCCGCCCGGCCAGTTAACAGTAGCTGATGGTCGACGGATGCGTTAGATTGTAGTGTACTAGTTTTGGGACCGGTATATTCTGTGCGTCCGCTGTCTTTGACACGCGTCCGCTTGGTGTGTTGATTCCATCTAACACCCCACGTTTCGTTAGTTTCGCTAGGACGCAATTCGCAACAGAAAGTGTTATTGTACCTCCAGGGCCTACCTTTCTGTTATGCCTCCTTCTGCTTTTCCATAGGGGCGGTTTTTTCGGTCTTCATTATTTTTCTTTTTTCATTTCTTCTTTCCTTGCTTCTCTTCATTTTTTTTTTTTCTCTCTTCTCTTTTCTTCTTCATAGTCTTTGTTTGACAACCAATCCATGGGGACTTTGTTGTGTCCCTGTCGTTCTAGCTTCATGTAGACTTCGCTCTATATCAAGTATTTTTGCCGGCTTTTTCTCCCGCTTACTAGTTCGTACCTTACCTGGCTCCGTCTCTCCCGCCTCTCTCGCAGCTTACACCGCGTGTAGCCACGACGGGTCGCACCGGGCCCTCAGTTGCCGCCTCCCCCCCCCCCCCCCCCTTGGTATTCCTAGTTACGTATTGTACCACGACGAACATCCCGCTGTGCCTTCACTACTGCGTTTCCTTGACGTTCTCCATCTCTAGCACGACTGCTGCCCCTACCAGAGGCGTCTTAGCCTCATTTACGAGGTGTGGGTTGGTCTATGATCTCGTTAGTCTGTCGTTTGTTTTGAATAGCAGTATCTTCGACCCCCCTCTTTCGACTTTTCTGATGTCTAAGTAGCCATCTCTATATCGTCGTGGGATCTGCATCTACGGCTATTCAGGGTGGGCTAATGTGATAGAGTACCTTGGTTGGTAGTCAATAGACCAACCATCAGTAGGGGCCGTTAAATATCATTGTTCCAGTCGGGTCGTACCCCGTTTACCATTTGATATATGTAAATACGCAGGCTATTATTGTTCCAGTCGGGTCGTACCCTGTTTACCATTTGATATCTGTCGATACGCAGGTTAGTATATCTGTAGACACGCAGACTGGTATATCTGTAGAATCTGATATGCAGGTTAGTAGGTTGTACTATTGAGGCTGAGAATAACGCATGCACCCTTGCGGGGTGTTGTACTATTGAAGTTTAGAGTATCGTATGTTCCCTTATGGGTTATTGTACTATTGAAGCTTAGAGTAACGCATGCACCCTTACGGGGTGTTGTATTACTGAAGTTTAGAGTAACGCATGCACCCTTACGGTATTGGAGTTGAGGGCAACGCATGCACTTTTACGGGGCGTTGTACTATTGAAGTTGAGGGCAACGCATGCACTTTTACGGGACGTTGCACTATTGAAGTGAGGGTGGCGCATGCACCCTTGCCAGTAGAATATAGCCGGTTGAAGCCAGAGGATTCTCCTGGCTTCAAAAAGCATGTGCTCCCCCCCCCCCCCTCTCTCCTCACTCTTCTCACTTGACCCTTTTGAGCAAGCCTTGCACCAATAAAACAAGAGAACTCCAAAAAAGAACTAGGTCCGAGTTTGACCAAGCACAGACACCTGTGTCACACTTCTTCTGTGGGTCATCATCCCGTGGAACCCTTACTGCTCTCCCACTCGTACACATCACACTTACGTACGTATTGTCCTGTACGCAGGTGAGGAGCCACGGTGTCCGCGCGGTCCGGCAGATGCTGGCCCACTCGTGGCACGACTGCGAGGCGTTTTCTGCTGGACTGGGACCCGAACCCCTTCCAGGCCGTCGTGAAACCCCTCGAGAGCGCCGGGTCGGACGACGTGTACCTGTGCCACAGCCTGGAGGAAGTCAAGGAGGCGTTTTTCATAATCGACGGCAAGGTAAAGTGAAAAAAAAAGTGAACCCTTTAGGCAGTCCAAACCATTTACAACTGTGCCACTGTGTGCATCAACATAAAGTGGATCACATATTAATATAAGAACGGCCCCTATGTTTAGGGACAGAGGAGCCCCGCCAGCACGAAATGTTGTAAAAAAGGACAGATGGGATCCCACTGACATACGGGTACCCCTCTGCCCCTAATTATAGGGAACTTTTGTATTGAGTATTAGCATAAAAAAGGTACTTATATTAGGGACAGAGGAGCCCCGCCAGCACGAAATATTGCAAAAATGACAAATGGGATCCCAGTGACATACGGGTACCCCTCTGTACCTTAATATAAGGACGTTTTTTTATTGAATATGACTATGCAAACAGTCCTTATTTTTAGGGACAGAGGAGCCCCGCCAGCAAGAAATATCGTTAAAAAACACAGATGGGATCCCCATGACATACGGGTACACCTCTGCACCTTAATATAAGGACGTTTTTTGTTGAATATTAATATACAAACGTTCCTTATATTAGGGACAGAGGAGCCCCGCCAGCACGAACTAGATGTCAATTATGTAAAAAAACCACGAATGGGATCCCAGTGACATACTGGTACCCCTCAGTCCCTAAGAATAAGGAAGTTTTGTATTGAATATTACTATACAAACGGTCATTATGCTTTGGGACAGAGTAGTAACATGGTCGCGTTATTTTGACATATCGGTTGGATTTAGACTAGATCAGAGTTATCACCGCCTGCCTTGGTCGAAACGCTGTACAACTACTGTTGTATTAATATGCTCTTATTTTTGGGCACATACGTAGTCATTTCGATTTAGAGCCAAAGTATTGCTGCAGTTGTATCGTTCCGGATTTATTAAGCGTTAGAGTAGGTTTTGCAATCTGAGAAGCAGGATCTTTAGGGGTGTTTTTGACTCGAAAATTGCGTAGCGCGGTCTGCACTTCCGAATCGTCGTCCGCAATTGAGAAATTTCCTGGTTCGACGCAAACGCGGCGCAGCGTTTATGGCCAGTTTTGGCCCGTTTTGGCCGCGGTTTGGGGTCAGGGTAAGGGTTGGCGTTATGGTTAGGGTTGGAGTCAGGGGTTGGGTTGGGTCTTCGCCCGTGCCTTGATCCCAACAGGAACCAAAATACCTGAACAGCTTACCAACCTGAAGATCCTGCCTCCCAGACTGTAATGGGACCTCGAGCGTTACCACTCAGACCGAGAATATAAGATCTGTTTGGTATTCATATCAGAGATCAAATTATGCTTATGTTACCGGTATCTATGACCGGGAATATAATATCTGTTTGATATTTTTATCAGAGCTCAAATTATGCTCATATTACCGGTGTCTATGACCGGGAATATAAGATCTGTTTGATATTCATATCAGAGCTCAAATTATGCTTATATTACCGGTATCTATGACCGGGAATATAAGATCTGTTTGATATTCATATCAGAGTCCCAATGGTTCTTATATTCCCGGCCACTATGGACGGGAATATATGCTTCGTTTGATATTCATAGATACCATAATCCAAATTTGTGCATATATTACCGACCACTCTGATCGGGAATATAGGCTCCGTTTGATATTGATATCAAAGTCCAAATGGCTCTTCTATTTCCGGCCATTCTGATCGAGAATATAAGCTCCGTTTGATGTTGATGCCAGAGTTCAGATGTCTCTTATATTACCGGCCACTATGACCGGGAATATAAGCTCTGTTTGATATTCGTACCAAAGTCCAAATGAGTCTTATATCACCGGCCAACATGACCGGGAATATAAGCTATGTTTGATATTCATACCAAAGTCCAAATGGCTCTTATTTTACCGGCCAATCTGACCGGGAATATAAGCTCCGTTTGATATTCATATCAGAGTATCATTGTTGCTTATGTTACCGGTCAGATTGATATATACCCGGTCAGAGTGATACACACGTTTTTTGGGGGAAAAGTACTTGGATTGATGTAGCGTGGGTGTAGGATAGTGGTAAGGTTTCCAGGACGTCCAGTAGGCCTTTTCCTTTTCGTTGTCGACGGCAAGGTAATAAATTAGGTAATAATGACCCTTACAGAGATGGACCCACGGTTTGGTTTTTAAACTACTTTGATTAGTGTGGTATATTTCTCCTTTCGATATGGACCAACGTTTTTTGTGGACAAACTACTCGGAATTAGTGTGGGATAAGGTTTGCAGGGTGTCAACGGGGCGTTTTTTGCCGCCGTCGACGGCAACGAAATTAGGTAATTACAAGTAGCGTGCTCTACCCAGCATCGACACCACTATGTGTCTCTTACCAGCTTATATCTCGGCACCCCTCTTCACCAACCCTTTAGAGATGGAAGATGGACCCACGTCTTGGGGGACGAAACACTTGGGGAGTTACAGCAGTGCAGGATACGTTTTCTTGATATAAATGGACCCGATTGTTTTTTTTTCTTGTGGACAAAAATATTTGGAAGCACTCGTGTTGATAGTGTGGGATGATTTTTGCAGTTGCAGTTAGGCCAGATCTTACGCAATTTTTTTTAGGTGATTATATGGCTGTTTACGGAGGCTTCGGGGTATCTGGTCCCGTTTCTGATCAGATTTTATCAAAATCACGTCTTATGGGGCCTGTTTGGTGGAAAAAATGTTCCTCCGAGATTTTATCACTCATGAAATTCCAGGAAGTGTTTTTTTTTTACATCCTTTTCTGATCAACTCTGAAAGTGATAAAATTTGCTTTTGCACAAGACCTCGGAGGCATTGTACATTTTTGTATAGGTTACAGTCTGGGCTCATGATGGGTCACGACGCTACATGCTTGGTTACTCTTGTACACAGCTGGGCTCCAGCACTTGTGCATTGGCCACTACGGAGAGAGAGGGCATCAATACCTTGGCCACCATCGCGTCCCTTGCGGCCGCCCAACTGCAGCTGCTCTTAGACTAGGCAAAACAACTTTGGAGACGAATAGGACGAGACTACAGCAGTATCAAAACAATCTAACGTCTTTTTTTTCTGACTACGACGGCCGCAAGCAGCTCATGCTCCGCGAGAGCGAGAGCTCCTTGTTGGTCCAGCGACTAGCAAACCCCTTACGCAGCTAGCTCCCCAGGAGGTTCCACGTTCCGTTCCTTCCTTCGAGGAGCTGGTGGTGAAGGTTGATCGCCCAACCCGGCGTGAACGACTCGTCGTGAACGACTCGTTCGTGTCGTGGTCCACGTACGTGGAGTTCAAGGAAACTTCAAGATCTCGGTTCTGTTCTTTTTTTTTTTATTCTCCCATGAAATAAAACCAAAAACACCGTAAGACGGAACATGGCGCACTGATCTGGTGTGGCTTTTTGCCGCTGGAAAATCCGACTTCCTGCCTTTTTCAATCACTCAAAAAAAAATTGCATAAGATCCGGCCATATTTTTTTTTTTTTTTTTTTTTTTTTTTTTTCATCATCACTTTTACTTTCCAGCCCACTCGTAGGAGGTTTTACCCTCGACGATCTTCTGGACAAGCCGTGGTCACAGGTGTCGTCCCTTCTCCCCCCCGGTACGTGCCTTTAGTTTTTATCGCGCATAGGGTTCAGCATTCCCACTGCTCGTCGATTTTCATCGAATGTACAGCTAACTCACGCTCTCGCGCTTTCCGCTAATCACAATTTTATGCGAGAAAAAGTCCCTATGAGCATGCACTCGGTGAGACTCGAACTCACGAAATTGATCTTGATAGGCTCGCGGACCACCTACCAAGCCACCGGGGACGCCGGCAGCTATACGGGTTGTTTTCCATATTTTCATGGTTACCATATATTATCCCGCGTACTGAGCTGTACCATATTATACTTGACTCTTATTACGGGGGACCATAGTAAATAAGACCTACGGTATAAACAAAAACCTATATATTTCCCTGTTTTTACTAACAATATTTAGTTCTATTTACTGCGGTCCCCCGTGATAGTACCTGCCAGGTATAGACTAGGTACAGCAGCACGCGACAGATAAGAATTTCGCTTTTTGGCTGTGTAAGGCTATTAATGGCGGCTTACTGCGTTATCAACGTTGAGCATAGGTAGGCTAATGTTATGTTCGATAGAGAGTGGCTCTCCTCGCTGAGCATAAATGCTTTCTTAGCTGAAACTTCTTAATTGAAACAAATGTCAACATGTATCTCAGGCCGAACTTAGAATTTACGCATGTCGCCTACCAGGTACGTATTAATACTACTGTAATACTATTAAATAAGTAATTGCTGTACGACGTACATCCACACACACATGTGAGCGAATATGCAAAACAAGTACATACCAGGTATTTGCCTTCATAAGGCGATTATTTTTCCATTTGAATCACGAGCTCGACATAGCTCAGCCCGGTAGAGCGACAGACTGTAGTGGTCACCGTGGTTATCTGTTGGTCCTTGGTTCGAATCCGAGTGTCGAGATCTTTTTTTTTTTTTTTTTTTTTTTCTTTTTTTTCGTACGGTACATGCATTTTTGGTTTCGTTTCTATTTTTTTTTTCTTTGAGTTGTTTACATAGAGCAGCACAAGACACACTTGAGACACCCAACAATAATATTAGAAAGACTGGCCCAGGCTGGGTTTCTTGATTTGAGGGTGGGCACTATGCTACAGCATCTCCAGCACATAAAAAATCCCAAAGAGCGTCCCAGGTACCAGGCGCTCTTTTCCTGTCAAATCTCAGCCTGCTTTTCTTATGTATTGCTCTTTTGTTTGTACATACTTGGTATTGATTTTCGTAAGTGCCCTGTACAGTGTTATATGCATGTCATATTATACCAAACTAGTACAGGATTTCTATTAAGAAACAGGAAAGCTGGTCCAGGCTAGATTTCTTATTTGATGAGTGTTACAAGGCTTAGATCAACAAACAACAACAGCAGCAGCAGCAAAAAACAACAAGCATGAAACACCAAGAGCAACACTGCGACATTGCGACACTGCTGCTGCAGCAGCAGCAGCACCAACAAAAACGAAAACAACAGCAGCAACAACAAAACGGCAGCCACCATCACCAACAGGAGCAACATAACACCAACCGCAACATCCATTAATTATTAATAATATACAGCAACAGCAACAACAAATACAGCAGCAGCAACAACAACAACAACGGCAACAGCAGCAAAGACAACTGCAGCAGCAACAACGCCAACAACAACAATAAACCTTTAACAGCAGCAACTGCACCACTGCAACAACAGCAGCACCAACAGCCAAAACAGCAGCAACAGCAACAACACCTATTATTATTAACATTAGGCAGGGATATAGCAATCAGGACCAAATATACTTAGCAAAAGTGGTACGTACTATTGGTAGTTTACGTCTTTTTGCATCCGATGGGTCCTGATTGCTACGGTTTCTTGCACTGCAACGACAGCAGCAGCAGAGAACACAACCACCCAACATCATCACCACCAACAGCAACAGAACAACAACCGCGGCATCCACAACGATAGACAGCAACAGCAACAACAATTACAGCAGCAGCAGCAGCAACATCAACAGCAAAAACAACAACAACAACGAACAACAACACCTACAACATCTACACCCATCTACACCAACAACAACAGCATCAACGCCTCCACCACCGCAACCAATGCCGTCAAACCAACACGACCGCCAGCACCACCACCAGCACCAACACCAACACCAACACCAACATCCAACAAACGCTCATTGTTTCCTCTGTGCAACGTGACTGGCCGGCTGTTTGGCGCCTCGCAGCAATTCCGCCTTTGAGGGGTGGTGCCTTGTTTTCTGAGCCGTTTTCTGAGCTCTTCGCGTGAGGAGCTCAAAATCTCATACCCGAAACACGCCTTCGAAGAAAAGTGAAAATTGTTTGCGCAACCCAATCAACACTACAAAACGAAACACCTCCTACACTAACCGGTATACTATTGCGGGGGGCCATAGTAAATAGGACCAAATACTGTTGGTAAAAATATAGAATTATGTGGGTGATTTGTATGTACCATAGGTCCCTGTTAACTATGGTCCCCCGTAATAAATAGGTTCTCACTTGAGGAAATATTGCCTTGGAAGGCGAAAAGCGCAACCCCTACGTACCGTGAGATGAGTCCCGCCCCTAAAGGGTGAGCGGTACAGAGGCGTGTTTGATCCAAGAAGAACCGTGATAACCACGCCTCGACTCCGCACAAGACGGATGATCGCGTCACGTAGTGTGTACCTGGCATATGGTAAGGAAGGCGCCCACGAGGCAGTTGCATCGTAATCTATGCCCATCGCTGTCTCTGGAAGTGGCCACACCAGAAAAATATATCAATCTACCGATGCTGTCATCCATATGCAAGTCCGCCCCCTGATGCGGTTCTCAATAGAATGCGGCTCGCCCTTCATGCGACTCGCTGCACACCTCACGGCGCGTCGCGCTTGGTGCAGGCAATGTCTGCCTCGTCGGTGAAAACCCGACGTGCTTCGTCCCGGCATTGCGGGGACGCGAGGGTCTACGGTCATGCGATTATGGCAATGCATGACAGCGAGTACACCCCCGCCTCCCCACTCATTCCGCTTGTCAATCATCCTCCCTTGCGCTCAAAGCGGGCTCCAACCCCTCTCCCCCTTGCCCCAACAATTGGTCACGCTGTCATGTGATTGGCTTTGTGTTTCCCCATATTTTCCTTGCTGAAATATTACCGGCCGCAATCTGATTGGCTGGCTGTTTGGCGCCGGCCAATAGGTGAACGGCATTGGAGGCGTGAACGAAGGGGCTTTGGTCCAAGAGTACCTGGATGGCACCGAGTACGTGGTGGATACCGTGAGCAGGGGAGGGGTCCATCGCCTTTGCGCCATCTGGGAGTACGACAAGCGCTCCGTTAATGGGTACGCACGTACCTGGTTTTATATAGATAACTTGACCTGGGGGGGGGGGGGGGGGGGGGGGGGGGATTGATTGGGGGTTCATCGCCTTTACCTGGGTGTACGAAAAAAACTTCGTTGATGGGTAGCACCTTGTCCCAAAATATATCGATCGTTCGTGTAAATGTTTTTGATCCAAATGGTCCATATATCCCAGCACAGAGTGGTAAGTATAGAGATGTCGGCCGGAGGCAAGGGGGGGGGGGGGGGGTTGGGGGCTGGAAGGCGAGGGGGTAAAAGAGTGTTCACCACCTTTGCGGCATCTGGGAGTACGACGAGCGCCCCGTTAATGGGTACGCACGTACCTGGTTTTATATTGGTGGTGTGAGGTGAGGGTCGGGGGGGGGGGGGGGGTGGGGGTGGGGGTGTACTCGATATCATGCACGGCCGTAGTCGTATGACCTTAGACTCTCGCATCCCTACAACGCCGGGACGGAGCACGTCGGGTTTTGCACCCACCAGGCAGACATCGCTTGCTTGCACCAAGTGCGGAGCGAAACGTGAGGTGTTCGGCGAGTCGCACGAAGGGTAGCTGCCACGGGTGGGAGGGGGGGTGTCGGGGTCGGGTTAGGTATTTCCCTGTTCCGTCGTTGGCGGCTGTTCTCGTCGTCGGCATTGCCATGGATATGTCATTTTCAATGAGATCGTGATTGTCGGGGTTGTTGTGAGGTTTGCTTGTTTGTGGTAACATCTGTTTGTGATGCAGCGGGGGGGGGGGGGGGGGGGGGGGGGGGGGGGAGTAAAACACCCCCGTGACCACGGTTTTTCCCGAAGACTGTTTCACAGTGAAAAACCCAGAGTCCGGCGCGTTGCACTGGAGTGTGAAAAAATGACGACAGGAGAAATACAACAGCAGTATTCGTATATATATATATAGCTTTGTGCTTGATCGTGATCGTGTTTTTGGTTTTCCATTTAGTAAAGGCGTCACCGATCTACACAATCCACAACGAGAAATGGACCAAAAACAAGCGCGAAAACGGCCTGCCATTAAGGTTTAGGAACTGGGTATCGACTGCTGTATCGTAGGCGCCCTTCGCAAACACGGTATCACAGATGAAACGTTGAGCACGTCGCACCCGACGAGCGTGTCTGACGTATCAAGCAGCTTTCCAAGTTGAATACCATGCGCTCCATCGGCGGTACTCACAGCTGACATGTTTGTGACAATTTCAGTCAAACGCGTTTGATACCGACACAGACATCTCACACCACCGATCAAAGGCACAGTCCCCCCCCCCCCCCCCCCCCCCCCCCCCTCCCCCTACCCGGCGCGTACATGATGCCTCCGTACTTGATACTTGATGCGTTTTTTTTCTGCAAGAAGCTCACCTCTCAAATAGTGCGACGCTGTCGTCCATATGCGAGAAGGTCCGCGTCACAAGCCGTTGTTAGAAGGATGCAAGACGTTGACCGTTCGTGCGACTCGCCGAATACCTGACGTTTCGCTTCGCGCTTGTTTGCAAGCGAGAAATGTCTGCCTGGTCGGTGGAAACCCGTCGTGCTCCGTCCCGACTTTGTACAGATGCGGGGGTCTACGGTCATACGTACGACTACGGCCATGCATGGCATGAACGCAGCCCCCCCTCCCCCCCCTCCGACCCGACCCTCCGCGGCTCTCACATGACGCCTGTGCACTAAGCTATTCGTATTATTCGTATGTTTTATTTCTTCGAGCATCACCCCCCCTGCTCCTCCTCGCACAACGCCTCCATGTACTACCCCGGTAGTACGAGTGTATCGATAGTAATGCCTTGCGGTAACGCCAATTTCAATTTCGTGCAGGCCGGTACGTACGTAGCTCAACCCCCCTCCCTCCCCCCAAGCACGTCATTCGGCGCTTGTCATCCATATATTCAAGAAAGTTCACCCCGCAAGCGGTTCTTAGTATTGATAGGATGCGGTCTCATCCTTCAGGCGACTCGCCGAATACCTCACGGCACTTCGCAAACCTTAGTGCAAGTAATCAATGTTTACCTGATTGATGAAAACCCGGCGTGCTCAGTCCCGGCGTGCTCAGTCCCGGCGTCGCAGGGAGGCGAGGGTCTACGGTCACACGACTACGGCCATGCATGATGCGAATACACTCCCCCCCCCCCCCCCCCCCCCCCCCCCCCCACCCTCTTTGGTGGTCATACGACTACGGCCATGCATGAGATCGAGTACATCTCTCCTATCGAGTACCCCCCCCCCCCCCCCCCCTCTTTCGCATCATCTCCCTTTTTTTGGAATCTGGTTTACATCTGGCGGCGAGACCTATGTGTACTTCGGGAGGCAGCTCTACAGTCAGTTACGCACAGCGCTGTTTCACAATTTCTCCTTCATTTATTTGTGTTTTAACTCTTTGAATTAAAAATGGCCGGCAGAGTGAACCGTGTACTATGAGTCAAAAGCTTAACGCCGCCCTCTTTCTCCCTGCCTCGTTTTTTTTTCGGTTTATGTTGGATGAAAAGAAAACCCTCTTTAACATCGCGCCTCCATTTTTTCAGTTTCGTTTTTAATTTTAGAACCCCCCGCTTTCACACCGCCTCCTTTCTTTCAACTATGTTTTGTATTTGTATGATCTCCTCTCTTTCACGTCGTCCCCTTCTTTTCATTTTTTTTGTTTTTGACTTTGAAGCCCGCCCCCCTCCCCCCCCCCCCCCCCCCCGGTCTCTTTCGCATCGCCTCCTTTTTTGTCACGTTTTTTGGTTTTTATTTTACATTTCTTGCGCAGCGCTAACTTCGTCTACTTCGGGATGAAGCTGATTTCGGCAAAGGGACAAAGGGAGAAGGAGATCGTCGACTACGCCCTGCAAGTTCTTGGTGAGACGCGCACCAGCTCTTCCACGCCTCGGACAGATAGATCATCTACAGATCAGATAGATCATTTACAGACATATCGTTTAGATCACGACCTGCCGCTACGAAGAGGCGTTCTACAATACAGGTTCACCCTAATTTTTCAGAGGCCCCTCACTTGACCTTAGGGAGCTCCATTCCTCACCCGAAAACTGACTTCAGCAAAAATCAGATTGCATTCCGATGAGCGATCTCAGAATCTACGTATGCAAAAACGTCATTTTTCGAAACAAATTCGGCATTCCGACGGTTTTAGTCAAGGAACCCCGCCATTCTGAGATTTTTTTAGCGGAAATGTTCCACCTCTAGCGTAGAACGCGTCTGAAATGGCACGCGGGATCTGTGGATTACAGATCTAACCCAACAGGAATCATGTCCTACAGACCATGCAGATTACTTGGGTCCCACCCGGCGACATGAGCTAGATCATGAATACCATGCAGATAGATGATCTGGCTGCCTTGAACGATCTAGGTCATCAAGCGGAAATCGATGATCTGCAGATGATCTGTAGATTATCCGTCAGAGCTGTGAACAATTTTGACCCGTTTAGGAAAAGCTCTCCCGCGGTGGGCACAGCCATGCTCGGAACGAGAGTCAGATTTGGGTTTCTGTACGTATTTGGCAGGTGCGTATCTCGACTATAGTGAACGGGTTCCTGCAGTTCAACCGGGACCAGGTCGAAATTCTTGTCATTACGTTGCCGTTTCGTGTTGTTTTTTCGTACGCGGGATGCGGGCTCCGTTGGACAAGGAAGTTAAAAAAAAGAAAAAAACATTTTCGCTGCTGGAGGTGTACGGTGTGTTTCGGATGTGATGTGTGCGTATTTCCCCCTTCCCCCCCCCCCCTGAGGTAAGCCTTCCGCTCCAGTTTTTTTCGGAGCCTGTCCTGTCGTCACCACGGACTCAACAGTTTAGGCATGAGTTGATGTCAGAACAAGCACAACAACAACCACAACTGCCGCCCGCCAGCTCCGATAAAACGGTCAAGGTGCACTTTACTTTATCGATATCGTTTTCGCTATCGGTGTACCAGGTATGTGTTTATCACTGTTTTCACCGCATTCGCTGCCGATATCATTATCGATAGTGTTATCGATATCGTTATCGTTCTCGTTATCGTTATAGTTATCAACACACCACCACTGGGCGGAAGTAGAAGGGCCGATCGATATTCTTTAGTGATGTTGAAAGGCTCCTTCTATTTGCGCCCAGAGTAATACAGCGTTTTCGCTGCCATCATCGCTATCGTTGTCGATATGTTTATCGCTATATGTCGTTCCCGTATCGTCATCGCTATCAATATCGTTATCCACATCGTTATCAGTATCATTCTCGCCTTGGACTTTCACCGTGGTCGTTGTCAATATCGTTACCGTGCTCGTTGCTACCGACATGTTTTTCTCGGTTGTTTTTGAGTCGTCTGCTTCGCTTGTCTAGTAACCGTCGTATCCTTGTCTATCTCTCTCTCCTGCGTGCGATTTCAACCTCCTGAGCGTAAATCTCTCTCTCTCATCGTTTGTACCCCCCATAACTAAACATGCCTCCCACATCTATATCAACATTAATCCCGCTCCATAAACCGCTACCATTGTCGCTCAGTATCGTTATTAATATCGGTGTCAATATATCATTATCGTAATCAATATCGTTATCGTTCTCAACTAAATTATCGATATCAATATCATTGTCGCTATCAATATCGTTTTCGCTATCAGTATGGTCATCGTTATCGTGCCGGCTTCATGGGAGATGTCCATCGTCCGGGGCAGATGGAGGTAAAGCCCACCACTACATGGATCTGCCTGACCCATCACCGATATCGTTCCCAACATCATCCTCAATATCGTTTTCGATACCAATCTCATGATCTATATCATATATCGTTGTCGTGATCGTTTTAAATATCGTTATTGTTATGGTCCAGACGCCATGGGAGTCGTCCATGGTCCAGGACATATGGAAGTGAAGTACACTGCCACAGGCCCGTGCCTGGTGGAGGTTGGCACCAGATGCCACGGGGGGGAGGGAACTTGGCAAGCCATCGCCGACGAATGCCTCGGCTATAACCAGGTATGCCGTGAGACGCAAGCTTATGCGTCATAAAATACCACTCTGCTGGGCGTAAATATAGAGACCGCTTGGTATTCGTATTACAGTAGTATATAAATAGTTGTAAATTTTCCGTACACAGTGATACGGGTGCACCTGCATATTTTTTAAGGCACTCTCGCTTAAGGAGCTCTAAATTTTTCACGCAAAAACTAAAGTGTTTTTTTTTTTACAGAGATATATGCACACGTAACTCTCAGTAACTCAACCCTGAACACTGGCTATTAAGCCCTTCGGGACCCCCCCACCCCCGACTGCGATCAGGTAATGGGCGCCCAAATTTTGGAGGTGTCTCTATTAGGAGTAGGAACGGTGCTCCGTCTCGAAGGGGATGCGTGGGCAATGGTCAAATGACTAAGGCGAGAACAAATAAGTACGCTCTCCCCGATAGCGACCAAACCAACCATAGATCGAGTGTTATCAACCATTGAACCGTCTAGGAGCAGCGTGAGCGCCCAGCAGTACTACCAGCAGAGGATTAAGTAGCGCCCGTACCGAAGGTACGACTCCTACCAACCATCGGGTTGTGTCTCGGAAAACCAACCATTGTATCATCCCCCCCAACCAAAAGCGGTGGCCGTAATATCCAGTCATTTTTTAATTCGCCGTTTTTCCCCCCTAAATCCTCTCTGGACAAAGAAGCACACACCTGCTCTGCGTAAACCCGATGATGAATCGATCCGGTCCCACTGGCCTACTTGCTGCAGGTCTGTAGCGGAAATGATTATTGCAAGAGAAAGCAACGGTTGGGTTCAGCTTGACAGGCCCTTTTTGGGTCTGCCCTTCCAATGCGGGGACAATCGTCTTGGAGTTAGGGCCAAATTAGAAGGGTCAAGGAGGCCCCATCAGTCACAACCATTGCTTCACGCCTCAGACAGTTCATGATCTAGATCAGACAGATCATCTGTTACGGGGGACCATAGTAAATAGGACCTACGGTACACACAAAAACCTATATATTTCCCATTTTTGCCACCAATATTCGGTCCTATTTTATATGCCCCCCCCGTTAACACGCATGTAACCTGTATAGTTCCGCAACTGCCGTCGTGAGAGAGGTTGTGCAGCATCTGTATAGCACAGATCCAAACCTGGAAACGTGCGGTAGATTGTTCAGATTATGCGTCTCCCGCCCGGCAATACGAGCTAGATCATACACGATAGGGAATAGATCTGCCTTACAGCAGATCTACCGCTGTAGATCATCACGCGGGATTCGGTGACCTGTCTGTCTGACGTGTGCACTGGTGTTTTGGCCTATAAATGATACGAAGTATTTTCCGCAAAGCACTACTGGTACGGGGGCCCTTAGTTAATAGGACCTATGGAATACGTAAAAACCTATAAGTTTGCCTATTTTTACTTAACAATATTTGGTCCTATTTACTATGGGCCCCCGTAATACTACGGTGTGATGGCGTTGCTGATGGTGCTGCTGGTGATGGTGGTGGTGGGGGGTGTTGGTGGTAGTGTTGGTGTTGTTGTTGTTGTTTTTGTTGTTTTTGTTGTTGTTGGTGGTGGTGGTAGTGGTATTGGTGATATTGGTGTTTGTGGTTGTGGTCGTGGTTGGTCGTGGTTGTGGTGGCGGTGGTGATGTCGGTGTGTGTGGTGTGGTGTCGGTTGGTTGGTGTTGGTGTTGGTGTTGGTGTGGTGGTTGGTGATGGTGGTAGTGGTGGTGTTGGTGTTGGTGTTGGTGTTGATGATGGTGTGGTGGTAGTGGTGTTGGCGGTGGTGGTAGAGGTGGTGGTGGTGTTGGTTGGTTGGTGTTGTGGTGGTGGTGTTGGTGTGGTTAGTGATGTTGGTGTTGGTGTTGGTTGGTGGCGGTGTTGATAGCGATGTTGGTGTTGGCGATGGTGGTAGCGGTGGTGGTGGTGGGGTTGGTAGTGGTGGCATTGGCGTGTTGTTGTCGATGCCGGTCGTGGTAGTGGCGGTGGTCGTGGCGGTGGTCGTGGTTGGTGGTGGTGCAGGTGTTGGTGGTGTTGGTGTTGGTGTTGGCTTTGGTGTTGGTATCGATGCTGCTTTTGCTGTTGGTGTTGGTATCGATGCTGCTTTTGCTGTTGGTGTTGGTGTTGGTAGTGATGTTGGTGTCGGTGTTTGCGTTCGGTTGGTGGAGAGCTTGGTTTCAGCGTCGTCGGTGTTGGTGTTGTGTGTCGGTGATGGTGTTTGGTGGGGATGTTGGTGTTAATGATGGTGGCGTTAGTGTCGGTGTTGGGTGTTTTTTGGTGGGGATGTTGGTGTTAGCGATGGTGGTGATGGTGTTGGTGGTGTGGGGGTGGGTGGTCGAGGTTGAGACTTGGCAGCGGGAGAGCCGGG
>JASSKH010000015.1:9821183-9843786 GCA_031763025.1 Macrocystis pyrifera
TCTGTATGATCTGTGTGATCTGTGTGATCTGTATGATCTGTATGATCTGTACGATCTGTATGACCTGTATGATCTGTATGATCTGTATGATCTGTATGATCTGTATGATCTGTATGATCTGTATGATCTGTATGATCTGTATGATCTGTGTGATCTGTATGATCTGTACGATCTGTATGACCTGTATGATCTGTATGATCTGTATGATCTGTATGATGCGTATGATCTGTATGATCTGTACGATCTGTATGACCTGTATGATCTGTATGATCTGTATGATTTGTATGATCTGTACGATCTGCATGATGTGTATCATGTGTATAGTCTGTATGATCTGGCTCATGTTGCCGGGTGAGCGCCGTGTTGTCTTCAACATGTTTCCTGGGTTGAAATCTGTACGATGCAGATCCTGCACAACCTGCTACAACGGCAGATGATAAGAACTAGATCATCTACCGTAGATCGTGATCTATATGTAGATGATCTGTTTCGAGATGTGAAAGGTACCGCTCTGGGCGGAAATGTAAGGACCGTTAGACATTAACATGAATACGAATAATTCCTTGCATTTCCGAACGGCGTAGAAGGCCCTTTTCTACCTCAAAAGCATTTGGCATCTACGTAGATCACGTGCGACAACGTCGTCGGCATTCTGCATGTATACACAGCACACACACAACTGAGACCTGCTGAAGTACGGCGGCGCGGTCTGCGTACCACCCGACATGCACCGACGTGTTCTGAAGGAACGGCAGCGCGGCCAGAGCAACGATCATCTACCGGTGGCTCGCGCGTAGATCCCTCGAGGGCCCACCCTACCCCTTTATCCAAGACGCTCGATCTTCATGCCTCGCAAAGCGCTAAAAGGTACGGACGCAGTGTACTTGCCGCATCGCCCTTTCTCTGACGAGAAGAACCCGTTCCCAGTTGCCGTGCTGGTCCATGAACTTGCTTACGTAGGGGAACCCCCCAAGCGCAGGAGGTGATAAGGACCGGGACCTTCCGTTGAGATGGTTCTTGTGGTGGTGTTGGCGGTGATGTTAGTGTTGGTGTTGGTGTTGTTTTTTATAGTGGTTAGTCAGGTTGGTGATGGTGACGGTGGTGGTGGGAGTCGGGACGGGGAAAGTGGCGATCATATTTTTCGGCTGTGGTTCTGGTTGTGGTGCTGTCGTTGCGGCTTTTCTTTTTGTCACCGTGACTAGTTGTTGTTTTTTGTGTCTTGTTGACCCCGTGTCCACAAATGTAGCTACGTAGCTCGTACGTACGCCAAAACCACATGTCAACAGCCTAACCCACAAATATAGCCATGTACCTGTGTGGCCTGGGTTGGATCTATACTGCAGTGCAGATCTTGCACAGTAGTGTCGTACGACGGCGGGCAAGGGACTAGATGATCTATATCGTGTTATACAGCAGGTCACGACGTGTCGGAAGCGTGGCGGCTTTGCTAAACTCCAACGTCACAACAGCTAACGGACTACCTTTGTTCAAAACAGTTGACCAAAATAACCGATCTATTACTAACCATCCACCAACAAAACAGCCGACACAAAAATAATCTACTCGGCAACTATTCCAAAGAACGTTAACCTAGAAAACAGAGCATATAGTTTCACCCGTCGGACAGATCATCTACAGATCATCTACAGATCATCTATAGATCATCTATAGATCATCTGCATCTATAGATCATCTACAGATCATCTATAGATCATCTATAGATCATCTACAGATCATCTATAGATCATCTATAGATCATCTACAGATCATCTATAGATCATCTATAGATCATCTACAGATCATCTATAGATCATCTATAGATCATCTACAGATCATCTATATATCATCTATATATCAGCCACAGGTCATGTACAGATCATCCTCAGATCATCCACAGATCATCTACAGATCATCTACAGATCATACTGTACTGCCGTTCTGAGATGCTGTGCAGGATCTGTACGTCTGTATAGTACAGATCCAACTCAGGAAACGCGTTCTATGTGGATGATGCAGGTTATACGGCTCCCGCCCGGAAACTTGAGCCAGATCGTACAGGTCAGGAGTGTATCGTCCCTGGAGTATTTAGGTCATGACGTGCGAGTGATCTATCTGATCTATTCTATTCATCTGATCTGTGTGATCTATCTGATCTCTATGTGGTCTCTATCTGATCTGTGTGATCTGTGTGATCTATCTGATCTATCTGATCTACCTGATCTATCTGATCTATTCTATTCATCTGATCTGTCTGATCTATCTGATCTCTATCTAATCTCTATCTGATCTGTGTGATCTGTGCGATCTATTTGATCTATCTGATGTATGTGATCTATCTGGTCTCTTTGATCTGTCTGATCTATCTAATCTATCTGATCTATCTGATCTATCTGATCTATCTGATCTATCTGATCTATCTGATCTGTCTGATCTATCTATCTGTCTGATCGGTCTGATCTGTCTGGTATGGGGAAACTTCACTTGAACTCCTACCAGGCACGTGATAACGATGAACGGCTTACACTCTGTAACTTGTCAACGTGTGCCTACGACCTGTGTACTTTTTGGGCTTGTGTTCGTGTTGTCTTTTTCGCTCGTCCCCCCCCCCCCCCTCCCAGGTGGAGCAAGAGATCACTGAGTACGCGCGAAACGTCCTCACGGCGATGGGCATCGAAAACGGACCGGGTCACATGGAGGTGAGCACGTGGTTGAGAGGGAGGTGTTCCCCGGGTATAATGTGGAAATAATACCGTTGGCGCCCAAACGGTTACGTCCGAATCGTCTGTCGAACATTGCCGTACGCATTAGGGTCTAGTTTTGCGCACAAAGTGGTGTAAAAGTCTAAGGCAACGGACTGCTGTAGGTTTCATGTAGTTTTCTGACCGGTGGGTTTTCGTTTCTGTTTTTTGCTCAACAGTTTTCTGACCGGTGCAGCCGCTCAAGCGACGGCAAAACTTGCGGTCGGTATGATATCACCTCTCGATAGTTGTAAAAACACTACACGTGTGATGAGTGGGGCTAAGGAGCCTGCTGGCCGATGCGGTCAGTACTTTTAGACTCCAGCAAGTACTCTATCCCAACTCCTGTCGTAATACGCTTTTCGTTTCGAAGGTAGATCATCCATCTCTGAGGCCGGGGGGAGGGGGGCGTACTCATTAACGTGCATGGCCGTAGTCATATGACCATAGACCCTCGCATCCCTACGATGCCGGGACGGAGCACGTCGGATTTTCACCGACCAGGCAGACATTGCTTGCACCAAGCGCGAAGCGCCGTGAGGTGTCCGGCGAGTCGCATGAAGGGTGAGCTGTATCCTACTAAGAACAGCTTGTGAGGCGGACTTGCATATGGATGACAGCTTCAATGAGTTAGTTTAATTTCCGGTGTAGCCACGTCCAGAGACAGCATTGGGAGTACTATGTAACTGCCTCTTGGGTGCCTTACCTTGAACACTACGTGATTGATCAATTCCCTTGTGCAGAGTAAAGGTTCTTTACCTCGCACAAATGGTCAACTCGACGACCAGCTGTGGGCGACCGCCAAAACAAAAAAACAAACGGTACCCTGGTTGTCTAGTTCACGTAGTGAGCGGCATGTTTTACAGTGTCGTTGCCAACCGACACCAACCCAACCCATATAGCCGGCGTCCCCGGTGGCTTGGTAGGTGGTCCGCGAGCCTATCAAGATCAATTTCGTGAGTTCGAGTCTCACCGAGTGCATGCTCATAGGGACTTTTTCTTGCATAAAATTGATTAGCGGAAAGCGCGAGAGCGTGAGTTAGCTGTACATTCGATGAAAATCGACGAGCAGTGGGAATGCTGAACCCTATGCGCGATAAAAACTAAAGGCACGTACCGGGGGGGAGAAGGGACGACACCTGTGACCACGGCTTGTCCAGAAGATCGTCGAGGGTAAAACCTCCTACGAGTGGGCTGGAAAGTAAAAGTGATGAAAAAAATAAAATAAAATAAATATATAGATATATATATATATTGGATGAGGCCGGGGGGGGGGGATGTACTCGATAGGAGAGATGTACTCGATCTCATGCATGGCCGTAGTCGTATGACCATAGACCCTCGCATCCCTACAATGCCGGGACGGAGCATGTCGGGTTTTCACCGACCAGGCAGACATTGCTTGCACCAAGCGCGAAGCGTCGTGAGGTGTACGGCGAGTCGCATGAAGGGTGAGCTGCATCCTACTAAGAACCGCTTGTGAGGCGGACTTGCATAAGGATGACAATGAGTTAGTTTAATTTCTGGTGTGGCCACTTTCAGAGACAGTAATGGGAGTGCTATGTAAGAGGCCGGGGGGGGGGGGTGTACTCATTATCATGCATGGCCGTAGTCGTATGACCGTAGACCCATGCATCCCTACACTGCCGGGACGGAACACGTCGGGATCACCGACCAGGCAAAGAGGGGGGGGGGGGTAGACTCAGCGAGCAACAAGTCCACCTATACCGCTTCAACGTAAATCTCCGCGCAATACATTCTTCCGGCTCGTTGACCTTCCAACTCCTCCCGGTTCGGAATTAGAAGCACCACCCAAATGCTGACTCCCATTAGGAGCCCTTGTGCCATGCACATATCCAATGGTTAGGGCTCATCCCACGGTTATTGCGCGTTTCGGCTCAGCCTTTTCCTGACCGGTTGCGCTCCTCCAGTGAGCAACTACCGCTTCGTCTCTACCAGGTACTATACTTTTACCAGGGTGTACGGGTATTGAGTGTATTAATAGGGCTAAAATAGCGCGTACCGGTGGAAACGTTGGTCGGGTTTCTGCGCGAAGCACGCTTTTTTTGAAGCCGTGTTTTCGGAGGAGGAGCTCAACAGAATAAGGCGCCGCCCCTACAAGGCAATTTTTGTCGTTGTTGCGCGGCACCGCTCCGACAGGTGAAGTACACGTCGAGTGGGCCCTGCCTGGTGGAGGTGGGCAGCCGGTGCCATGGCGGTGAGGGGACGTGGCAGTCCATAGCGCAGGAGTGCCTCGGCTACAACCAGGTGAACCGTTGAAGGAGGGAGGGAGGGAGGGAGGGGGGGGAAAGGATTAGTGGGGGTGGGGGTGGGTGGGGGTGAGGTTGGCGGCCGGTTTCGGTGTAGGTTTCGGTGTAGGTTTTAGGATGGGGGTGCAGTTGGAGAGGCTCCTGCTGTAGTTTCGATAGGGTTGTATTACAAGGGACCATAGTAAATAGAACCCAATATTGTTGTAAAAAATAGGTAAATATATAGGTTTTTATGTAAACCATGGGTCCTATTAACTATGCACCCCCGTGATAGTGGCGGCGGTGGGTGTTTCGTTGGAAAATGGGATCGCTGTTGGGATAGTGGTTGGAGTGGAAGTGGGGGTGGGAAGGGGCGGTCCTGGGGCAGGGGCAGGGCGGGGGGGCGTGGTCTCGACGCGAATGGTGTACACTACCGCCAAAGCGATCTCGGACATCACCTTCGCCGAAATAAATCGCCTTTCAACTGTGTAGCCGAGCCACACGAGCGCGCTATGGTAGAGGTAACGCCTACCTTCTTTTGCCTTTTTTGAGGGTCGACACTTGGGGGAGCTCAACACCTCACGCAACAAACTCACACTAGACACCTCACCCAACAAAATCACAGCAGTTTGGGCGACAAGCTAAAAGTACAACCCGACAAAAAAGCTCAATGCCTGCTGTACATATATATATATATATATTCAACTTTTATCACGAAAGAGTATTGCTAAACACTGCTGGTGCTCCAACGGCGTTGGGTTATGGAGCCCGGTCAGTCCGAAATATTTGCCTTGGAAAGCAAAAAAAAGATGGTGCTACCCCTCTTCTAGCACGCCTCCGATATGCTCTTGTCGTCGTATACGTATCGTCAGCCACTCTCTTGGTAGCTACTGATGGGATGACAACTCTTGTGTCGTACACTTTTTTCGTCTCAGCAACGGTACACGGTTCTGCAAGCCATCTTTTCCCCAGAAAATGCCCCGCGCCGAACCAACCCCGCCTCGCCGCTGCCTCCCAATTCTCATGGCGCACCTCTCCTCGTGGCGCATCAGATCGACGCCACGCTCGACGCGTACATCAAGCCGGACGAGTTCGAGAAAATGCCGATGGACCCCACGAACATGATGAAGAAGGGGAAGGAGGTTTTCCTGGTGTCTCGGCAAGAGGGGAGGATCGCTCGTGTCCCCGGGGTGGACATTATCCGCGGCCTCGCCTCCTTCAGGTGCGCTAACGACCAGCCGATGGCAGCCATCGTTTTGGCGCGCAAGCCCCGGCCGTTGTGTCGACTGCGTCGTCGCGGGAAACGTTTAACGTTTCTCGCGTGGTAGTCGTTGTTGGTGGCGATTGTGATGGTGGGGGTGGGAGTGGTGGTGGATGCGGTGGCGGTGTTGCTGTTGTTGTTGTATTACGGGGGGGCCGTATTAAATAGGACCTACGGCACGCACAAAAACCTATATATTTACCTATTTTTTTCGAACAGTATTTGGTCCTATTTACTAAGGTCCCTCGTACTCGTTGCTGTTGATCGTGGTGATGTCGTTCGCGTGGCGTTGAGTTTGCGACAACTCGTGCTGTTTCGATTCATGTTGTAGTTTTACATACTGTTTTCCAGTGGTCGCCGCTGCAGTTGTAGATTTTCGGTGTACCGTCTCTCTGCACATGGTCAATGTCTCAGACCACACTATTTAATAGAACAGATCCACTACAGATAGATCATGATCTAGATCCTCCCGGGAAGATAGCTTCCTGATATGTATGATCCAGCTCGTATTACCGGGTGGGAACCGTGCAGTCTGCTTTATCTAGCACATATTTCCTGGGATAGACCTGTACTATTCAGACCCTGGACACTGTTTTTTGACGGCCGGTTAGGTGGTAGATTATCTGGGTCAGGATCTGTCCGGCGTTTGCAAACATTTCAAGTTTTGATGGTCTCACACTTCCTCACAATTCTTGCTAATCGTTAAAATGCTGGTGTTGTTCCAGGACTTTGGAAATGAGCGCTCAGCCGGGCTCCTACCTGAAGAAGACAGTGGACTGCTTCACCAGGCCTGGGGCGGTACAGCTCGTACACGAGGACGCCGAGCAATTACAGGCAGACTACCTTAAGTGAGCCCCCCCCCCCCCCCCCCCCCCCCCCCCCCCCCCCCCCCCCCCCCCCCCCCCCCCCCCCCCCCCCCCCCCTAAGAGCAGAACTGGGAATGCACCCACTCAAGACAAATAGAGGCATGAGAGAGTTGAACTGGCAATAGAAAGTGAGGGACATGCCAAAAAAGAGGTTGCCAGCCATAGTTGATAGAGCTGTATGGGAGAAAGCAACGAAAGGGCGAGCTGGAGTAAGGTGGGATGGCGTAGTTGAGAAAGTATGGAATGGATTTTGTTTTTTGTTAGTCATCTCTTTTACTTTCCAGCCTAACTCGTAGCAGGTTTTACCCTCAGTGATCTTCTGGACAAGTCGTGGTCACAGGTGTCGTCCCTTTTCCCCCCCGGTACGTGCCTTTGTTTTTTGTCGCGCATAGGGTTCAGCATTCCCGCTGCTCGTCGGTTCTCATCGAATGCACAGCTAACCCACGCTTTCGCGCTTTCCGCTAATCAATTTTATGCAAGAAAAAGTCCCTACGAGCATGCACTCGGTGAGACTCGAACTCACGAAATTGATCTTGATAGGCACGCGGACCACCTACCAAGCCACCGGCGACGTAGGGGAAACCAAGAAGAGATGCTGTCCGCCGGGACGTTTGGGAGATACAAGGCAGAAGCAGAAAAAAGGATAGAAAGAAGGGAAAGGCTAGCGCCAAGAAACAAGGTGGAATCGGAAAAAAAAAACACTTCGAGATATACGGGGGATTGAGGGAAGGAATAGGAATGAAAACGTATCTGCATGGCCCAATAGACTTGGCGAAAACGCTGAAACTGGGCTTTCGTGTAGGGGACTTGGACCTGCCAGAAAGAAGAAAGAGGTACACCAGTAGCCGGGAGGAGGAGGAAGTAGGTGCACAGATGTGCCCGTATGGCAAAGCAATAGAGAGTAGAACTCACATAGTAGGAGAATGTGAATTATACAAGGAGGAACGGGATGTGTTAGAAGAGATGAGGGAAATGGACGAATGTGAAATGGAGGAGTTTGATACACTGAATAGCAGCGAGAAAACGATCGCTATCCTAGGAGATAGATGGTGACCACAGGCGGCCAAACAGGACGGGGATAAAATTAACGAAGCGTTTCTATGTAATTTATGGAAACAACGCAATGAGCGCCCAGTTGTTGGAGGTGTTTCTATTAGGAGTAGGAACGGTGCTCCGTCTCGAAAGGGATGCGTGGTCAATGGTCAAATGACCGAGGCAAGCAACAAATGAGTATGCGCCCCCCCTCTCCGTCTCGAAAAAAATCATGGTCAATGGTCTATTGATCAAGGCCAGTAACAAATGAGTACACCCCCCCATCACCCCCCCTCCCCGACTCCGAGGCCAGCCGCAGCCTCGAACATAGGAGATGTGGAACCCTGCACGGTGATTGCGCCTGATTGGAGCGGGTGCGGTAAAATCTGCATCAAAACCCTTGGGTACTGTCTTCTAGATGGCGCCATTCTTTAGACGGGAATGGGGGCTAAACACCCCGGCCTCCTTTCCCTCCCCTCCCCTCCCTCCCCTCCCCTCCCCTCCCTCCACTCCCCTCCCCTCCCCTCCGCACACCGTAGAATCCGAGAGCTCGAAAATTCGGGCCTCTTTGAGCTCGAAGAGACCTGGACGGATCCGCACAAACTGGACAACAGAGGCACAAACAACCCTCGTGGCACGCACGGGTCCTTCGATGAGCGGTTCCTGCAGTCCGTCTCGTCGGCCTCGGGGGCGAGGGTCTCCTTGGGCTCTACGGCGCCGGCGGGGGTGGGGGTTGGGGGAGTGCGCGGACCGGGAGACCGGTCTTGTTCGAGCACGAACCCGGTGCTGGTCTAGGATGCCGTTTCGTTGATTAGTCGATTAGTTGATTTTATGAGCCGTAACCTCCGAGGAAGGGGGGGGGGGGTCGGGAGCGGGGGACGCGGACGGGGGGGGGGGGGGTGTGGCTCATTTAAGACCGGTCTTGACTCAAGCACGTAGAGGGGGTGGGGGGCCAAGGCGGTGTGCTGGGGGGGGGGGGTAATAAGGGCCGGGTGGTGGGGTGGGCTGGGGTTGGCTGCGGTGGGGGTGACGCCGGGGTGGGGGTGGGGATGGTGGTGGTTGGGTTGGGGGTGGGATAAGGGGGTGGGGGTGAGGGTGGAGGTAGAGGTGGAGGTGGAGGGGGAGGTGGTGGGGTTGGAGATGGGGCTTGGTGTGTGTGGTCGGCGGTGAGAGGTGGGGGGTGGGGTTTGGTGGTGAGGGGGTGAGGAATCGGGATGGGGTCCGGGGCTGGGGGCGGGGGGGGGGGGGGGGGGGGGGGACGCTGGAGCCGGGGGAGAGGGCGAGGGTTGAGTGGTACTTTGGATTGGGGCGTGGCTGGGTCTACGTGGCGCAGTTTGCCGCGTCGTTTTTGTGAGTACACACCATAGTAACCACGTTGGTTACAGTTGGATGATTTGTTGCCGTCTCCCTTCTTTGTATCACAGTCGAAGTGCGCAACCGCGGGGGTAGTGTTTCGTTTTATCCTATCGAATGAACTTCGCTGGGATGGGATGGGGTGGGATGGGGTGGCGCGTGGTGGGGTGGGGTGGAGCGAGATTTGGTGGGCTCGGGTGGGGTGCTGTGAAGAGCGTACTTGATGTACTGGCAGAGGGCGACGCTTGGGGAGGGCGGGATGTCGTAGGCGATTGCCGTCTGACTCAAAGCAGGCTTCCGCCAGGAAAAGGGGGGGCATGAAGGAGGAAGGGAGAAGACGTTCTTGACTGCCTGCCGTCCAAGCACACCAAAGGTTTCCACTAGCAGACGCTCGCAAAGTTAGCCGTCGACATGTTGTCGATGCACCTTGAATTTTCTGCACAAGGAAGGCGGCACAGACACGATGCTCCGTGGGTTGTCGTGATCGGTATCTACACGCGCGGGCCGCGCCATCTAGCCGACACCTTCGCTCTTATCAGTGCCCACGATGGTTGGTGTTGGTGACGCGCGCGCACCGGGTGGGGGGGGGGGGGGGGGGGGGGGGGGGGGGGCAAGAGTATTTTCCCGATTTTGTCAGTTGTGGCATGTTCTGATTCGCTGGTTGGCTTGGTCACAGTCGGCATCAGTTGTACCCTACGGTATGAACATCCTTACGTTAAAATTTATTTTCTTTGTCTAAAATCACTTTTTTTCCGTGGGTAGGGTATGACAAAAGGGAGGAGTTGGTGGTGGAGTCTTTGGTGCTTCGACTGCCGTAAATACCGGCGGCATCGTTGAGAAACGAGGTAACAATATTTACAAGCTGTTATGTGGGGCTGGAGGGATGGGGTACTCATGTCACGCATGGTTGTAGCCGTACGACCATAGACCCTCGCACCCCTACTGTGTCGGGAAGGGGCACGTCGGCCTCTGAGGGGCTGGGAGGAGCGCGGGTGATTAGGTCCGGTTGGTATACATGAAGTGAGTGAGGAAAGGGGAATGTTGACGAAGATCAGAGTAAGGGCCATTTTAAACCTTCGCAGACATCACGATTTACGGGGAAAAATAGCGCGGTCCGTGACCTTTCTAACTGCGGTTCGTAGGCGAGTTCTGTCACGAAACTCGTCGTGACATCCACTTTTCTTTGGCTCTTTCCAAAGCTTCAAATCGTATTTTCGCTGGCATGGTTCGTGACAAAATAGGTTCGCAACATATGTTTGGTTTGTGTTTGTGTTTGTCGGATTCACATTACCCGTAGGCATTTGGATCAAGGGGCGGTGGGCGGTGGGGGGTGGGGGTGGGGAGTGGGTAATATTTCGCTCGTATACGCGATGAAGGAAGGGGTGTGTGTTCATGTTCATGCATGACCGTTGAGGTTGGGGGGGGGGGGATAATGAGAGTGGTGCGTTTTTTTTTCGCTTCACCGCCTCAACCACGAGGCTGTCGACAGGTGAAATGTGTGTGGGGACTTGTATTGCATCGATTTTTGGAACCATGTCGAACACGCGGCAGAGGGGGTACCCTTGTAAACTTGGCCACTTCCGGCTGCGGTTGCTCACGAGGGGCGAGGGTCCAGCGATAACGTAGGCTTGGAACACAGCGCCGAAATTCCCGAGTTGTTGACGCGATGTCGGGAGGACCACACGTCCCTCGACTGGTCCCTTACTTTATCAAACGTGGTGGATGGAGTTCGCGTGGCTCGCCCGGCCCGGCGTAAGGCCACCTCGGCCGGCGAACTTCGGTCCACATGTAACATACCAGGTACCAGGTGAGGGATAAGGGGTAAGGGATACAATAGCAGCAGTACCAGGGGGGGGGGGGGAATGCTGAAGGCAAGCGAAGCGAACGTTTTGGTCTTTTAGATACACCGCCTGATTGAACGACCAACACGCGGGCAAGCGCATGTTGGTTCGTATGCTGTCTGTGGCGGGTGTGCTGTGGCTGACCGGGGCCGGGTGCGCCGGGGCGGGGGGGGGAGGGGGGGCGGGTTGGGGGCGCGGGTCGTCGCGTAGTGTTTAGTCTGGACACTTGCAGTAGTGTCCAGACGAGATATGACTTTTTGATTGGTTGATTTATCGGTTGATTGGTTGCTTGGTTGACTGAATGCTTGGATGAGTGACCGGATGATATTAATGCTTGTTCAGTACTTATTGATCAATGAACAGAGTACGTGATTTTCTGATTGGTTGAATAAGTCACCAAGTGATGCCTGGTAGGATAATTGACGTCGTCATCCCGACTTGTAACATCTTTCTTCGTCTTCTGCCCGTTTTCTCTGTTCATCTTTCTTGTACACATTCCGGCGAGATGGATGCAGTCGTACATCATAGTACCTTACAAACTCTTCGACTTAGAGCCCCCGTGGCTTTGTCAAGGGAAGGTGGCGATAACGGACCGGGGAGTCGGGTGCCTTGGTGGGGACGAACATTGGACCCCTCCCCGCCTAATGCATGCCTCTCTCGTATGCTACAGCGCTCAAGCTGGCGACGAAAAGAGATGGGTGTGGTTCGTCTTCGCAAGCGCTGCGCGGTGTTGGTTGTGACCCATCCGACCAAATGCTTGATTACGGGTTGGGGGTTTGTGGTCGTTCTCACGCGGCGCTATCATCACGACCGAAACAGCAGTGTCACGACCGGCCAGGCACTAGACGGACATATCGATAAATGTGCCTATTACGGGGGGTCCATAGTTAATAGGACCTATGGTATACATAAAAACCTTTATATTTACCTTTTTTTACTAACAATATTTGGTCCCGTTAACTACGGACCCCCGTAATAGTAGGTATTGCAATGGTTGTAGCTTTACTTGTTTTAAAATCTGCACCCACGCGTTTGGATACCAACTACTCGGAACTAGTGTGGGATACGTTTTGCTCTGGCAATCGTGCTAACCATGAACCCAATTCGCGTGGAAAGCGCCTGGAGCTCGGTGTACACATCCGGTGGCACCATTCGGTGAATATGTGTGCGAAAGACGGAGAGACCGAGAGAGCCCTGTTTGACTGTATACTTCTACGTCATGTAAATCACAACCCTACGCGTGGATCAGTAGACGGGAGGTTTCGTTCCGCCAACTACAGCAGGCGCGTTTCGTTGGCGGCGCGTTTACCCACGCCAATCCAGCGTCGCTGCAAACGGCACTCCACCGTTACCACCGCAGCTGGCGTAGGAAATGCGAAGCCCTGAACGATTTCATTAGAGGGATGAGCCCGCTTAATTTCCCGCTCCGGACAGGGGCTGCCTCATGCACCTACATCGTACCTGTTTTTTTTTGCAGCCATGTGTCTGGCGATACGCACTGCTCGCCGATACCACTTCTAGTAGTCACGTGTGCACATCAGAGTTCGTATAGAGGCGATTGCTCGAGGCGTGAACAAGGGGGGTCACATCGTGCTGAAACCAACATTAGGCTGGTTGTCGCCTTTGTTTATCTTGGGATTGACAGTTCTCGAACGAATTCTAACCTCTTTCCCTGTCACCCGTGAGCATAACCCCGCTTGCGATGCACGCAGGTATTGATCGCAAGCACTTAGAGAGCTGCACGGCAACGCGTATCGTTGTCGTGCAACACAACGAATCTGTAATTTTCGTGAAACCAGAGGATACCGTAGGCCGCAAGCCGTAAGCCGTACGCCGTAAGCCGTACGAAGTAAGCCGTAGGTCCTTGGTAGGTCGTATGATTTGGGTTAATGTGGGTTTGGGAAAACGCCGATCTGGGGCGTTCCAGTCCCGGATTTTGCCGTGAGCATGGAGGCAGGGGTCTACAGAGGTCAGAATGGGCCCTCTCCCGTCGCGGGACCTCGGGCTCGGGTCGGTGCAAGAGAGAGAGGTGGTGATGAAGGATGCGGCGCAATCGACACTACTACCCTGCTCGTCAACGACACAGGTGTTGAGGCAACACCTGGGAACAGCACGCCAACGCTTACCGTTGTCGTGTGGTACAATACATCTATTATTGTCTACATAGTCGAATGTCCAACGTTAAATATTCAGCGAAGAATACGGTACAGTTCTTTCAACACTATAGCGAATTTTACGTTTCCCCTTGTCTCTACGCAACGACAGCTTGCGGGCAGTTTGAGCCACTCCTGCGTATCTCCTGTGCTGAACTCGCCACAGCGGCGGAGTGACCGCACTTGCCAAGTTTTAACTCGAGAGTGCATCCACCCACTCCTGTTTCTCGCACTCCTCTGGAAAATAAGCGCCTTAGTCGACCATCGAGCAAGGCTTTCCACAACTGCGCTTACTGCATAAGTTCTTACCTGGCACAGCACAGGACATGAATACTATGGGAGTGGTAGCTCTAGTCACAAACAGGAAAGCTGGCTCAGGCTGGGTTTCGTATTTGCGAACATTGAAGGTGTTCTACAATAACTTCGGTTGTGTAAAGGTTCCCGATTCCCAAACATCGGATTCCTGCAAATCTCATTAGCACTCGTTTCGTCACTGTAGAGTATAGGCGTCCTGTCCCGTACTGTCTGTCTGCCTCGGCCATTTGAAGCGTTGAAGGATAGCTAATTGTGCGGGTATGCCTCCAAAACAAGCGACTGCCAACTTAGGACTCCGTGACAGAAACGTTTCCCGAATGGCGGGGCTCCCTGATCCAAAGTCGTCGGAATTCCAATGTTTGTTTCGCTGCATGTTCCGTTGTATGCTCAAGCCATAGGAATGTCCGTCAACCGTTCACTGTATTTGAATTTTCCTCCCAAGATCAGATTTTCGATGACATGTAGAGCTCCTTCGTGTGAGGAGGCTCAGACACAAAATGGGGCACCCTCTGCTGAGGCACCGGTCGACGTCGCGTACCGTACACACTCTCCGCTGTTACAGAGGGCCTACCGCAATAATCAGACCGATGGAGCAACTAACACCAGGTGTCAAAGCGCGTATATGCACACAATTTTCTACGCATGCTGCTTCAAGGTAGAGGTGCACCGTTTTTTTTTCCTCCCCGAACTCCTGACTTGAGAAGCTCTGTACACCTCACCCGAAAACGGACTTCAGCAAACATCAAAGTGCAATACTACAACAGTAGTTGATGACCACTGGATACGCCCACATCCCAAGCATACGAAAAAGTCACTTTTCGAAACAAGATCGGCATTCCGATGATTTTGGGTTAAGGAGCCCCGTCGTTCAGAAACGATTTTTAGCGGGAATATGCTATGCCTCTATCGTTAACACACGCCCCCCCGTGAACATAGATTAAACCGAGAGGAGCTCCCATGCTCAGGTCTCTACCAGTCACAGAATGATTCTAGTTTGCGCGTGTCACATTACGTGTAGTAGCTTATGGCTCGGCTGGTGCCACCGGCCCCGCGTTGTTTTTACCCACATGGTTTTCGAGCGAGTCAAGCCTTAGTCTTGGTGGCGACGATGACCGGAACAACGCATCAGATAGAATAAAAAAACATGAAAGCACGAACACATGAGTTTAACGTAGCTTATATATAACAGCGCGCGTCTCGCGTCACGAACCCGCTGATTGTTGTAGGGGGACTTCACGGTTGCTTACTGCGTGTCGCAACTCTGTTCGTACTTTTGTCTTTCATGGATATTTATTTACGACACGCAAACTGACATAAAACAAAAAAACACAAAAAAAAAAAAAAAAAGCAAACCAGTATACACGATACGTGTATAGCAGCATGGTACGCGTTTACGGCAATCGCAACTCACTCGTGATTGCACCCTTTTGCCACCATAACTATTACGGGGGACCATAGTTAATAGGACCAAATATTGTTAGTAAAGTAGGCACATATATAGGTTTTTGTGTGTACCGTAGGTCCTATTAACTATGCCCCCCCGTCATATCTTTTAATTGTATTGTTCCTTCTGAAGAGAGTGCTACCATCACACGTACCATCTTCTTCTGTTGCAAAAACACTCCGGCTACTATTACGGGGGTCCATAGTAAACAGGACCAAATATTGTTGGTGAAAATAGGTAAATATATATATGTTTTTGTGTGTACCGTAGGTCCTGTTCGCTATGGTCCCCCGTAATACCATTCTGGGCCGTTCTGCGATAGAGGTTCACTGTACTTTTTGTGAGGCTCCTATGTCCCCCCAAGATATAATGCCGATTTCAATGGGGACAGACACACGAATACGACTGATGCTACAAGCAGCTCGTACGTGTACGTGCGAATTATGCCCAACATTGTTCAGGTCAAGGTGCACGATCATCCTTACACCGGCGCCCGATGAGGAGGCCGTGGTAGCTCAGAAAGTTTTTCCCCCCCCAAATGTAATACGAGTCTCTATCGCTATACGTCTTTCCTGCGGTACTAACAGTACAATTCCAAATCTGCTGTAGTTTTTTACGTCGACGCCAAATATGTTGATTGGTGTCGCACACTGTTGTAGGAGTCCGTGGTATGTCCCCTTCTCTGACCACCCCTTGCTCGTGCACTAAGCCCGTGGTGATAAAATACCAGGTACACAAGTATATTAAGGCCACCTGAGGCCTTGACGCCCCGAAAAAGACTTTGTCTCCCATAGCTTTTCCTAAAAACAAACAACTACTATTGTTTGCAATTATTTCGCACTATCAAATACCTCAAGCAACAAATTATTTATTGTCATCTACCTTAAGGATGTCAGAGCTAATGCTGCCGTCGCTTTTTTTTTTGTAGTCAGACGCCTATAGCCCGCTTCAATATAAGGGTGTTCGCGATAATCTGATTTGGTTGTAAAGTAAGTATAGTGAACCCGCTTGAAACCAACAGATGCGATGAGCTGCGAATTGAACCATACGTTGCTCCGTTAGCTATCCAACTCTCAAAAAAAGCCCAAACCCGAGAATACCCAGACGCTAAGAAAGTCAGTTTGGTCACTTTTTCCCCAACACAGCAATTATTTTTTCGTGACCTGTGATTTCGCTATTGTATAAGAAACACGCTACAAAAAACCCAAACCAATCAACTTCTTCGCACACAATCTACACAAAACAGTATGCTAAGGCCAACAAAGGCCTTCACGCGCCCTGAAATACCACTCTCGTTTATGCCGGGAAGCGTAATCGGTCCCGAGACAACCGTTGATTGACCGCCCCTCTACCGTGCCAACACAACGTTAACAGGCCGGATGGGATCTCAAGACAATGCTTCACCCTTTTAGAACCCCAGTCCCATTTTGGGGACAAACAAGTCAAGTTCTAAGTATATTTGTCATCAAAGCGGGACTGCAGTCCTAAATGGGTTAACAATACGCCAAAATCGCAAACCGTTTGGGAGGCATTCTACGATAGAAGTTCACCCGAACGTTTCGGAGGCTCCTATTACGGGGGGGTCCATAGTTAACGGGACCAAATTTTGTTAGTAAAAATAGGTAAATATATAGGTTTTTATGTAGACCATAGTTCCTGTTAACTATGGACCCCAAAGGCATGACGCGGGTCACAACGGGGATACACACACATCGATACGGCTGATGCTGCACGCATCTCGTACGTCTACGTAAGCGTTACGCCCCAACAAAGGAAGAGGTCAACTTGCAAACTCATGTACCGTCAGGGTCCGTCGAGGCCTGAAACACGAGACGCCCCCGGTAAGTTCGCCGTGGTGGCTCTACTCAGAACGGGTTTTCCTCAAATGAAATGTGATACTTCTGTTGTAGAACGCCTCTTTCTTGGCGCGCGGACGAAGATAAATGTCTTTTTATTATTTTGCTTATTTTTTCGTGACGGGGTTTCTGACCCGTTTGGCACCCAGACACTGTGACCACTACATCTACACTTACGATTCGGAAATACGTGTATTTTGGCGCGATCTCCCTCTCGAGTGCTGCCTGCCGCTTACTGAAACCCCTCCCGCAAAACATCCACGAAGAAATATACCGGCATCTGGTACCTAGGTAAAGGATAGGTCAGGGAATATTACGAGTACATACTACACAATACCGGCCTTCGTGCAAGAAACCGAGAGGCTGGGCCAGGCTTGAATTCATGTTTGACAAGTACCGAGTCCCGAAATTATCGTGTCCCCGAAACCTAAAGCTGAATTTGGTTTTGGGCTCGGTCTTATGGGATGGTCAGTAGTGCACGTTGTACATGCCGGTTGGCACAACGACAAAAAACCCGGCGCTGTCAATGGAAGGGCCATCACATGCTGCGTGCGCACCGTGTGCACCGCCTACATCCCGCTCGCGTTTTGTGCCTTAGACGAACAATAGTGTTGTGATATCGCATCGAATGCGTCGATGTAAAACATGCACCCGTCGAAGATTGATATGTCAGGCTGTCGAAACCTCGAACTGCGACAGATCGAACTTCGTTCGTATCTCATCGAACACGCTTTGCCCCACAGCTCCCCCGGCACTCTCTAACGTTTTCCCGTCAACCCCGAGCGAAAATGTTTGAAAATAGAGAAATCACACGGAATTTCTGTATCGAACACTGTATCAGCCGTCCGTCCATATAGCTAACTTTGGCAATAGATTCCGTAAACTACTCACGAAGCCCTGCCTACTTCATGCTGCCGAGCCCGTAACCGTCTTTCGCTTTCGACGCACTTTTCCACGTCGAGCCTGGACATCTTAGCGTAGATAACCGGCATTCACTTCTTGTCCGAGAGAAGGCTCAAGTACATGTTCCACCAGCATGCCACCAAATTTCCTGGGGCCGGTGGTCGATTGACAAAGTGAGTGAGGTGAGAGCAAGCGGGACGAGGGGGGGGGGGGAGGGTTGGTACAAGGAGGGTGAAGAGGTGAGTCTTGAGCAGAGGGGGGGGGGGGGGGGTGGGGGGTGGAAAGGAGATATGTGGAGGGGTGGGTTGGTTCGGCCGACAAATGAACACAAGATGATCTCCCCAAAACTCAGGCAGGGAAGGAGGGAGAGGAGGAGGTTAGGGTCGGGGGTACACCATATGACATGCAGAAAGGGAAGCAACCTCAACGAATTTACACGAGCGAGAAGCAAACAAAAAACTAGGGGGGGAGATCAACCTGCTGTCGATTGAGAGTGGAGTGTGGTTTCCACCGCAACGGTTCAAAGCCGTTGTGACCAAAACGGCTTTTGTTTCGATCAACGAGGGGAGGGGGAGCAGGGTCGCAACGGAGAGAAAGCTAGGAGGAGCTGTCTCGACTCACTGTTTGGCCCGTCCCGTGATCTACAGAGAACGGGGCGCGGTCTACACGAATTGTCGTCTAGCGAAGCAAGGCCCAACCATACGATAACGCTGTCCATTCTCCTCCCCTATCCCTTCTCTTGTCCCCAGTTCCTCGCCCTCCGCCCCGTTCGCCTGCGTTTCCCCCCCCTGCCTCCCTTTGCTTTTGCATTTCCCCACTCTCGTCTCCTCTCTGTTCCGACTCCCCGCCTGCCTTTCCTCTCCTAATGTCCTCATTCTTTTTGCCCTTGCGTTTAACCAGAAACCACCCCACCCCCCCTCCCCATCTCCGCTGTTCCCCTCTCCCTCACCCCTTCTTCAACCAAGTGAAGCATCGGTTGTGATTTGCTGGCAGCACCACAGAGCTCAACATGACCGGAGACCGACCTTTTCCCCTGTCGCCCTACCCCCTCTGCTAAGCTGTCCCCCTCCCACCCGCCCCTCAATGTCCACCCTTCCAGTGTCAAACCGAATGAGCTCACCAAACACAGGGCAGTATTCCAGGGGGATGACCTTGAAGTTAAACAGTTTGCGTCAGCGTACACACCTGCTTTCCGTCATAGGCCAGGAAAAAAGAAAGATAAATGAAACTGTGGCTACTTAAATATCCTGTGTCAAAGAAGGGTAAAGTTGCTATCACACACATATATATATATATATGTATCTCGAGCGTTGGAAATGGAGAAGCATCAGCCCGAATATTGAAAGCCGATTTTAAAGCAACAGTACTCAAGCGTCGCATATTCGTGTACTGTAGTTCATTCGGGAATTCAGAGGTCAGAGGGGAAAACACCAAAAACAATGGACCGAGGATCGCAGAAACCAGAGGCAGCAAGACCAAGCAGCCCACTATTAATAGCTTGCTGGGGTACAGGGTTAGGCATTTTTTGTGCTGGAACTACCGTACCCAGCACGGGGCTCAGTCTACGACCCGCGCACGGCACGATATTCGAGCAAAGCCTTTTAGGGGTGGCGGCGTGTGATTGTCTGAGGTGGGTACTCACGCGAGGAGCTTCACATCTCACCTGAAACATGACATTGAAGCTATTGGCTAGCGCAAACCCGACCAACACATCTATGCGCTGGTCCTGAAACAAACATATTAGCGAAACAAGTGTCATATTAATCCGATGTTGCTCTCTTGGAGAAACTCAACCAGCCAGAACAAGCTCAGCCAAAACGCGCAACCCATACCGTGAGATCAGTCCCAACCATTGCAGGGCTTCCAGCATATGGTTGAATACGACGCACCCTTTTTCCAGCTAGGGCCGCTCAAACTCGACTAAGAAGCTCTACTACGTCTTACATCCCACGCCCCATGCTATACCCCACGTCCACCATATTTTCTTCATCCTCTACGCCCCACCAGTATATCCCATCCCACATCCCACATTCCACACCCCACATTCCACCACGTCCCACCCCCGATGATCCGGATTCCGCGCCCGACCCCCCCCCCCCCCCCCCCCCCCCACTCGAGCCCAGAGCGACACACACACCATCCCACATCGCACCTCAGATGGTACCTATCACCCCCTATACCAGCCACCTCCCACACCATACATACCCGCAACGGACACTTCCCATCCCACACCTCACACACCCCACGCCCGACCCACGCCACGTTATTCTCACACCCGCTATCGCATCCCCTGTCCCTCATTCCACCCCACGTGGCATCCCAGAATGCGGCACGTTGCAGTTTGCCACGAAAGCTCCAACAATGGGTCTTTCCATCTCCACTTAGCCTTTCATCCGACATCCCGAATCCCGCCCCCCGCGTCCCGCATCCCATCCAATTCTAACCCGTGTATATAATCTCCCACTTCCTAAAACAAAAATCCGAATACCGTCTCGCACCCGACAAAACATATCCATCCCACACTGACACGTTCTACGATAATGGTAGTAGCACATTTCCGGCTAAGCTGTTTTCTGAATGACGGGGTTCCTTAGCCCAAAACCGCCAGAACGTCAATCTTGTTTTCGAACAATGACGTTGCTGTAGACTTGATGCAATTTCATTTTTTTCTGAAGTCAATTTTCGGGTAGAGGTATGGAGCTCTTTTGAGAGAGGGACCTCAGAAAACTCAGAGTGAACCTCCACAGCTGTAGAAAAGAGTCCACTCCGAATCAAATACCGGGTCTCCAATCCTATCTCGCGCTCATATGTCTGTTCCACACATGTCGCACCTTCCAGTTCGTGATGAGCGCCCCGACGTACATGGCCTGGGCATCTCTAATGGACCTTTCCACCCCGAACCCCTGCAGCAGGTTGAGAGAAAACCAGCGTTACCGCTAGGTAGGGAGGGGTCAGAACGAACCGATCCATCGCCAGCTTGAAGGCGATGTCTCGCGCTCCTCCGGGGCTTCATCTGCCTTCCGACGCCTTTCATTCGGCGGGGGGCGGTCGTGGGTGACGAGATTGGGGCCCCCCCCCCCCCCCCACCCCCGTGGGGGTGAGGGTGAGGGTTGGGTTGGGTTGGGTTGGGCTAAGGGTGTTGTGCGGACTGGGGTGGGAGGTGGCGTAGGGGCGGGGGCCTAACTTGTGGGATTGGGACGTTGGGAGCTTCTTTCGCTGGCTGTGGTTGGAGACGAGGGATAGGGTGGGGATGTGGGTGAGGGTGGGGGCTCGGGGTCTGACAAGGGTTGCTTGTTGGGGTGGGGGGCGGGGGTTGACACAGTGGTGGCGGCAGGGAAAGAGCTAGCGGTATGAGCGGCAGTAGGGTTGAAGGGTGGGGGGTACTAGTAGGTGTGGAGCTGGCGGTTGGGGTTGGGGTTGAGGTTGGGTCGATTGAAACGGGTAGGGGTGAACGACCTAGGTTCAAGCGGTCGGAAAATACGAACCCAGTCAGGAGCGTTGAGTTCGTTTTTCTCTCCTAACCGTGGCACGTGGAAACAATTCATCATATTTTGGTTGACAAATATTTATAGAAGTCTTCTACGGGAGAGGTTTACACATCACATCTGAGTTTTCTGAGGCTCCTGTGTTTAACGTAGCTTATATATAACAGCGCGCGTCTCGCGTCACGAACCCGCTGATTGTTGTAGGGACTTTACGGTTGCTTGCAGCGTGTCGCAACTCTGTTCGTACTTTTGTCTTTGATGAATTTTTATTTACGACACGCAAACTGACATAAAACGAAAAAAACACAAAACAGAAAAAAACAAACCGGCATACACGATACGTGTATATCAGGACGGTACGCGTTTACGGCAATCGCAACTCACTCGTGATTGCACCCCTTTTGCCACAATAACTACTACGGGGGACCATAGTTAATATGACCAGATATTGTTAGTAAAGTAGGCACATATATAGGTCTTTGTGTGTACCGTAGGTCCTATTAACTATGGCCCCCCGTAATATCTTTTTATGTTATTCTTCCTTCTCAAGAGAGTGCTACCATCACGCGTATCAGCTTTCTTCTGTTGCAAAAAACACTCCGGCTACTACCATTCTGGGCCGTTCTACGATAGAGGTTCACTGTACTTTTTGTGAGGCTCCTATGTCCCCCCAAGATATAATGCCGATTTCAACTGGGACAAACATACGAATACGACTGATGCTACACGCATCTCGTACGTCTACGTGCGAATTATTATTCCCTACAATTTAGAGCACAAAATTGATACTCATCCTTCAACTGGCACCGGCGAGGATTGCCGTGGAAGTGACTCAGAAAGTGTGTTTGAGGCGTTCTACGACAGAGATTCTCACGCTCACATCTCCGAGGCTCCGACAAAGGTACATTGCAGTATTCAACGAGGGACACAAATATATGAATAAGGCAACAGAAGGTTCACCCAAAATTGTCTGAGGCTCGTTACTTGAGGAGCTCCACATCTCACTCGAAAGCTGACTTCATCAAAAATCAACTTGTATGCCGATCGACAATTCCGCCGCCTAGATATACCAGTACGTCATTTTTCGCATCAAGATTGGCATCATTC
>JASSKH010000015.1:10443886-10606386 GCA_031763025.1 Macrocystis pyrifera
TCAGACAATGGGCAGCGTTGAGAGGAGGCCCCGGACGATGTTTAAGTATGCCACGAGCCCCTGGCGACCCTGATCGTCGATCTCAGCAGTTTCCCTCACCGGCTCTACCTGCCGTCTTACGCGACCCTCCAAATCTAATCGGCGGTCAGCCTACGGTTCCCTGCGTGCAGAGCAATCGTAACCGTGTAAGAAGCTGACAGTAGACCATTCCGACAGTACGGCGACGAGTTTATGGCAGAAGCGATGACGGCCGTGCAGCGAGCAATGTGGGCTAGAAGAGGAAGAACGTCGTCATTCACTACGACTACACGAGACGGTAGGGGAAGGCGAGTGATGTACAGCATTTGTCACGGAGTGGTGGAGGAGACCACCCTCGTGCACGTGTCCTGGTTATGCTATATGCACCCCCAGTGCGCGCTAGGCCTCGTTGAAGACGCATTCCACGCGCCAGGGACAGCAAGGCACGAACACCCATGAACCAGATGACGTGCACGCCGGGAGCTACATGCGGTGCACCAAGAGGTGGATCCACACACCCTTCTTGAACAGATCAATGGTCTCGGCGGATCGGCGGACACGACAGCGGAGAGCGATACAGACGTCAGGGTTGCCACAGCTGAGATTCGCCTCTCCAGGAGGTCCACTACCCCAATCTGAACAGTATATTTGTCGCGGAAGGTAACCGAGACAGGAGAGGAGGGCATCGACAAAGATTCGCGTGGCACGACCCCTCAGCAAGCACAGGCGGACACGCTATGCAGGGCTTGGGGGGAACACATTGCCCGTCAGAGGTTTGATTCCATCGGTTGGTTCGTTCACACTGAATTAGTCGTAGCAGGCGATCAGAAGGCCCCCGACTGGGGAGACGACTGGTTTGGGGTAGCCATAAGAGAACGTCCCTCCTCAAGCGAACTCTGCTGAAGATTTACCACGACCACTGCATTTTGGAGCGAGCGGCCCGCACCGCTCGACGGAAGCCAGACCCGAGGTTGTGCGTCACGTGCCGCACCGTGTGGGCCAGGCAACGTCGATCGCCTCATTCGGCGAAACTCGCTAGAAGGCTGGCAATGATCGAGCGGGGGGGGGAGTGGGGGTCGGGGGGGGGTACTCGATAGGAGAGATGTACTCGATCTCATGCACGGCCGTAGTCGTATGACGATAGATCCGGGGGGGGGGGGGGGGGGGGGGGGGGGGGGGGGGGGGGGGGGGGGGGGGGCCGGGACAAAGTCGAGGAGCACCCTACAGTTTGCCGACCTCCTTCTGTGGAACGTCTCCGAACCGGGTCCGGCTACCTTGACAACCGACGTTTCTAGGTCGTCCAGGCCCAGGATACGTGTCCAAGGTCGGAGCGCAACTTCTTCGTTTCTCATGTGCTCCTTGCTCAGCGATGTTGTAGGCCTGCTGGCTCGTAGAGCAAATGTGTTCATAAATGCGTCGTGAAACCATACCTGGGTACTGGCGGTTAACGCCTCGCAAACACTGGTCATTCGACTTAGTACTGCTAAAAATCGGATGTCGAATGTACACATCGTCCACCCAACCACAAACGTCGTGGCGCGACTGTAGTGTACTGCTGTTTTTATGACTGTGCGTTGTCTGTGTCTGAGGTTACGTGCCACCACCGAGGCACCACCATCACCATTCTTGAAATTTCCAGACTCGCTGACGGTGTAGGTTCAACATTTTCTTGTCGGCGTCAACCCTTCTTAACAGCGTCGTCACTTCCGTGTGTCGTCCCTCCAGATGGTACGGATAGTAGAATGCACGTGGTGTTGCCCAGAAGTGACAACTGCTGTAGATGACACATTCACCACTCGCTTAGACCGCTCTCGTGCCTCTTCGTCCGCCAAACACTCGCATCAAGGGCTAGCTCGTGACACGTTCTACGATAGAGGTATCACTTTTCCGCTAAAATGTTTTCTGGATGACGGGGTTCCTTGACCCAAAATCTTCGGAATGCCAATCTCCTTTCGAGAAATGACATTTCTGTATACTTGGGCAATAGGATTATTCATCGGGATGAGATTTAATTTTTGCTGAAGTCAGTTTTTTGGGTGGGGTATAGAACTCCCCTTAAGTGAGGAGCCTCAGAAATATTAGCGTGAACCTCTATCATAGAACACCTCTCGTCCAGTCACTTCAACGTAATGTTGGTGTTACACTGATCGCCTCTAACTCCACTGCTAGACCTTAATCTACACCGTCCTTGTTCGCCGGTATCTCATTTTACCTATCGATAAACTCGTGCCACTTGTTTTGGCCCAGTGGAATGGTTCCGCCGGCTCGTCAGAAGAAAAGTCGTGGGTATAATCCGATAGTGCTGCTGAAGTTTCGCCGCAATAGCTCAAGTAATACCCTATTTCTATTAGTTTTGTTGGTAGGTGTCGTTGAGTTAGTTAGTGACTTGGTAGGCTAGTGGGCAGTGATATATAACCACCAAAAGACGAGTCTCGAGTTCGATTCTCGCCAACTTCATATTTGATATTTCCGAGCATGCATGCTAGCGTTATGTATGGTTATGATAGTTCGCTTTTGGTTACTACTGCTGTGGTACGTATTGGGGGAAGAGCCCCGGGACATCATTAGTATGAACTCTGCGAGATTCGATGAACCCCCATTCATATGCCTTGTATGTTGGAGGCTGTATAGCACTACCCACTGACCGACTCAGCCATAAGGCTTAGTAGGCTGGTTGGTAGCGCCAGCTGTATATAGTGCTGTTTGAGGTGTACCACGATTCCCCTCGTTTCCGACTTTCTTACATGATATCGCAAACATGGCCAAGGCTGGCGAACCTTATAAATAGTGCAGTGATGGTTTGAGTTTTTGACTGCTCACAGGTACACGATTGCGTATTGCAAAGGCGACTCCAATCGAAATGGTGGCTTCCTATCTCCGTACCCGTATCCCCAGCGGCTGAAGCCATCCAGCGCAGCAAAATTATTGGGACATTTGTTGCTTGTGGGTGTTCGACTCCGGGAATTATCTTGGAAAGGCTGGGATGTGCTACATCTACTACACCGTTTCCGGTGTGTGGGCTGTCAATATCTTACAGCGATTCGTGCGCGTTCCCCAATCATGAAGGACAGCCACAGGTGACCACTGTGAGCTTCAAACGATAGATTCCCTTATCCCACAACTCGGGGTACAGTGAGGGGGGTACTCCATTTTCAATACCAAGCTTAGGCAACAACCAACTCATTCACTACGCGAGCGGTCCTGTACCTCACCCAACAGCGGAATTTTACAATATTTGGCTGGGAGAGCGTGCGAGTGTCCCTGAACCATTGAAACTATCATTGATTCAACTTGTTCTCTCTTTAACAGGCTTGGCCACACCAAGGTACTCAGTTTCGGGCATCGGTGGAGTTCCTGCAATATTTCGATCAGCATCGAGTGCCAGGCGGTGACACGTCGACGGGGGCGGGATCCGACGCTTGTTCCCTCCACAAGGCCTGTTTTTTTTGTTCTCTTTGTGTTTGATTATTTTTTTTGTGTGTTTAGTCTGTTCGTTTGATTTCAGGGGCACCGGGTTGGCCGTTTGGTGACGTTGAGGGCCTCAATGCTGAGGAGTGCGCACCGAAGTGAGTTGGGCCGCCGCCATCGCGGGCTCCCGGTTATTCTATTGTGCAAGCGGTGGCGCAGCTGAGAATGAGAAAATTACCGTAGGAGTGGTCCCATCGAGGCGACGTCGCTGCAGGGGAGCCAGTCAGGGCGGAGGGATACTAGGGGGAGAGCTCTTCGCCGCCAGGAACAGAAAGAAACGGTATGGATTTGTCGTCACGGCCGGCGAGTGACGGAGGATGGGCTCACTCTCTCCAACGGAGACACTGCTTTGGGACGTTGGAGACAGGTGTACCGCACTTGTTGTGGGATTCATTCCATGTGACTCATGCTACGACAGTGGTAGCAATGCTCGAGCAATACATGCTTGACTGGGGGCTCTTTCAATCAGCAAATACCCAGAATCGTTGGAACTCCAACTATATTTTTATCACCATGTTATGCGTCACACACCTAGTTCATCGGATGTTCACCGATTAAAGCGTACGTACGAGTTTTGCCAGGGCATGGTTTGGGACAGGTATAGACTTTTTCAAGTGAGGAACCCCAGAAGCTTTTCGTTCACCCCTGCCGGAGCATGCGTCATGTCGAAGAGGATACTTCGACAAGGTCGGGGGAGTTTGAGTACGAGGGGAAGGAAGACAAGGGGAGGGGCCGGCAGAGGGGCGCCCGGAAAAGCGTAAGATGGTGGACGTTGAGCGTGGGATGGCTATGGTGCCTCGTGAAGGGCGAAGGATAACCACAACCGCCCCTGCAGGGACGCCGCCTCCTAACGTACAGAGGTCCGTTGGCAACACGTATTCCAGTGGAGCGTGTACAGTAGAGGAGTCTGCCATCGTGGTCCTCCAGGCGTTTCCACATACCCGGACCACATCCGCGCCACCCACAAGGAGGGCAATGGGCACGCAGATCGAATAGATGTTGGGCGGCTATCAACAGTAAGACCATCCGCAAATCAAGCACTTGACAGGATGACCCCCGTTGAGGCGGTGCGAAAAGAGTTACTTCACCCACATGTGTGAGGACCGCGAGCAGTACGTCTACGCCGGCGTAGGAGAGTGCTGGCACCGGAGGAGTAGCCTACACGCTAGGGGAGCTACAGGTACCATTCGGGACGCCGCCGACGGCAGGTAAGTCACCGGCAGCGGCAGCCCTGAGTCGGGTGAAGTGAGGGTCCTGGCGTGGATACGGGAGGTGAGAGCGGGCCTCATCTTCGCACAAGGGGAGTCTCAGCATCAGTCGTTGATCGGGAATGTGGCAGGAGGAGGGCCGGCCGCCCGCTGCAGCCACGACACGCCCATCGGTGGTTGGTCGCCGGCTGCCCGCTGCAGCCGTGATGCACGCACCGGTGGTTCTGCCGCCGGTGAAACGCAGGCGGTGGATAGCTACTCCGGCATGGGTGAGTACATCGACAGGCGGCCGAACCCTCGACTCGTACTACGATAAGAGAAGGGAGCACTCTCTGGCCGGAACATTTCTGTATGACGGTGCTCCTCAACGGAGGGACCCTCGAACATACTAGCGGTTTTTTCTGTTTCAAAACAAGTTTCATTCTATACCTAGACCATGGAAATATGTCATCGGGTTTTACTCTCTTTTATCTCACAGTCGGGCTTCGGCAGGGCTGTAAAGCTGCTCAGGTGAGGAGCACTATTAATAGTAACACTAGTCACAGCCCTGCTGTGGCATGCGTCTCCCGCAAGCGTTGTCACAGCCGGCATCGAGACGGCCGGTGCAGGTGGAATATAGGACCGGACCCCGTTGACCCCCCATCATCGGGGCTCGGCGGGGAAGTGGGTCGTCACGTGAGCGATCTTTCCCGCAGACGTGTGTACGGCCGAGCCACCGCTCGCCACCCCGTCCTGGAAGGGGCTTCCTCACCAATTCAACCCATATATGAAGAAGATTGAGGGCGCCGGCCACGTTCTGCTTCTCGTGCGCCATCCCGTCCTAGAAGGGGCATCCACACCACTTCGGCCCCGCCCTTGGCGGGGATCTTGGGCCTCCGGCGACGATCTGGTTGGGGATGCCGGCCCGGGTTCAATCGTGTCAGCTGTCTCGGCTCGCCGTCACTGAGGACACCATAACCGAGAGACTTCGGTGCGCCGATATGGTGCTGAGAGGGGCCGCTATCCGTTCCGGTCCACAGTCCACGGTCTTACGGGGGTAATTTATCTCTCCGAAAAATATGCCAGCTTCTGTGCGCAGAGTTGCAGAGAGGGAGTGTTTTGCTGTCGCTTGGTCCTTTTTGACTGGCTGGCCCTGACATGACGATCGCAGGCATCGAGCATCACCTCGGTGGCGTCATCACTCACCGACAGGTTTGGTCCCGTCACCGACAACGCCGGAGCAAGGGTTGACGCTTCTGACAGACGACAGGCGCGATAGATGGGAGGACTGCAACGGTGCTGCCGGCAAGAAACCCGATGGAGAGGAAGAAAGCGACGAACCGGCCTGCGCAACAGGCGACGGAGGAGGTACGACCCGCGACTGCGGCGTCTCACCTCGGGATCGGACACCAAGGCGATGACGTTCGATTGAATATCTCCAATTTCGTCGGAGTGGGAATCACCCGACGTCTAATCCCTTCGCTCACAGACGTAGACGAGGATCACATCCTCCCTTGCCTCCCCGAGTCGTGCCGAGTCCTGAGCGTGCTGCTTGTTTCGCTGACGGTATTATTTTGAGAAGGGGCCCGACCGTGGTTCGTCCCGGGCAATGACGCGAGGGTGAGGTAGAGTCCCCTGAGAAAGGCCTGGAGAGCGTTAGATACGTCTGCGTGAAGTCAACGAGAGAGCTCGACACGCCTCGCTGATGAAAATGCTAGCAGTGGGCCAGAGCAACCTTTTTTAATATCGTCTGGAGCCATGAACTGCTCTCAGGATGCCAGGGATGACGGGCTCTGGCAATAAGGGGCAGATCCCCTGGCATAACACGTCACCAGCGACACCAGGAAAGCGGAAATCTCGTGGGAGGTTATCCAGTTCAAGAAGAAACTTAAACATCGTAGGGGGGCAGCATGCCTCGTAGGCGATGCGCCAAAGCACGCGGGGGGGGGAAAGGGTAGAGGCATACTCTGTATCATGCATGGCCGTAGTTGTATGGCCATAGACCTTTGTATCCGTACAATACCGGGACGGACCACGTCGAGTTTTCATCGACCAGGCAAACTTAGCGTGCACCAAGCGCGAGGCACCGTGAGGTGTTCGGGGAGACATGAAGGGTGAGCTGCATCCCACTTGAAACCGCTTGTGAGGCAGACTTGCACAAGAATGACAGATGCAATGAATAAACTGTTTTCCGGTGTGGCCACTTCCAAAGACGACAATGGGGGTGCAATGTAACTGCTTCGTGAGTGCCTTACCATAAACACTACGTGATACAATTATTCCCTTTGTGCGGAGTAAAGGCTCTCCACCGCGCACAAAGGATCTAAACTCGATCGCCAGCTGTGACCGATAGCCAACACCTAACACGGGTATTCTGGTTGTCCAGCTCACGTAATGAGCGGCATGTTTGACAGTGTCGTTGCCAACCGACGCCATCCCAACCTAATTGAGGGTGGGGGGGGGGAATTCGAGACGTCTACAAGATGGTGCCGCGAGCGGTGGGCAGAGGGGTGACTCGCCGAGGGCCCATGTGAAGACCCTCACCTCCACCAGGATGAGGGCGCGCATCCAGGCAGTCGCTGGTTCTGACGCACAGCGGACAAAGGGGGGTGAAGGAAGCTTCTCCTACAACCGCGACAGGGTGACTCGCCTCCGAAACCGACGACAGCATGGTGGCCGCCATTGACACCGCACTTGGGGCCGGCACTATCCCCACCAGCTGCATGTAGATGGGTACCTCGTTCATCGCATATGTTGCGGGGGACCATGGTGTCACAGGTCGTACCGGGACCGGAGTCGCTCACGACATCGACCGCCCAGCTGGAATTGTAGGGAGCACCCATCATGGAGACTTTTTCGTCTCCGAGAAAGAGTCCTTCTCTGCCGCCAGGGTTCAAGCTGCTGACATCACGGGCTCAGCCGAAGACGTCAGCCGTAGCTCGTCAGTTGCCGGTCCTACTTTGACAACATTCGTTTCATTGGTGCCAACGACGCCGTTGAATTGGCAACCACCGCCCACCTACCGTTGCCGGGCGGGGAGCCAGACGTTTCATAACCGCAGACTTCCGCCATGAACGTAACTCCTCAGCTACTCCCTTCGTCCAAAGGACCTGCCATCAACACCCGGGGAAGAGCTACCTCTGTTCCCAAATGCTTCCCAGGATGCCCTCGGCATGGCTTGATGTGCGTTCGCTGCGATGATAGCAGCTACGCCCACGTAGCAAGGGCAACTTCAATCGCTGCCGCCACTGCCGCCGGGAACGCAAACACCGACCTCATCGACGACGCCGCATACACCTCCAGATACGCCGTTGCCTCCCCCGGCCGTCATCACCATCGTTGTCGCTGTTGCCGGCGCTCATCCGTCCAAGAGAGTCAAAGCGCTCGAACCATCGCCGTAGCTGGCACCCGCGCCGTCGTAGTTGGAGCTGGCACGGCTGTCGCCGGCGACGCTCGCACGGATGCAGTCGAGGGTGAGTTCAGGGCCTGCATCGATGCCCGAACCACCGCCACCGCCGTCGCCCCCGCCACCAATGCTACAGCCATATTTACTGCCGCCGGCAGATAGATGGAAGCTCCGTGAGTTTTCTTAGGAAAACTGCTTCAAATGGCTCATCCGGACAGCCAACTTCACCACCTACAACACAACTGCCGTGTTAGGCCGTAGTCCGCGTCAGGATGAAGCCCAGCTCGACTTGTCCGACATGTCGGTCGCGACCCAATAGTCGACGCGACCGGCAGGTGGACGCCACGGAAGTACAGCGATGAGGCTGCGGCAAACGTGCCGATGGCCGTGCAGCAAGCTATGCATACTGAGTGCTCAGGGACGTCCTCTACCCTGGTCAGCAACGAGTAGAGGGGGCGCACAAGCCGGCGTCTTCCATGGGCTGATTTTGGGGGACGCTTTCGAGGACAAGTGTCCTGTTGGTATGGTTCCCACCGTCCTTGTGGCTTACGAGTCGTTCAAGCCGCGGTCCCCGAAGCCAGGATCGACGGGTCGCGCAGGGTTGCGTGTCCGAATGCAGGTTTTGATGCGGGGCATCGAGAGGTGGGTCTACGCATTTTTCTCCAGCAGAGTGTCGTAGTCTTAGAAGGCCAGCGGTCGCGAGGGATAAGTTCCCGTTGCGGGGCGAGATCGAGCGAAACCTCTGACCGCCTCCTCCCAAACAGGACCAAAAAGCGGCCAAAACGAACCCTACCGAAAAACGACGGTGCGGGTCACACGTTTGGGCACGTCTGCACGAAAACGACCCCCTCCCCCCTCTCCCCCTCCTGCCAACCTTGTGGAGGGCCCCCCCTCTCCCCCCCCTGCTGACCTTGTCGAGGGCCCCCCTCCTCCTTCAGTAGTCATTGCTCCCCCCGCGACCGCGATCGCTTTTGCCCTTTCCTCATCACGGTGGGTCCTTGCCAGAAATGGTGTTATTTTTGTCGGCGTGCCACGGATCGTAGGAAGCGGACAGTGAAGGGGATACGCGACATACTATCCCCAATCAGTCACACGTGCAACCGCCGTGCGGATACTTCGAGGCGCGTATGGAGCAAGGTGCGAGGTTCGTTTTGTCCTGCTGTGTAAGTCACCCGCGGTGTGCCCTGAAAACCACAGTTAGGGCCTCCGACGAACGTGGCGATAGCTTCGCGGGTGCCGCCAGAGCGGAGCCAGGCTCGCCTCGCCGCAGAACGTTCTACCTAGCGGAAATATTGCCGCAGCTGTTCCTGTGACTTTACCACTCTACTGATCGGTGTACCCGTCAGACGCGACGTGCTGGGGACTTTCAGCGACGACTGCCTTCGGGTGTACATGAGGTCGCAAGCCAAGGTAGTGACCGTCAGCACGTATAGGGTGGAAAGTGTGCGGGTGCTAGGGTACCCTGCACCTATCGCGGTCGGACTCCGGGATGCTTGGAGAAACACAACAGTACACTTAACAATTCCGTGAGCCCGCGAAAGGGTAGGTGCTCACCTACCGCATCCTGCAGCGCGGGCAACGCTCCACGAGTAGGCCCGCTCCCCCGCAGCAATGCGTCGCGTCCCAGTTCGAGTGGCGGGTAGATATTTGACCTACTCACCCGCTGTAGCTGGCTCGATGGCTGCCTGTGTCCTAGGTGGTCTGTGATACGAGACGCCTTGCAGCTGGTCGTCCCTTGAAGAGGATGTCCCCCGGCTAGAGCCGGCGAGGTACGAAATGACGGGTGTCTCCACACGTTTGAGCTGATAGTTGCGCTGTTACGAGGGACTATACTAAATAAGACCAAACATCATTAGTAAAAATAGCGAAAAACATATACGTTTTCGTTTTTAATGTAGGTCCTATTTAATATGGTCCCCCGTGATAGTCCTAAAATAAACGCATACCATTAAAGTCATCATAAACCCCGGTATACTACTGCAGTAGCTACTACTCACTTCACGAACTCAACCGGTCGGAAAATATTGCCTCATAAGGAAAAAAAATGCGCAACCCCTACCGTGCGATGAGTCTCGGGGTGACTTTTCAGCTTCAGCAGCGCTCCACCGCGCCCCGAAAAACAACGGTGCTTCGGCGAGGGCGTCGCTGCCTTTTCTAGCTCAGAAACTCGCGCGGACAATCCTGACGCGTTCCCGCCGAAAAAAATCGGAAAGCTCCACTTGTAGTCCAGCCTCGTGGAGACGATTCAGGGCCGACGACGTCGTGCGACAGCGGCGACCGCGATTGGCGGGAAGGGGGCGTACGGCAGCCTTGGCAATAGCTGCCAGGTGCAGTGGTATAACACAAGAGGGTCAACATCTTAAGGTCTGCCACTTTGTTCCGCAGCATGCGGGACGTTTGTATTCAATAAGAATACCCAAGACATGTTTACACTACGGGACAGACTGGTTCCTAGTACCAAGGTCCGACGCTGTCCACGAATATAATTACCGTTTGAAAATCAATAGTAAATCAAAGCGTTCCTTATTTTTGGGATAGAGTGGTATGGCGGGTATCCCCGGGAAAAAATAGGCAAGGGACAAAGCGGCTGAACCCGCCTTTTTTGCTACTCTCGACATATCCCGACCTAAGGCCGGCCGGGTATGCCTTCCAACTGGGGGGTGAGGCGGGAAAAATCGCTAGCAACAAGGCCGAAACCGGTCTTGAAGCGGGAGAAATCGCTCGACACCATGTTGAGAATTTTTGGTCGGGACAGAGCCGATTTCGCCTGCCCTCATCTCTACTTTTTTCCTCACCAACTACTGTCTATTGCTGGGTACCCGCTGCTATGTATACCTGGTGTATTAAGCTTAACCTGCAGTCTCATTTGGGGAACAAACTACTTAGAATTAGAGTGGTTGTCCCCATTTCGCGACTGCAGCACCAAAAGGGTTGACGGTTAAAAGACATTTTTTTATGCAATTTTATCTTTTTTACATATTGCACTCTACTGTTATTAATACCTGGTAAATATTATTTTAAAAAATGAGTTACTTGAAAAAAAAAAATTATGGCTTACCAGGTAAAGCTTAGGCCGCTCGCTGTATGTCTGAGAGAGTCGAGCGAAGTACGGTGGAGCGGCACGCACGCTACGCGAGACGGACAGCAAGCGGCCCATTCTCGCGGGCTTCTTTGACGTGCCACAACAAGGTCGACCGCAAGGCTGTGCCGGCGGGTGTGTTCACGTGCGTGCCCGCGCTCACGCTATTACCGGCTAAGCGGTACTACGGCAGGAGACCAGCCATGCGGCGGAAAATAAGCGCTCCGGTCGCAGCATGGACATCGTCATTACATTAGTGGGCATCGAGGGGTATTTATTGGGCATCGAGGAACGTTCGGCATCAACGTGCCCCAGCTGCGAGGCAGTGGACACGTGGGTAACAGACACGCGAGAGCGTATCTCTGGGGCTGGAGTACAGGACAGCCTGCGCCCGCCGCTTCTTGACACGATATCACGATATCACAATAGTGGTACGAACATGTGCTGCATCAGGGGTAGCACTGTTATGGTCGAAAAATGTCACTGGGACAAACCGAGACCTTTAACTATTACGGAGGACTAATCATACTCTCTGACTACTACGGGGGGCCATAGTATGGAGGATCAAATATTGCTTGTAAAAATATTGAAATAAATACCCTGGTAGGTTTTTTGTGTGTGCCGTAGGTCCTATTTAATATTGTCCCCCGTAATATCACGGTTGGAACACCAGTAATACTGCTGTGGTGTCTTACGATTATTAATTGGGTGTTCGCTATATACGACGTATTATTAAGCTTGTCTTCCGACGATATAGCGCTATATAGTACAGTTCGGTTGGGTTATAAAAATATCTGAAACCGACACAAACAGCTGATTGGCTGAGCAGGTAGAGGATTCCGGAGGCGCTTCGGTAGCCAATCAGAAAGCGGGAACGTTGGAAGTGTGGTGAGCTTAAGCTTTCTTTTAACCAATCCGCCGGAGGATAAAAAAAAAAAAAAAAAAAACAGAATTTATTTACTTTTTTCCGTTTTCTAACCAAACCCACAGCGTTACCCGACCTAAGAGTACTTCGGCAAAAACAAACGTCATTTTGGGGTCACTTTTTCTCACAGCAATTCATTTTTCGCAGGTCAGGATTGCTATTTTATGCCGTACACGGTAGAAAACATGACTACAAGAAACCCAACCCAACCAAATTCCTCGCAAACACCCTACCATTATATATATTGTGATGTACTTACAACCTAGCCTTTTTCGAAGCCAGTGTTTGGGTCAGGATCGAGATTCCTATACAACATTCATGCTACAACGATTCCCCTGGGCTGGGTAATCGATCGGTATTTTACCCCTATAGCTCGGTGGTTGATACCTTCACATTTGGCGTCGTCAGCAGGACACGGGTTCGGATCTCACTTCGAACGTTTCTTTGATCAAAAAACGCCTGCGCGTGCGGTCCTTGAAGAAATGCCTCCCTGTGGACCAGGTCACCGTACGGCCGTATACAGACAGTACCGACGCCCCAATGATCTCGCCGTTTAGTGGGGGGGAGAGTGCTGCTACCCTGGGAAGGGTGGTCGATGGGTCTTTTTTCCCCTACAGCTCAGTAGGCAACGCCTTCACAATCAAGCGTGGAGCCTGAGGAAAAAAAAAAAACGCTTATTACGGGGGTCCATAGTAAATAGGACCAAATTTTGTTGGTAAAAATAAGTAAATGTATAGGTTTTTGTGTGTACCATAGGTCCTATTAACTATGGTTCCCCGTAATAGTACTACCATGTTTGGCGTGAATATGAGAACCGATTGGGATCGAATGCTATTACGGAGGGCCACAGTAAATAGCACCTACGATACACACAAAAATGAGAACCGATTGGGATCGAATGCGATTACGGAGGTCCATCGTAAATAGCACCTACGGTACGCACAAAAACCTATATATTTCCCTATTAATACTAACAATACGTGGTCCCATTTACTGTGGTCCCTCGAATTGATGTCTAAAGAGTCCTCATTTTTGGCGTAAATGTGAGAGAACCGACTGGGATCGAATGATAATTAATGTCCAAAAGGCCCTCAAAATTCGTTGAGGTACAGATGCGAGTTAAGTTCCCCGCAAAAAGTGGGAAAATTCGGGAGACCGGGTGCTTTTTTGGCCTTTCAGGGGCAACGCCTAATTTTTCTTGAGGTATCTGGCTGTCTGACTGCGTCACTTGACTATAGTATTGAAGCTCCATTATATGCCCCCCCCCCCCCCCCCCCCCCGCCCCCCCCCCAAAAAAAAAAAAAAAAAAAAAAACGATGAGCAAATCCCGAATATTGCCAAACACTCATATTATTACGGGGGAACGTAGTATCAGGACCAAATATGATCAGTAAAAATACTGGAACATATAGGTTTTTGTGCACACGATGGGTCCTGGTTAATATGGCCCCCCGCTATCGCGAGAATGCTTTTCCGACGATATTCAGGCAAACTTTTTTTTGCAGACTGATGTGCCATTGCGGGGACAAACCCCGCAAATTTCCCCCAAGTACGTTGCCTCCGAAATGTGAAGGTATTACCTAATGAGCTACAAAACCCCGCAAATTCCCCCAAGTGCGTTGCCTCCGAAAAGTGAAGGTATTACCTAATGAGCTACAACCCCGCAAATTCCCCCAAGTACGTTGCCTCCGAAAAGTGAAGGTATTACCTAGTGAGCTATACGAGGGGTCAAAGATCGATCGATTGCCCAGCCCAGGGTAATCGTTGTAACGTCTTCTGGGCGTCAGAACCGTATTTGTCTGTGCGCTGACCTGCCCGCTTCGTTTCACTACCTGGGGAACCAGGGAGAGATGCGTTCGTGTTTTTTTAAGGCACGCGCAAGCGCTTCTTCTGTGAAAAAAAACGTTCTCCACTTCAGGAAAACGGGACTGCAGTTCTCTAAGGTTTAAGGAGTTCGCTCAGTCAGAAGAGGCGTTCTGCGATAGACGTCCACCCTATATTTTCTGAAAACTCCTCCTCACTTGACCTTGAGGAGCTCCATACCCCACCCGAAAACTGACTTCAGCAAAAAATCATGTCACATTCCGATGATATAATCCGACGGCTCGAGTACACAAAAAAAGTCATTTTTCGAAACAAAGATCGGCATTGCGACGATTTTGGGTTAAGGGGTCCCATGATTTCAGAAAACATTTTAGCGGGAAAATGTGACACCTCTGTCGTAGAACGCGTCAGAAATTTCTTGGCCAAAATCGTTCTACCTCTATCATAATAGCCCGCGTCCGGAGTTTGTTTTTTTTTTTCACCACCTTTCACGACAGGTTTCCAGAAACGTGAGGGATGCACATAGCAGTAGCCGCCCGAAGAGGAGGTATTCTGGACGCCTTCACATCCAGGGAGCGGGTCGGGGACAAGTAGATCGAAACCTGCTCTCGAAATCGACCGCCGCCACCCCGTCAAGCGCTGGTATATGCGGGAGGGAGGCAGCAGCTGATCAACGTAGGGATCATCAGCTTCCGTCGCTACGCCCGGGGCTCGCGAGCGCCAACACACCGCTTCGTTCGACCGCGGGTGTAGAGGGCAGCGCCTTATTTGACCTCAAGGGCGGGAGCATGCCTAGGTAGGAGTAGTAGGACCAGCTTTTTCTTAGAATTTTCTGTGGGGCTCATCACTTACGGAGAGCTCATCACTGACGGAGAGCTATATACTGTTATTACGGGGGTACATAGTTAACAGGACCTATGGTATACATAAAAACCTACATATTTACCTATTTTTACTGAACAAAATTGGTCCTATTTACTATGGTCCCCCGTAACAGTAAGTCGCCACCAAAAATGGTTTTCAGAAAACCCGATGACCAATCCCAAAGCCTATTATTACGGGGGGGCATAGCAATCAGGACCGAACATGCTGAGTAAAAATACTGGAACACATAGGGCTGTGTGTGTATCATGGGTCCTGATTACTATGGTCCCTCTTGATATCAGCTACACATGTCGCGAATAAATCTTGTAAAAACGCTATTACGGGGGACCATAGTAAACAGGACCAAATATTGTAGGTAAAAATAGGGAAATATTTAGGTTTTTGTGTCTACCGTAGGTCCTATTTACCGTGGCCCCCCGTAATAAATAACCACTGTCACTCAGAAGTGTTTCGGCCGAAAAAAAAATTGCTTACTCCTATTTTTTTCATGCCTCTTTAGTCAGCATCAACAAGGAAAGAGGTAAAGATGAAGGAGCACCAGTTGCGGGTCGTCTCGGTGGCCACCCAGATTACCCCCTCGTCCGGGGGCGTCCCGCTCAGTATGACCATAGACCCTCCCTCGCATCCCTGTAATTCCGGAACGGAGGACGTCCGCGGGCAGGGGGACGGAGGAGGGCGGACAGATTAACACCCATGGCGTGAAGAAGGAGCGTGAATGCGGTTAGGATTGATAAGAGAGTGTGCAAAAAGATTAGGTTAGGGGGGGGGGGGGGGGGGGGGGTACTCATTGTTATGCATGGTCGTAGTCGTATGTATGATATAGACCCTCGCATCCCTACAATGCCGGGACGGAGCACGTCGGGTTTTCACCGACCAGGGGGGGGGGGTGCCCCCCCCCCCCTCCACTATATTGTTTACCTGGTATATAGAGAGAGGTTGGGTTGGCGTCGGTTGGCGACGACGCTGTAAAACACGCCTGTCACTGCGTGAGCTAGACACCCAGGGTACCTTTTTTTTTTTGTCTTGCTTTTTTTTCGCGGTTACCACAGCTGGCTGTCGAGTTACAGTACTGTACATCCTTTTGGTGCGGGGGAGAAGCTTTACTCCGCACAAAGCAAGGGGGGTGATCGTATCACGCAGTGGGGATATGGTAAGGCACCCGCGGGGCAGATACGTAGTATGCCAATTTCTGTCTCTGTAAGTGGGTCGCACCAGAAATTAAATCAATTCAATGATGCTGTCATCCATATGCGAGAAAATCCGCCTCTGAAGCGGCTCTTAGTAGGATGCAGCTCACGCTTAGAGCGACTCGCCCCACACCTCACGACGCTTCGTGCTTGATGCAAGCAGGCAATGCCTGCCTGGTCGGTGTTGCCCCGTCCCGGCATTGTAGGGATGCGAGGGTCTATGGTCATACGACTACGGCCATGCATGAGAATGAGTACACCCCCCCCCCCCCCCCCCCCCCCCCGCCTCGCTAGACAGCCAGCGTGCTTTTTTTTTTTTGCTTTTTTGGGGGTTTTTTTTTTGGCGGTTACCACGGCTGGCGGTCGAGTTAAATCATTTTTGTGCGGGGAGAACCTTTACTCCGCACAAGGGGGATGATCGTATCACGTAGTTGTGTATACGGTGAGGCATCCACGAGACAGTTACATAGTAAACCCATTGCTGTCTCTGGAAGCGGCCACACCAGACATCAAATCAATTAATTGATGCTGTCATCCATATGCAAGAATATCCGCCTCCAAAGCGGTTCTGTGAAGGATGCAGCTCACCCTTCTTGCGACTCGTCCAACACCTCACGGCGCTTCGCGCTTGGTGCAATCAGGCAATGTCTGCCTGATTGGTGAAAGCCCGACGTGCTCCGCCCCGGCACTGCAGGGATGCGAGGATCTATGGTCATATGATTACGGCCATGCACGATAATGAGTACCCCCCCCCCCCGTCACCCCTATTTATATATATTATATATGGGTTTGGTTGGCGTCGGTTGGCAACGACACTGTAAAACATGCCGCTCACTACGTGAGCTACACATCCAGGGTGCCGTTTTTTTTTTTTTTTTTTTTTTTTTTTTTTTGGCGGTCGCCCACAGCTGGTCGTCTAGTTAGATCATTTGTGCGAAGTAAATAACCTTTATTCTGCACAAGGGAATTGAACGTATCACGTAGGGTTCAAGGTAAGGCACCCAAGAGGCAGTTACATAGTACTCCCATTGCTGTCTCTGGAAGTGGCCACACCGGAAACTAAACTAACTCAGTGAAGCTTTCATCCATATGCAAGTCCGCCTCACAAGCGGTTCTTAGTAGGATGCAGCTCACCCTTCGTGCGACTCGCCGGACACCTCACGGCGCTTCGCGCTTGGTGCAAGCAATGTCTGCCTGGTCGGTGAAAACCCGACATGCTCCGTCCCGGCATTGTAGGGATGCGAGGGTCTATGGTCATACGACTACGGCCATGCATGATATCGAGTACATCTCTCCTATCGAGTACACCTCCCCCCCCCTCCCTCTGCTATCGCCTTCCGTCTCGCCCAGATGACGGAGGTGGAGGCCAAGGAATTGCATTTTCGCCTAAACGTGTCCGACTGAAAACAGAGCTCCTCAACCGAAAGGAACTATGCATCCGGCATCCGGCAATTACGTATATGCGCCCTATTGTTCGTTGGTACCTGTACGTAGTTCTAACGCGATTGTTGACCCCCCGGGGGTTATAACCCTCCCATATCTTCTCAAAAACTCCAGGGGCGTCCGTGAAAAAGAGATAGCGGCACACCACGGCACACCCCCAGGGGTCGGAATGGAAAACCATTGCAACCGTCGTGATCGCATGTTGAAATATGAAGAGGCTTGATTTTTTTATTCATGTTTCTATTTTTTTTCACTTGGTTCTACTTACGGGGGACGATAGTAAATAGGACCAAATATTGTCAGTAAAAATAGCAAAATATACAGGTTTTCGCGTGCAACGCAGGTCCTATTTAATATGGTCCCCCATAATAGTAACCTCCCCCACCCCCTGTCTAGCGAAAAAAAAACTGTGTCGGTTGACATTTTTTCTTTTCTGGGCGCAGTTGAAACTCAGTTTGTTTTCGGGCGTGAGAATACACCCCTCTTGTCTTGGGTCCAGGTGCAAGCCACGGCCCTGTCCGTTCGCGTATTCTACCAGTCTGCCAGCACCATTCCGCGCGGTATCCACTTGATACTCCCACCAGCCCGATCAGCCAAACCGTGCCAGCTGCTGCTGCTGGCGAAGTGAGCTACAGTACGTAACTACTGATGCATACTCAGCCGAAGAATAAGAACCATAACGCCTAATTATCTCTACAACAACAAACTGCAGATTATTATCACATCGATTCCCGATCCCGTAATAACAATGTCAGTTGGTGTCCCCGGGCTACTACAGCACGGCCGTAACATGATCCTACCCATACCTCTGGGTCGTCACGCTCCTCGTAGACGGTCCGATGGTTGATAACACTAAAGCTAATATGGTTGATATGTGGTCGCTATCTTGGTGTCCCCTCAAGGATTAAGCCATATTACTAATAGTATTATGAGGCCCCCTCCCGCTTGAGGATCTCTTGTACTATTATTGATAGGAAGTCACCCAACACCTGACCCGAAAGACAAAATCAGAGAGCGTTCGGATGGAGAACAATCACCTCTGGCCTACGTAGGTACAAACAAAAAAATGCCAAATTTTGCGAAAACAACAAGAACTTAAGAACAGAATTTCGACGATTTTTTGGCTTGAGGAGCTCCCCGTCAATCAGATAAAGAACATTTTGACCGTATAATGTACTGCAGTGCTCAGTACGAGTGCCTCTATCGTTACACGCGTGAAAAAAAAAAAGAAAAATCCATTTCGCGTTGCACTGCGCTTTTCGTTAGCGCTTATTGCCTGTGTGCGTAGGTCGAAATGGGATTGTTGGGGTTGTGACCCTTTCGTATATCCTTCATTATAAAGTCGGTTTTGGGGCGTGAAATAAGCCCGTTTTTAGGACTGCAGTCCGATACTCCTTGCAATTTGAGTGATCTGTCCCCACGGCGGGACTGCAGTCCTGAAAGGGGTGTTAAGAAGAGCAGCCCCGGACAAAAATGCCTGCGGGTTGTTTTTGCCCTAGAAGCGTGGCACCCGTAGTTGCAATGGAATGGTGTGCCGAACCAATCAACGGTGAAGAAAAGCACCAAACGGAGACTGGGAGCTGCGCTATGGACCCGAGGTTTATTTTTCAGCCGCTCAGACGCACTCGGCCGAGTGTGGTGACGACGGCTCTGTCGCGTTGCGGGTCCTGCATACGTATAGAGCGCTCGATGCCTTTCGGTTTTTTCGCGATGTGCATCTATGGCCATGGGAATAAATCCTTTTGTTCGGATCGATGAGCCATCGTTGGTACGTAAGTCGTGTGTTTTTTTTTTTTTTAGTGAGGTACACAGATCCACTCGTCGCTCGCCCGAGTGGCCTAAAACGCGGTAGTGAAAACCATGGCATCATACCCCCCCCCCCCCCCCTACTGTAATACTGGTCAAATGGCAGGGACGTTGGTTGTATGTAGCACTAACCACTACCTGCTATATAGCGAAGCATCCTACGTATCTGAACCATCTGAACCATTTTCGGAGTGCAGTCTCGTTTTGTAGGCAATTATTACGGGGGACCATAGTAAATATAGGACCAAATATTGTTCGTAAAAGTAGGTAAATATACAGGTTTTTATGTGTATCATAGGTCCTATTAACTATGGACCCCCGTAATAGTTTGAATGGTTTCTGTCTCCCAAAAACGGGGCGGCAGTTCTCGCTCTACAGGGAGGGTGCACACTTACTTGCGATTTTTTTCTGAGGTTTTTCATCGCATTATCGAGATCGTTTTTCATTTTTTTTTTATTTGTTTTTTGTAATCCTCCGGCGGATTGGTAAAAATAAAGCTTAAGCTCACCACAAGTCCACGTTCCAATTTCGTGTCGGGCGTCAATTTATCCCATAGCTCCCGTTGCAACATCAAAACAGGCTGCTGTTACCCCCTGAGTTGGGAACGTTGACCCGACGTTACCCCCGAGAGGAGCAGATGCGGTGGAGATAGCCACCGCTTTTACTTTCCAGCCTAACTCGTACCAGGTAGGAGGTTCTATCCTCAGCGATCTTCTGGGCAAGCCATGGTAACAGGTGTCGTCCCGTCTCCCCCCCGGTACGTGTCTTTATTTTTCGTCGCGCATAAGGTTTAGCATTCCCACTGATGCTCGTCGATTTGCATCGAATGTAGCTAACATACGCTCTCGCGCTTTCCGCTAGAATTTTTTCAAGCAAGAAAAACCCCCCACGAGCATGCACTCGGCGAGACTCGGACCTACGAAATTGATCTTGATAGGCACGCGGACCACCCACCAGGCCACCGGGGACGCCGCCTTGCAGAGGACCGCAGACCCATTCGAGGCACAAACCGAGTCGAAGTTGTTGCCCACTACCCGAACCGGGCCGAAGCTGTGTTGTTTCGTTTGTTTGCAAGCGTTTTTGTTGAGATATTGGCTGAAAAACGTTCCGGAAGGGACGAAAGATGCCGTCAGGGATCGGGCCGAATTGCACTGAACCGAACCGAACCGAACCGAATCGCACTGAACCGAAGTTCAATAGATCTCGCAGAATAACGGAACAGAGCCCAAGTTGCTGCTGTTGTTGCCCTTGTTCTCACATGAATAATTTCATCGACGGATACCATCGTTCGTCCGTGCCTACGAGATTGGGTGTCTAAAAAATTCTGGAAGCGGGGCAAAAAAAAACAAAAGGCGAGATAGCCGAACCTGACCGAACCGAACCGAACGCAACCGAAGTTGTCCGCGCTATAATCCGAGCCGAGCCGAAGCTGTGTTAGTTTGCCTTCACTTGCCATCATCGTCGTGACATTAGCTCAGAGTGCCGTAATTGCTGTACAAATAGATTACCTCCCCCTTCCGCCAACCATTATTGCCGGGTGTAGGTGTGTTGTGTATAGACCGCTGGAAACCTCTACCGAATCAAGACGAGTCGGGAAATCAGACCGAATCGGATCGACCTGGACCGAACGTAGTTTTGCACCGGATCGAAGTTGAGTTGTAGGTCTCTCACGCACACCCAACAGAGCCGAGCCTGATGTTGCTACTCATTGAACATGCTGCTGTTGTCGCCCTTACAGTAGTATCCACTCATCGCCGCAATAAAATCGTCCGTGGCCGCGAGATCAGCCCAAGGCGTTGTGGCTTGAAAAAAAAAAAAAAAGACAAAAAGGACAAAAGACGACTTGGAAACCGGACAGAGAACCGAGAACCGACCCGAAGTTGTAGTACTCGAAAAATAACCGAACGGAGCCGAACCTGCTGTTATTATTTTCATTTCAAATGTTGTTGTCGTTAGTCTGACAATACCAACTCATCGCCCACATATTTCGTCCATGGCCACTAGATTTTAGCTCAAACCACCCTGGAAGGAAAAAAAAAAAAAAAAAAAGAGACAAGAGAAACAAGGAGAAATAAACAGCGCAACGACGATTAAGACGACAACCAAGACAAACAGCACCAATATAACACCGAGTGACCATCGAACCGCCAGTCATCTTAAGGAGGTAATAAATTTATGGAACGCCGTTAAGCCCCTGTGCATGTATAACTTCTTCGTCAAATCCGGGAGTCGGGGGCGGGCCGAAACGAAAAAAATCCGACTCTTCTTTTACGGAGCTTAACCAGACCTAAAAAACAAAAAAAAGGAACGAACCCAATAACCGCATTGGATCGGAGCAAAAATATAACCCGCCACGACAGGTACAAAAAGTGCAAAAAATAGATCAAATAAATCACACACCCAACCCTCCGAGAAGCAGTGGATTCAAGAGACAAGACAATATCCCCGCAAAAACCCATGTCTAAAACGAGGCAACTGAATAACGGCCCCTGCCAAGCAGCTCGCTCAATGCTTCTATCTGCGACCAAGAAAGTCAATAAACTCAAGAGGCCTCGGCCTCAAAAGCCTTGTCCTGCGAACACCTCCGCCTCAAAAGAGAGCCTTATCCTCGAGAGTAGCTTTTGCCTCGAAAAGCCTTCGTATAGCCCACGCTCTCGTGGCACGGAGATGTACACCGACTTTTGAGATGTCCCAGATATGCATGCTTTACATTCCATTGCGATGGCCAACGATAATCCAATGATCCCATTAATGTACCGTAGTTCACGGGGATGTCCCATGAACTACTGTACCACGGGACATGTCCCACGAGAAAACCCAACCCAAACCCAGTGGGGTTAATTGTGCGTCCCACGTCCCGTAGGAAAAGAAAAAAAAAAAAAAAATCCACCAACGCCCCCGAGAATCGACGTTGGTTTTGTTGTGGCCCTTGCGTAGTGCGACTTTTGTTGGCGCACGTAACCAAGGCATCAACCACAAAACAAAACGTGCACCAAAAAACAAAACCAAAACATGATCCACACTGCGGCACCGGATGGTGTGTGATGTGAGGGGGGGGGGGGGCAAGCTGCCGGAACGTGTTTCACTCAACCCCGGCAGACGTATCCGCTATCTTCCCAAAGTTAGCATCTAAAAAAATAAAGAAAGAGGGAGGACAAACATAACGTAAAAAAAAAAAAAAAAAAAAAACATGCAAAAACGTAAGAAACAAAAGCGAGAAACGAAACAAAAAAAAAAAAAAAAAAAAAAAAACAGAACGAAAAAGACAAAATGCAAACCGATCGAAATCGAGCGTTTTTTTTCTCTCATTCCTCCCCATAACACCGTGAGGGGAGATTTTTACAGGCGACGCAAAAAGCGCTACATTTCGAACTCTCAACTACCTGGTACCCGCTACGTCTGAAACATTAAGGCGTGTCCTCCCGTTCTCTCTGATTCTCCCTCCAGTAATGAAAGCTACAACTTCTCCCTCCCATCATGAAAATTAAAACTACAAAAACTACAGTAGTAGTAATAGTAGTGGTAGTAGTACTCGTAGTAGTAATTTTAAAGCGACGAGCGCTGCTAAAGACAGGGTTTGTATCGGCACGCCACTACCCCCGCCCCCCCCCCCCCCCCCCCCCCCCCCCCCCCCCCCCCCCCCCCCCCCCCCCCCCCCCCCCCCGGCCCTCCCTGTGTAATCACACGACGCGCACTGATGAACCGGCCCGAATCTTTCGACCAAAGAAAAGACAAAAAAAGTCAAAGCCAATCCGCGCTGTGCTAAAAACCACACCTACACGAGCTCACGAAAGAACAAAGCAAAAAGTCAATCACGAGCGCGCGTCCCAGTCCCGCCCGCAAAAAAACAGGTAAAAAAAAAACTATGACTCTGCCGCGAGGTCGATCGTGTCGTACACGTAAGGCGCGTACGCCCCCTGGGCAAAGAGCACCGAGCACGTGAGCGCGCACACCACGATGGTGACGATCCATCCGAAGACGGTCTTGCCGAGGACGGAGCCGTTGACGCCCCCCGTTCCCTCGAGCAGGGCGACTCCCGTGGTCGCGCCGACCTGGGGGAAAAAAAAGTCGTTCGTTCCGAGTTCAAGTTGAAGTTTCAAGTTCAAGATTCAAATTCAAGGTCAAGTTGAAGATTCAATTTCAAGGTCAAGTTGAAGGTGAACGGGTTTTCAGAGGCAGACAGCGAAACGCGGTTTGTGCGGCGAGGGAGGGAGGGAGGGGGGGGGGGGGGGGGGGGGGGGGGGGGGGGGGGGGGGGGGGGGGGGGGGGGGGGGGGGGGGGGGGGGGGGGGGGGGGGGGGGGGGGGGGGCTTGAGTTGTCATTAGTTACGCGCGTGGTTTTGTCTGAGGCTGATTAGGTTCCGAAAACAAAATGGGGTGACATAATAAGTAGACTTTGGTTGGAGCACCTTCACGGAGATTCGGGGTGGGCACTATATACCACACCTTGCACACCGGCTTCGCGGCTAGAACACAACACACGAGTTTGAGAAAGGAGACGAAAACATATCTGCGGTTGAAAAAAAAAACTACTGGAAACAAGCCCCTATACTATATTCACACCGTGACACACGTGCATCAACAGAAGCAAAAAGGAAACCCCTTCTTGCGCAGCCCCTTTTTGCGCAGCCCCTTTTTTGCGCAGGAAAACCAACTCTCACCACGACTACTTCTCCGAGTCCCCTCCGACCCGACCCGTTTGTATGTTTCACCATCTGTCGAAAAGAACACCAGAGTATACACATGCCAGTCTCGTGATAATAGAGGTAGTTACCTGGCAGTGGGTGGTGGAGAGTGGGATCTCAAGCCGGGTGCCGATGATGACCATCATGGCCGAACCCAGCTCGATCGCGAACCCGCGAGACGGTGTGATTTTCGCGATTTTCACACCGATTGCGGCGATGATCTTATACCCGTACAACGCCAGCCCGAACACGATTCCCAGTCCCCCAAGCGCGAGGATCCAGAAGGCGTCGGACCCCAGGTCGCCATCCTTCTCCACCTTCCCGGTCGTGTACACCAGGTAGATTCCGGCGAAGGGACCCATGGCATTGGCAACGTCGTTAGCCCCGTGCGAGAACGAGTCGCAGATGGCCGTGAACACCTGCACGTACTTGAAAGCTTCCTCCGCGCGAGGGTCGAACTTCTCGGCATTGTCGTGGATGGCGGACACGTACTCCGAGTCCTTCACGGAAGCGTGGATGTCCTGGTTGAGCTGCCTGTTCACGAAGCCCATCACGCCGGTCTGGGTCGCCTTGGTCTCCGCCTCCATCACCTGGGTGAGATGGAAGGTCGTAGAGGAAGGCGGTAGAGGAGGGGGGGGGGGGGGGGGGGGGGGGGGTCGGGGGGGGGGGGGGGGGGGGGCAAGGCAGGTTATTTGTAGGCTCTATAGGGACCGGATCGTTGTACATGTACTGCAGCAGTCGTACGATAGACGATAGGTGCACGCTCATATGTTTACGTAGATGTGGTGTTAAAGCTTCACAAGGCGCGGCGGGGGGGGGGGGGGGGCGTACTCATTTGTTGCTTGCCTTAGTCATTTGACCATTGACCACGCATCCCTTTCGAGACGGAGCACCGTTCCTACTCCTAATAGAGACACATCCAACAATTGGGCGCTCATTACGTTGTTTCCATAAATTACACAGAAACTTTTTGCTAATGTTATCCCCTTCCTGTATGGCCTCCTGTGGCCACCATCTATCTCCTAGGATAGCGATCGTTTTCTCGCTGCTATTCATTGTATCAAACTCCTCCATGTCACTTTCGTCTATTTTCCTCATCTCTTCTAACAAATCCCGTTCCTCCTTGTATATTTCACATTCTCCTACTATTAATATGTGAGTTCTACTCTATTGCTTTGCCACACGGGCACATCTGTGCGTCTACTTCCTCCTCTTCCCGGCTACTGGTGTACCTCTTTCTTCTTTCTGGCAGGTCCAGGTCCCCTACACGAAAGCAGTTTCAGCGTTTTCGCGAAGTGCATTGGGCCATGCAAATACGTTTTCATTCCTATTCCTTCCCTCAATCCCCCGTATATCTCTTGAGTGTTTTTCCGATTCCACCTTGTTTCTAATCGCTAGCCTTTCCCTTCTTTCTAACCTTTCTTCTACTTCTGCCTTGTACCTCCCAAACTTCCCGGCGGACATCATCTCTACTTGGTTTCCCCCTAGATCCTTCCGGGGGGGGGGGGGGGTACTCATTTCATGCATGGCCGTAGTCGTGTGATCATAGGCCCTCACATCCCTGTACAATGCCGGGACGGAGCACGCCGGGTTTTCACCGACCAGGCAGACATTGCTTGCACCAAGCGCGAAGCGCCGTGAGGTGCTGGGCGAGTCGCATGAAGGGTGAGCTGCATCCTACTACGAATCGTTTCAGAGGCAGATTTCGTTGCATATGGATGACAGCATCAATGAGCTGATTTAATTTCTCGTGTGGCCACTTCCAGAGAAAGCAATGGGTTTACTATGTAACTGCCTCGCGGGTGCCTTACCATATACACACCACGTGATACGATCATCCCCCTCGTGCGGAGGGAAGGTTTCTCCCCGCGCAAAAAATGATCTAACTTGACCGCCAGCCGTGGTAACCGTCAAAACGTGGAAAGCTGTACAGCTTCTGTAGCAGTCCTCCAAAAGCGCTAGACGAGCTACTCGGAATCATGCCGCGTCCACGACAGCCGGACTCATGTCCTTCCACCCTTCATTACGGGGGGGGCCACAGTAACTAGGATCTGCCATACACTCAAAAACCTTTACACTAACCTATGTTTACTATTACGGGGGTACGTAGTTAATAGGACCTATGGTATACATAAAAACCTGCATGTTTACCTATTTTTACTAACAAAATTTGGTCCCGTTAACTATGGACCCCTGTAATAACAATACTTGGTCCTACTTACTATGGTGCCCCGTAATAGTCGGCGCTCACCGGCTTCAGGGTTCCGTCGTCGTTGAACTTAGCCTTGATGCTCTTCTTCATGTAGGGGAGCACGGTGGGGATCATGAGCAAGCCACACCCGATGCCGAGCCCGAAAGCCCACGCGAAAGCCGTGGAGAGGGTGGTGTCGTCAAGGTTGAGGCCCGAGGCTCCCTTGTACACGATGAAGAACACTTTCAGAGTTAAATTGGAAAGTCAGCATTCGTGTCGTGGGCGGTTGTTGACGAAGCAGATGGTCATGTTCATGTATGTTGACGTTGACATTGGTGTTCAAGTTGCCAGCGTCGTCAGCAACGAGGAGATGCCGCCGCGCCAAAAAAGAGGCGGCGGGGGGGGGGGGGGGGGGGGGCAAGGGGCAAGGGGAGGGGTGGGGGGGGGGGGGGGGGGGGGGCGCACAGCGAGCAAGATTTTTCAGAAAAACAGCGAGACTTTTGATGTGCGGCGAGGGTCATTGGCAGGCGTGGCACGGGGGGCTGGTCTTTGTACGGTGTACGGGCACATGTGTTAAAAACTTAATAACATAATGTAACGTCTTCCTTGGACGCTTGGACGCCCACACTACGGCTCAAGCAGAACGTCGAAACCACAATCATCACCGACACCATCATCCCGCCCACCTCCTACTACGGGGGGCCATAGTAAATAGGATCAAATGTTGTCAGTAGAAATAGGGAAATATACAAGTTTTCGTGCGTGCCCTAGGTCCTATTTGCTATGGAAATATATACCTTCCAAGTACACTGCCACAGAGAGGAGGATCACATCACACCACCAAATCTATAGCCAACGTACGTTTTTTTTCTTTTAGGGAAAAACAATCGACTCCCCGGAAGCTTCGGCTCCACTTTTACTCTTCCAACTGTCGATAGGAACCCGAAAAATAAATCGGGGCACTTGCTGCGCAATATTTTTCATCTGTTTCCCGAAGTACGGAAGAAGGACGAAGGAACTTTAATGTTGTCTACCGATACTCCTACACAAATGATACTCCTACGTAAAAACATACACTGATCCTGGGACGACAAAAAAAAAAACTACTACGGTGATCAAAGCGAAAGAAACAACTGCTTAAACCAAAGTTTAACGAAAAAAAAAAAAAAAACGCATACCACCAAAAGTTTCAAGTGAAACTTGCGACGCGCCTAAACAGGAACGGCCGAGTTTGCTCGGGAAACAGGTGGAAGGCGTGCAGGCTGCGCGGAGCCTCGCGAACGAATCGACATTCCCAACCAAGATGGCACGTTTCAAGGAGGACGAGCGGCAGTACCGGGGAGCAAGCTTATCCCGCGCGCCGATTTAGATAAGAAAATGCGAAAAAAAAAAACGCCTGCCTCGGCTGTTGATATCGACTCCTTCGAAAAAGAACGCTCGCCATGTTGCAGAAAAGCAGCGCGTGACATTTTCGATTGCGCGGGTTACCATGATAATAATATTACACCAGGTGTACACGCGCTAAAAAAAAAAAAAAAAAAAAAAGGATAATAAATGGTAATCACACAAGCTAGCATGTTATCGCTCTACCCGAAGCACGATGTTTGGCCTTGCAGAATGAATGGAACACAACTGCCAGCGGCAGCGATTTCTCACGGCCACCCCGCCCACTCACCGTTGACGGCGATGGTCACGGTGACGAGCAGGGGGAAGATCATCACGGCTCTCCGGTACGAGTCCTGGGACCTCAGCACGAAAGTCCGCACGAACAAGAAGAGCATCACCGCCAGGATTCCTGACAGCACCGGCGAGATTGCCCACGATGCAACGATGGAGGACACGCCCTTAAGGTAGGGGAACAGTTCGGCCGACTCGTACCAAACCACGCATCTGGCTCCGCGGTAGGTCATGGCCATGCCCACGATACCACCGACAGTGGAGTGGGTCGTCGACACCGGCAGCTCGAAGAAGGACGCGAGGAGGAGCCAGATTCCCGTCGTGTAGACCACGCACATGTTGCCGTACATCAGAATGCCCGGATTGTCTTCAAAGCATCCGATCTGTCCATTGAGGTGCAGTCGGTCGGGGTCGGGGTCGGGGTCGGGGACGGGGTCGGGGTCCGGGTCAAGCTAGGCATAGGGTTAGGGTCAAGGCTTAGGGGTATGTCGGGCCCAAAAACATGTCGCAAGACGGCGCCTTCAAACCTCTGGAGAAGACAGCGGCAAGACAAACGTCTCTAGACAAGACAGGCAGGCCTACTGTAGGCACCAAAAACCGGGGACACGATCGAAAATTCCTGCATTTTGGGAAACGCCTGAACATGTTATTGGGTTAAGGTTGTGTTGGGTTGGCGTTGTGTCGGGGTTGAGGTTGGGGATAGGGTAAGGGTTGGGGTTTCCGTCCGGCGTTGAGGCTTTGGTAATTCCGTCTGGGAAGGTGATGGGTGTGGGTTTTAGTTGGGGGGTTTTCGGGGGGGGTTGGGTTTCGCGTTGGGGCTTGGGTTTGCGGTGGGATTTTCGTCTGGGATTGGGATTGGGGTACGTGAGGGTTGAGGTTGTGGGGTTGGGGTTGAGTTGTGGTTTAGTTTGGGGTCGCGGTCGGGGTTTGCGTTGGGATTTCCAGCTGAGGTTGGGGTTTGTGTTTCCGTCTGGGAATGGGTGGGGTTCGGTTTCGGTCGGATTTGGGGTTAGCGATGGGGTTGGGATTTCCGTCTGGGGTTGGGGTTTCCGTTGAGGTTGGGCTTGGGGTAGGGGGCGGGGACTACGGTTGGGGTTGGGGAAGTCAGCAGGAGTAGTGACGTGTGGTAGCCCAGAATGAAAAGATATATGGGGTGGGTTCTGAAGCTCTGGGGAGGTCAGCGGTAGTCGGTATGTTCCGTCGTATCCTATCATACGTGACGAAAAGGCCGTGAGGTCGTGCCTCTGCGACTCACGGCTGTTGAAGGTGGTCGGCAAGAACGAATGGATGCATGGGTGTGGGTTATGAGGCTCTGGGGAGCTTAGCGGTAGTCGGTCGGGCGTCGCATCTTCCGTCGTATCCTATCGTACGCATGACGAAAAGGCCGTCAAGTCGTGCCTTTTGCGACTCACGGCTATTAAAGAGCGAGCGTTGCACAAAACTGCCACACAATAATACCAGGTACCAGTTATTAATGCCACAATTGATATGGCTGTATGGTATAAATATCACATAGATCACTGGTACTATGAATACCACGTCCTACCTACTGCTGGATTACTTGGCTCCGTATAAAGATGTTCATATTACGTACCTACAGCATTAATAGTATAGGTGACAAGACCCAAACGTCGGCTGATCTTAGTCGTTTACGAGCCAACTTTCAACCATTCAAGTCTTTTCTTCTGTCGTCGAAAAAAGCAGAGCGCGAGTTGGCACAAGTTACAGATGGCAGCAGCGGACGAGCAGTGGGAATGCAGAACCCTAGTGTCAAAAAAAGTGAAGGCTTTCGCCCGCCGGGATAAAGGGGCGACACCTGCTGTGACGTGCGGATTGTTGTTCAAAATGCCGCCGAGAGGCTGAAACCTCCCGCTGCATTTTATGGTCGATCTGCAAGTCAAAGTTACAAAATACCGAAGTTTTTTTTTTTTTCCCCTCTGATACACGTGGCACGTGGTAGACAGCAGTAATCAACCCTTTGAGGGCTGCAGTCACGTTTTGAGGGCAACCCACATAAATACCAAGCGCGTTATCCCCCAAATGCACGGGACTGCAGTCCTAAAAAGAGTTATAATCCAATCCCCAGGGAATCCGTCAACAAAAAACTCGATACTCGTACCGACAGCAGCAGTATTAATAGTTGTCGATATATTCCTGGTAGAAAAAGACGTACCGATCGCGGGGGTCCATAGTTAATAGGACCCATGGTATACATAAAAACTTACATATTTACCTACTTTTAGTAACAATATTTGGTCCTATTTACTGTACTGTGGTCCCTCGTAACAGTATGTGTGTGTGTGTGTTCTTCACATTAAACCGTTCTTCTACTCGTCGACATCCAGCAAGCCCCCAGTGTCAGCACGTGCTGATTCTTCACCCTAGAATACTTTCCAGCAAATCTTATTGGTTGTCATCTACATGGAATAGCTTACTTCGTACACCGTTCTTGACGGAAACACAACAACAAGAATAGTTCAGAGACTATTAATAATATGATTGCCAAACGGTGCTTACACTTCCGTTCACAGCAGCGGTGTATGACGGACGATAGATGCATCACTCACGGGGACGGGCGCTTCGAAACCTGAAAGGCAACAAAGGCGCGACATTTTTTTTCTCTCTTTCCGGGTAGCACTCCAACTTCAGATTTCAACGATATCTACCGATATATCTCCAGCCCCAGATATAGATAAAAGCTCAGCCCAAGGGGCACGTGAAGTTGTCGCTTTTCGTATCCTACGACGTCACGTCAGCCGGTTCCAAGCTTCGCATCTCCGGACACATCACGATCTACAGCAGTACAGCAGCAGCAGTCGACCGTCTACTACTGTTCAAGATCCTGACCCGCTTTGAGGTGTGGTGCAGGATCTGGATCATACAGATGAAAGTAAACATGCCCGACAGCTGCTGCTGTGCCTACTTCCGTGACAATTATGTGGGCTAGCTTTTCACCACAGAACTTCATGAACAGGATTGAAGAATCGGCTCGGAACAATGGTTGTGCTGGATGTCGACGGGTAGTAGAGAGAACGGTTTGATGTGAACAGAACAAACAGAAAGCAAGCTGGATGCCGACGGCTAGAAAGAGCGGTTTAATACGGAGAACACGCAAGACACTGGCTTGCTGCCGTGTGTTGCCTTCCCTTCACTTCGAATCGTTCTTTTCGACCCGTTGCTGTGTGTTGCTTCACATTAATCCGTTCGTTCTCCCTGTCGACATTAAGAGCAACCAGTGTCCGTGCCGATTCTTCGATCTTATATATAGAGATGAGAGGGTCCGTGGTCACTAAAAACTACCAGGTACGCCAGAGATGCTATTACGGGGGACCATAGTTAATAGGACCTACGACACGCACAAAAACCTATATATTTACCTGTTTTTACTGACAATATTTGGTCCTATTTACTATGGTCCCCCGTAATACGATGGATAATACTACTATGTGCATTTGACCTCGGATCATGGAAGAAAATACAAACTACGACCCTAAAAATAAGCAACTTTTGTATACACTACTTCGCAATCAAAACGGTCCCAATATTTATCACAGACGAGTTTTTTGTACGGATTTTGTTGGGACAAACGTCGGTGATCGGCACCACGATCGCGCCGCCTGTGTCAGACGAGACGAGAGGCGGTGCGAGCGAACGAGAGAAGAGACTTCTGTTGCAGCTCCTACTAACAAGCGCAGATAATCGACGCAGCAGAGGGAGCCCCCAACATCGTATGTCTCCCCTCTATATAGTATGTGCCCTGCTGTGTGTCTCGGAGTCTACGCTCTTGTCTCTTGAGAGGGTAGAAAGTCGGGGGCCTGGGCAGCCTGCTGTCCCTTTACGTACCCTCATCCGCTCAGAGGCCACAGGCGCAAGTTTTAAGTGCGTGCGCGTAGGCAGACCACCGCGACAACCTGCAGCAGACTACAATCCCCACCAGCAGTAGCTTCGTCTCAAGTCAACCCGAGCTCTACTATTTCGGGGGTCCATAGTTAAGGGGACCAATTTTTGTTAGTAAAAATAGGTAAATATATAGGTTTTTATGTATACCGTAGGTCCTATTAATTATGGACCCCCGTAACAGAGCCCTTGCCTGCAGCAGCGGACAAACCGCATGCATGCTTGCAGTGAGTGGCTACGACGCGTTTCCCGTCAAATTCCGACCGACCAACAGCAGTACAGGAGCAATCTCACCACCCTGTCCGGAAATGTAATGTTGCGACAAAAAGGTTCAGATCGGCACCAACACTAGAAAAAAAAAATGGGTCGAGAAACAACAGCTAAACAGTAGTGGGGCCAACTCTAAATCCTATGTAAAAGAGTTAGATCAAGGTCGGAAAGCAGTACCAGGCAACATAATATCGAGTATTAACACCAAATTGACGTTTCCAAGGACCGGGCGCCCATGTATTACACAGCAGTAGTAGCTTTTAAGCTTAGAAAGGCTCTTATGATGTATGCTGCTCGCGCACATCTCGGCGAGTTCGCTGAACGAGCAGATAGATGTACATCGAAACGCGAGAAAACACTGCTATTAACAGAGGGTAGCAAAAATGTTTTGTTTTGTTTTTCGGTTGTTTTCATATTTTTGTTTCGTGTTTTTCTTTTGTTCTCGATGTATTTATTTCTTCGTCGCCATCGCTTGAAAAATCTCAAAATCTCCACACCTCAAAAAGGCACAACATACGATATTTTGATATTAATATCTAAAGTTACGGGGGGCCATCGTGAATGGGACCGAATATCGTTGGTAAAAATAGCGAAATATATAGGTTTTTGTGTGTACCGTAGGTCTTTTATTTACGACTATTTACGGGGGTCCATAGTTAATAGGACCTATGGTACAGACAAAAACCTTTATATTTACCTATTTTTACTCACAAAATTTGGTCCCGTTAACTATGGACCCCCGTAGTATGGTTCCCCGTAATAGTTTCTACTGCTGTCAACATTACGCTCGGCGACTCTACTTGGGGCAAAGCCTCTGTGTCTTCGTGTGTTCCTCTCCGCACTACGAACAAACCGTTGTTTCTACCCGTCCATATCCATCACCCAGCACAGCCGGTGTCCATGCTGATCCTTGTTTCAAAAGAGATAATACAAGCTCTGTGGTGGCAAAATCAAGACCAACCAATAGCAGGTATCATTTATATGCCCGCACGGAGAAAATACGTTGTGGGCTCGTACTCGTGACTCGAAACACTAATGCTGCTGTAGCACAGATCGTTGACGAGCAAGTAAACGGAGCATGACACAACCCACAGGCAACGAACGGTCGAAATATTCCCACATGGGACAAAAAAGACAGCATAACAGGAATACTCGTACTCGAGTACTACGCGAGTATTTCGGTGCTCCTTGCTGCGAGGTTTGAGGGGAGCTCGTTACCTACTCGATACCAGACATATAGCACTAGTTCCGATACTATTACTATCGATACGAAATTTTTATAGGGATAAAATCACACGACAAAATCATCATATATTTCAAAATCTCCTCCACGTGTTGAGGTGTCCCAATCTGCCGGCATCATCAACCCTTTTCGAACCGCTGTGTCTTGTTGGGGACAGAGCACTCTATTTTCAAGTAATTTTTCCCCGAAACGGGACTGCAGTCGTGAAAAGGTCGACATGTGCAGGGTCAGCAAGGTCCAGATCCAACCCAGGAAAAAATGCTGCTCTTAGATCAGCCTATAGATGGGGCAGTTTGTACAGCGCCCACCCGGCAAACCGAGCTATGGATCACACAGTAGATCTCCCCAGTGAAGACTTAGATCGCGGGGTTATGGATTGGTGTCTGTCCAAGGCATGCGTATGTCGTGATGAGAGGTCGGACGAACTGCTGCTGTAGATGTCGACGGGCAGAAAGACACAACGTAATGAGAAACATAAAACATTCGAGGACCATGCACGAGTAGAATATCGCGATTGACCTGTCTACGGGGAGGCTAACAATTCCATGTCACAGACACGGCAATAGACCCACGTACTGGAACGGGAGTTGTCCAGTCCAGGATGGGAGTGCTGCTGCTGCTGTCTCATCAACAGCGCACGACGCATACAAAAAAGTGTCACGCCTATATTGCAAGAGTGCTTGCAGAAAACAAAAATACAGGGAAGGATGCGAGAGCCATCGCACGTCCCCCGCCAGACCGTTTTTCAATCCTCTCCACAGCCGGGGCAGGGCGCCAGTGCGCAGCAAAGAGGGTGGCCTTTACACTGTTTAGAAAGATCTCGTTCAGAGCTAGCTAGCTTTCCCGAGACGAGTCGGTCGGTCTTCGCGTCCTAATGAGCGTGGAGAAATCAAGCTTTCAAAATCCGCACCACCCCTGCATCATATATGGGGCGGGGGGGTGCGATGACTTGCATCCTTATGCCCCTGACCCACTGACCCACGATCTGTGTTTGTCAATTCAGAGGGCGTATTCAACACTTGCGCTCGGGACGAAGTCGCAACCAAATCAATCTGATTCACATAGTTTATGGCAAATATATTTGTGCTTTTTTTTTTTTGCCGCTCGCACATACCGCGGACACCCCCCCCCCCCCCCCCCCCCCCCCCCCGATTATGGTGCTGCGATCGGAGTTCACACAAGCTTGGATGAGTTTCGAGGAAAAACTGAAAAATATAAATATCATCTACTATTAATAGCAATACGTTGTTTCTTTTGTTTTGTTTTCTGAAGAGATGAGACAACTCTCTCGGACAAAATCCAAGGTGCAAATGCCGATCGATGCGACAATTCAGAAATATGGGAAGATCTATATACATCGTACCAGGTATATAAATAATAGTAGCAGGTATGAAGGTACTCGTGGTGCCTCGATTATTATTGCGAGACAACATCGCAATCCCGAGCAAAATAACCTTGGTAAAAAATTGATCACAGGTGAGCCGGCTCACCTGCTTGATCACGGCTCAAGTCTTCTCGCGATAAGAATTAAGGCACGCATCGTAGTGGGGAGGAGCGGGGGGGGGGGGGGGGGGGGACCTGCTATGTGCGATGGTACCGTGGATCCGAGTCACAACTTTAAGAACTGCAGTCCCGTTTGGAGGACAAAGTACTTAGAATTTGAGCGGTGTGTCCCCAAAGCGGGACTGCGGTATATACTAAAAGGGCCATCATTTTGACAGGACAGAAAAGAATGGACAAACAAAAATAAATGGAAGAGAAGAGAAAAAAATACAAATACAAATACCTAAGAAATTTCCGGTGTCTTGGTGTGTATGTCACGTGTGAACTGCTGTAAACCAACTTTCGACTGTCTTGTGTACCCCGGCCCTCACGTGTCGATCTGCTGTTTCAGTGCGCGAAATGGTACTGGCCGATATCAATTGGAAATCGAACCAGCTGTAAGTATTATCGTCTCGTCGACCCTGGTGGCATCCAGGGGAGTCTCTGGCCAGTAGTCAATCGCGAGGGAAACAATGGAAAACGCGCGCGGTTCACGCAGCTTGCAAAGTTGAGTATCGACCGATCTGCCGATCGGTTGAACTCACAGCTGACGTGCTTTCTAAGTTTCATATAAAAAAATATATATACCTGGTACAAATACGTAAGAGGTTTCGTGTTTGGGTAGTGGATCACCTACAGCAGTATATACACCTGGTACATGTCACACTAGACGATAAATAGGCAAGGCCACAGACCAACGCAGTAGCAGCAGTAGTTGCTGAGCACCAGGCCACCAGGTACCTGGTGTCGGGTACTGCTGTACGTGTGACCACGGACGCCCACAATTAATAATAATAAGAACAGTGGTATCTCAATAGTGGTATCTCAATAGTGGTATCTCAATAGTGGTATCTCCCGGAAAGTTGGAGAAGACAGACCGTTCGGTCCGTCAATATACGTACCGTTTCCGTTCTGATAGTAGTATCCAACGGTCCTTACATTTTTGTACAAAATCAGTAATGTCCCGTTCACCCGCAGGATGATCAGATCAGTACCATGGTTTCCTCGAGCAAATACATGGCATGCGTACTTGTGCCCCACCGAGGGTAATGGGGTATCATCGAACCCTTTTACAGCAGCAGTAGGACTGCAGTCCCTTTTCGGGTCACAAACCTTTCTAATTTCAAGCGCCTCAAGAGTTGAACATGAATATTACATTCAAACATAAAATTTCAAACATTCGGTTTTGGTGTCTCAAAAATTTCAAACATTCGGTTTTGGTGTCTCACGACGGGTATTTTCGTATTTTTGTCTCATTCTTGGATGGGTCGTATATATACGACAACTTTGATTTCGTACGACTACGTACAAACAGCAGCAGCAGTGCTTGGGAAGCACGGAGCAGCAACAACAAGCAGCACCGCCTGCGCAGCCAAGAGGCTGCTGCCGCTGCGACGCATCTTGTTTTTCGAGTTGCAAAAAAAAAAGGAGCAAGTGCCACCGCTTGCCGGTACACTGCTGCTACTGCTACTGCTGCTGCTGCTACTGCTGCTACTTACGATCTGCTGGTGTTACTGGTGGCTGGTGTGACCCTGCGTGTGGCATGTCCACGTATTAATTAGTACCTGGTATAGAATACATACGTGATAATACATACGCGGATGCTGTTCTACAAGAAGTCATGTATACCAAGTGGGTGATACTAGTATCGAGTACCGATCCCGATGCACAGATTTGTAGGTTGTTGGCAATCATCGTAGACTGCAAAACAATTATCGCAGACCACCGGGGTCAAGAACACACACACACCGGGTCATACGTACCAGTATGGAGGTCGGGTTTCATTTGCACATGCCGCTCCTACGATGATGACACGTACAAAACGCAAGTGCACGTGCGTACAACATACTACTGCTGTACAACAACCTAAAGACATAACTTCTGCTGCCACACGGTACTTATTTGTGTTCCTTCACATTAACCCGTTCTTTCTACAGCAGCAGCAGTACCCGACACCCAGCGCAACCAGTGTCCGTCCGTCCGTGCCGATTCTTCAATCCTGTCCCAGAGAGATACAACTTCTGTCGCAACCAAACTACGCCACATCTCTGGTACGGGTACATTGTTACGTATTGTATGAAGCAATAAGTACAGCAGTAGTATTCATATCAATAGTACCTGTAGACAATGCAATGCCATGTCAACATACTGGATACAGTATAACACAGAGACATACAAATTCTATGAAAGGGAGAAAATAAAACTAAAAACAAACAAAAACAAAAACCAAGAAAAAAAAAAATCAAATCGCAAGAGAGAGGAACGTCCGTAGGACCTATGACCTTCGTGTGTATTTAATACCAGTACGTGGATTGTAGCAGTGGATACGTGAAACGTATGACCGGTTCTTAGGTACTTCGCAAAGCAATTGTGTTCGCATGCTAAATATACATCCATATTACAATCAAGTAAAAACAAAGATTCGACGAGATTCGAGGCCTTCAAAAAAAAATCAGGGCCACAGATTCAAGATGATGGTGAAATAACATGGAGCAGTGTATACGTACGTGAATGTTTTTGTGGAATAAAAACAAAAAAAAAGGAATAGATTATATCTAGTGCTGAGTGTAGTAGACGCTGGAGACGGGTACTCTGGTACATCGTGGCAGACCGAAACGAAGGTCGAGCAGGTGTAGTGGTGATGATACAGTCAGCAGCCAACTCTCCTAGCAGGCACAGCACGCAGCCTAAGCCGGGGTTCGTCAAGCAGGACCTGCGGTCGGCCGATGTCTCTTCGCTCTCTCCTACTCTTGTCTCGTTTCGGCAGCTGACTACGTGAAGCTCTCACGCTACTCGCGCGACACTTTCGAAAATTGCTGGTTGGCGCGACTTTTCACGAATCATAATACTCTCATCTGATGTATCAGGTATCAGGTATCAGGTATCAGGTATCAGGTATCAGGTATACACAGCAGCACAGCAGCGTCGATACAGTAGTGTGGAACTCGAAACACGCAAACGTCACATGATACAGAAACGGACATGAAGAATGTACGTTCGGCACTATTCATCGGGCTTTTAGTGAGAAAAAGCATTCAACAATCAACCCTTTCAAAATAAAGTAAATACTATTAATAGTAGTCGAGAAAAATAGTTGATCCGAACAACAGAAGGCTGGTCTACGAGCGACCAACCACCGCACCAGGCTCGCACAGCAGGCGGGTACATTTATCGCCAGGGATAAATGGTTCACGAGGGAGAAGTGCCGAGACAGAGCTCTTTGTTCGTTTTTTGTCTCGCCTGACCGATGCCGGTGCTGCGTGGAGGCTCTCCCGGCGTTGCTGCCATTCTCACCGCGCGTTACCCGACTCTGGTTCTGCTGGTGTTGTCTGCCGTCATTCTTCGAGCATCATGTTTCCTCAACAAAAAATGTTGCCAAAAAAAAAAGAGAACGCTCTGGACTCTGTACATTGTGCATACTCAAAGTCAGTCATTTTTACGAATCTGGCGATCGTCACATGACCTGTGACGTGACAAACCCTCATGAGAGCGAGGAGGAGGAGCACCCGAACTACACCGCGAGGAGTCTTGTCCTGCGCGTATACAGGATAGGAGTGCGCTGGTAATCGCGGAGAGGCATAGGCTTGGAGTTTTGAGGGCAACCGTCATCTATCCGGCGGCAGGCTCGACTGCTGTTGCGTGTTGCAAGGAACAGCAGACGCAGTCAAGGCAGCAGCACAGTAGCGACAGCACCACAGCTGAAGGCAACACCATCATAGAAGCAGCACCACCACAGCAGCAAACCAAAGCACAAAAAAAAATGAAAGCATCTAACATTCGAGTTTTAACATACCAGTTTTAATGTACCTGGACACCGTACGTGGAGATGCAAGCGATCGGCATAAATTTTGAGCTCTGCCGAGACTACGAATTTTCGCGAAAACACACACGAACGAACGACAAAGGCTTGCGGAGCACACAGGCAGGCACCAAGCACGACGACTTGCACCGGCAGCGACACTCACGTCTGCGATGCCCTTGCGGATGGTCTTGGTCACGTGCGAGCCCAGGAAGACCGCCCCAAGGAACTCGAAGACGCCGGCGAGGACCACCGCCTGCTTGATCGTGAGAGCCTTCGCTCCGACAGAGGTGGCGAAAGCATTGGCGACGTCGTTGGCTCCGATACCGAAAGCCGCGAAGAAAGCACCGAAGGCGCCAACAATCAGGATCCACAGGAACTGGTCCGTCGCCTCGGGCACGAGGATGCGCTCCTCGAACACACCGTCCATGGCGCTGCTGCTGTGGTGGGTGCCTGAAAGTGCCTGCTGTTTGCCTCCTCGGCGAAGCTGGAAGCAGGAGAGCAAAAAGTCGCGGCTTTGGGAGACTGGGGGTGGAGATATATGATGAGGGAGCAAAGTCAGAAGATTTTTGAAATGTGGAGGCGATACGTACTTCTGTCAAAGGGTCCAATCCCTCCCCTCCCCAGATTTTTGTGATATTATTTTATCTTCGAATGTCAGACAAGATGCAGATGCAGTTTAAATTTTTGCGCGCGAATCTTCAAAAGAACACAAAAATGAATCAGACCGATGATTACATCATCGAATCTGCCCGACAGCTGTGCTCATCCCTATCTACGGAGTACATACTTGCTGTACCTATAGCCACCCGACTCCTGTGCCCCCTCTCGCCCTCTCACAGCGTGTCCGGTGTCCGCACGAAGTTTCACACAGATCTCGTACACTGTTTCTCAATGTGTCAAAAGGAAAATCGAAACATCAGAGAAATCGATCAAATTTTCGCATCTTTAAAAAGATATCTCTCAAGATGCGCGCATACTACATGTTGTGTGTTAACAAACGGCCACCTTTTTTCTCAATTCCACGACGGCTGGTGCGTGTACATCCGTAGATATACACGAAACGTGTCACTTTGTCCGTAAATATAAAGCACCATTTGGTAGGGGTATTATCTACGAAACAGGCTTATATATATATATATTCTCGTATACACTTGATCGTGCACCAATGTTGGCAACAATGCGTTTAGCTCATACATGACATACATGATGTATAGGTGTTTAGGTGTGTGTGTTGTTTTTATTGTATGTTGTGTCGTTTTGATACTCAGGTCTTGTATGTATATATATGTATGTGTGCTGAATCATGATGCTGTTGTTGTTGCCGCGATGATTTCATCCCACCATGCTGCGTGATGATTCATCCACACGCCGTTGTGAGCTAAAATTCTCGGAAGCTAGCCCGTGGTCTCGCGGATGTATAGTAATAATAGTCAGTATTGATAGGAGCACAAAACCACACACCACGCCACCTGTGCGTGCACCTACCTTATACTTATTGGTGTGTGGCCTTCTTTGTTATTTTGTTGTTGGTGGTGTGGTGGTGATGGCCTGTCTGTGGTCTGGCACGGGGGAGGAAGATGTGTGTATGTACTCTGTGGTACATAATATATATACCACTGGTATTTATTAATATGTATATTCTATGTCTACATACTGCTGTGCTATATAGTATAAGAATACCAGGTACACTTTAGTTATACCTGGTAGCTGTTTGTTAGACCTGTGGTACTCCGCCCTCCTGTATAGTATAGTATATATACCTTGTCTGTGGAGAAAATATTTGCGTAACAACACAGATATAGAACACATTCATTCTCATAATGAGAATGAATGATAATCCATATACCATACATACACATACATACATATACCAGGTATACATTATTACATACATTCGCGAGCATACCACACAGCAGCGAATTTTACCTGTTTACTAGAACACGAAAAAAATACAATCGAAAATCTACCGAACGTGTGTCGCCGACAGCCCGATCGACATCTGGTATCAATAATATGCCAGGTACGTACGTACGTAGATTGACACGCACGTGTATAGACTACAACAACTACTATTGCTACTGTCAGGGTCCCCGTCGGGACTCCGTCGCGACCACACACAGCCACCTCAGCAGCATAGCAGCCGCCCACAGAAGGCCCGTTTGTGGTAGATAGAGCATACTCGCTATATATAGGAGGGGCATAGAGTTGATCTGTATGTACACGTTTGTTTACATCTTCTCGTCATCATTATGGCGGCATGCATGTATGTATGTATGACGTACGTATGTATATGGTATGGGACATGTGTCACATTTACCTACGCAACTACTACTACTACTACTGCTGTTGTTGTCTGTCGTATTTTGTTGCATACTGCTATATAATTAACAATATATGCGCGCCATCCGACAATGTGTGTAATCAACGACTATTTTAACGAAAGACTTATTAATAGTGTTCCAAAAAAGACTAAGGAAGAGAAGAAAGTGAAAAGAACACTCTCCAGAACAAAAGCACAGGACTATCGTAAGACAAATCATACAAGGAGTACCACTGCACAGCAGCAGCTAGTTCTACGATAAATAGTGCATCAACCCTCATTCAGAGAAAGAAGTATTACGGGGAACCATAGTAAATATAGGACCTACGGCACACAAAAACCTATATATTTTCCTATTTTTACTTACAATATTTGGTCCTATTTACTATGTATGGTCCCCCGTAGTAGAAGAGTTCAAGAAGATGAGTACAAAATGTGAATACAGCGCTACGGCCAGCACCCAAGAGAGAAAAAATCATACGAGTAAGAATCAGGAAGAGAAGTGTATGAGGGATACTACTGATTTAAGCAAGGATATTTGGTTTATATAGGAACGGCATCTATTACGCTATTTTGTCAGAAGGAAAGCGTAATAATAAAGAGTACTATATGGTACGACACAAAAAAAAAAACAGTGCGTATATATTACACGCGGTGATGGTACACGTCAAGATAAATATATGTGTAGGCCGCTATACTGCTGCAGTGTGTTGTGATGTGAAGCTGTATTTCTGGCCGCCTCATACATATGAGCACCCTCCATTCCTCGATCCACTCCGAGAAAAACGCGGGGCCGAAACGGCGCACATGCAACGCATACGCACTGATATCCGTTAGAAGATCATGCTGCACTCTGCCCGGGAATGCAGTCTAAACCCTTGACATTCGCATGAGACTCCGAACGAACGGTGACAGTAGCTGTAGGCCATCATATACCTGGTGGTAGAAGATATCGACCAGACAGAGAGTGCGGTGGTATACATGTATACTATTATTATTAGGCTTGCCATCCGACAATGTGCAGCATGAGCTTCATCACATCACCGTTGATCGATCAAAACATTCCTGGAAGAAGAAATCCCCGGCTACAAAGGAAAGCCATGCACAAGGTCTATCTATCTTTTATGTCTACTTCCTTTTATGCCGTATCTACGATGCAATATATGTGCTGTCTTTACTCCCTCCTACATCTATCAATATTGTTGATCACAGCTGTGGCGTAGATGCGCATATTCATTCATATGTGCACACACACGATGACAATCTAGTCAATCCCATCCAAGTTAAGCGTGAGCCGCAGTCCACGACAACAAGTAGGAGACCATCCCGATTTTGTTCCAGCATTCCCATTATTCTGTTTGATATGCAGATGGTAAGAAACACTTCTATTAAAAATAGTGGCGGATGCCATAAAGTATAGTGCTGTTTGTGAAGTATATATACGTATGACTTAGTACGTGTATATACAATGTATTATAAGTATCACAAGTCTACTGAAAGTGTAAAGAGTACGTATTATACTATATATTACCGGTGTACACAGCAGTAGTATCCCTCCCATTGTGCTTTGTATACCGCTATATCACTAATACGAGGGGGGGGGGGGGGGGCGTGGTTGGGCGTGGGGGGGGGGGGGGGTGTACTCATTATCATGCATGGCCGTAGTCGTATGACCATAGACCCTCGCATCCCTACCATGCCGGGGCGGAGCATGTCGGGTTTTCGCCGACCAGGCAGACATTGCTTGCACTAATCGCGAAGCGCCGTGAGGTGTCTGGCGAGTCGCATGGAGGGTAAGCTGCATCCTACGAAGAACACATGTGAGGCGGACTTGCATATGGATAACAACTTCGATGATGAGGGGGGGGATTATGGGGGAGTGGGGGGGGGGGGGGGGGGGGGGGGGGGGGGGGGGGGGGGGGGGGGGGGGGGGGGGGGGGGGGGGGGGGGGGGTACTCATTATCATGCACGGCCGTAGTCGTATGACCATAGACCCTCGCATCCCTACAAGGCCGGGACGGAGCACGTCGGGTTTTCACCGAACAGGCAGACATTGCTTGCACCAAGCGCGAAGCGCCGTGAGGTGTCTGGCGAGTCGCATGGAGGGTAAGCTGCATCCTACGAAGAACACATGTGAGGCGGACTTGCATATGGATAACAACTTCGATGAGTTGGGGGGGGGGGGGGGGGGGGGGGGGGGGGGGTACTCATTATCATGCACGGCCGTAGTCGTATGACCATAGACCCTCGCATCCCTACAAGGCCGGGACGGAGCACGTCGGGTTTTCACCGAACAGGCAGACATTGCTTGCACCAAGCGCGAAGCGCCGTCAGGTGTTGGGCGAGTCGCATCAAAGGGTGAGCTGCATCTTACTGAGAACCACTTTAGAGGCGGATTTTCTTGCATATGGATGACAGCATCAATGAACTGGTTTAATTTCTGGTGCGGCCAGTTCCAGAGACAGCAACGGGTTTACTACGTCAAAATGCCTCGTGGGTGCCTCACCATATACACACACTACGCGATACGATCACCCCCCTTGTGCGGAGGGAAGGCTCTCCCCGCGCAAAGTGATCTAACTTGACCGCCAGCCGTGGTAACCGCCGAAAAAAAAAAAAAAAAAAAAAAAAAAAACGGTACCCTGACTGTCTATAGCTCACGTGGTGAGAGGCGTGTTTTACAGCGTCGTCGCCAACCGACGCCAACCCAGCCTAAACATACCAGGTATATAATAGGGGGGGGGGGGGGGGGGGAGAAGAGGATAGGGGGTCCTGACCCAATAGACTGGTAGCTGGGGATATATGGCCGCATCATCGTCATGATGCGATTTGTGCGGTTAAAGCATGCCCTAAGCCACTTGGCAAAGTGCTTTTAGACGCCTAAAACGTGTTTTCACCTACGGAGAGGGAACTAAAAAGGCGCCTTGACAAAAATTGTTTGACCTGTTTCATCTCGGAGAAAAAAAAAAACACGTAGCACAACACAAGAACCTATCCTTTTGCGCACGCTAAACTGCAATTCCAACCTTGAAGTCGCGGCAGCCCAACAGCGCAACAACAGCCAACTAAAAATGCCGTGTTGTGTGGGTGCGCATGTCCGGCAGATGCATAACCGTACGCGACATACCGTCAAAAACTCTCCATCTCCATGCCGATGGATGTGAATCCGCTACTCCCCCCCCGCCCCCCCCCGCCGCCGCCGCGTCGCCGATCATTCAAAATTGAAGCGAGGCTCTCTCCGCGAGAGATCGCGGCCTAGGCTACTACTATTACGGGGGATCATGGTAAATAGGACCAAATGTTGTTGGTAAAAATAACAAAATATATAGGTTTTTGTATGTACCGTAGGGCCTATTTAATATGGCCCCCCGTAATAGGTGATCACGAGTATGAACAAGCCCCTTTTCTCACCGGCGCGTGCAACGATGTGGGTACAACAGTGCCGGTTGCCCTCTATAGTACCGGTTGAATATAATTGCGGCTACCCGCTGTGTTAAAAGAGTCTGTAATTTCGCTTGGCCCAGAATAAGGCTTTAAGTATTGCCGGTTGCCTTCTATAGTCCCGGTATTAATGTCGTCTGGCGCAAACCGGCACTACATGCAGGGGCCATTATATTGTACATATATACATACCAGGTATATTTATATATACAGTATAAGTACAGTTTATATATTATTTTCAAGTACAAACGGTTTTTATATTTCGGGACAGAGTGGTGTGTAGCAATGAACGTTGTGTTGTATTGATTGGCCATCTTCCCGTTTTGTACTCGTGTTAAATGTATGAACGCTATGTCCGACCAGATTGTTGAGTTCGCACAAGGACACGATCGTTTTTTCAGCGCCCTTCTTTTTTCCAGAACGGGAAGGTGTGGCTTTTATCACCGACTACCGAAACAACATAATAACCCTCTCCTTTTGTTATGACAGTCCCGTTTCGGGGACAGACTACTCGGAATTTGAGCAGTTTGTCCACAAAACTAAACGGGACTACACAGCAGTCTTTAGGAAGGTTAAGGTAGTATCGGAAAGACCTGGCCGAGTGCGTGCAAGGATAGCCTTCCGCAAACACTGTATGTTATTAATGTTCCACTTTTTTTAGCATCCTTTTTAAGTACGGTTATTTATTGTAGACCGAACGAACACCGCTGAAAAACTATCGCACACCCCCTCCGCGAACCCAACGCTCTTTTCTCTGACGGTGGAAGCCTCAGCAGAGGGCATTATTGTTAACCAACGTTGTCGGAAGGTTATTTTGCGTTCGACGCGTGATTTTGCCTCGTAAGGGCAGCTCCTAATTTTTGTGAGGCTCTTCGCTCGAAGAGCTCTCTTCTCTATACCTCTCGTGTGTGGTGGAGAGCACATATATACCGCCCTGTTCCTCTTACCAGCTTTTTTTGTATCTCTGCACCCGCTTCGCACTCGCCCGAAACCCCCATTTCGTTTATCTGGTATCCTTTCGTTTTTTCTTGTAATAAGAATAGTCTTCTGAGACTTGAACATAACGAAATGTGTGATAGTAACGGAGGTATCGAGAGATCTCTACTTCTAATTTGTTTTCAATTTGACCAGTAAAACTCACGTATACTCGTTATTATTAGTAGTTCTTCTCTTCGTTTTTTTCATTTCTTTTTTTTCTCCCCTGTCAGGGCCGGCCCTTGGGTGGTGCTCGAGGAAAAGTGTTGCGAAACATCAACAATCAGGTTTCCACGACATATTACGGGGGTCAATAGTTAACAGGACCTAGTATGGTATACATAAAAACCTACCTACTTGCCTATTTTTACTAACAAAAATTTGGTCCCATTAACTATGGACCCCCCGTAATAGTAGATCGAGTACAACTACTACCAGTTGTGGCAGTTCCTAGCCTTAGCAGCTCCATCAGTCGGATTTTGTTTTGGCCAAAACGATGCTACATGCATACATATCTCCCCCAATTGCGACCCCCCCCCGTTTTCGTTACAGCAAGCAGTCGTACCACGCCTCGTTTCACTCTGTCCCAAAATATTAGATTCGTTTTATTTCGAAGTTGAATACAAGCAATCCTTGTATTCACGGCCACTATGTCCCGAAACATGCGGGATGTTTTTATCGAGAGATATAGTGCCGTTATTAATAGTAGGTCATCAGCTCCAAAAAGTATTACACGTAGAAAGAAAACGCCCCCTGCGATCGTTATTGTCTTCCGTGTACAGCTTTTTTCACCCGCCATGGATCTTCCACACCCCTTTTCGCCCCCGAGATGAACCCTTCGCTGTGTCTGCTGCTGTTTTTCCCCCGCTCACCGTACCCCGAGAAAAGAGGCAGAAAAACTTTCCACCGCGAAGAAGGAGAAGGCTCGTACAAATGATCTGCTGGAGGTCTTCTAGATATCTACTGTAGATCATCTAGATCATCTACTACAGTAGATAACCTACTGCACATCATCTGTAAAAGATTATCTAAGTACTCTACTGTAGATTATCTACTGCGCATCATCTACCGTAGATCATTCAGATCACCTACGGTAGACTACCTACTGCGCATCATCTGCAGTAGACAATATGCTGTAGACCATCTGCTGTAAATCATCTAGGCTGTCTACGGTAGATCATCTACGGTAGATTACCTGCTGCACATCATCTACAGTGGACAATGCTCTGTAAATCATCTGCTGTAAATCTTCTACCGTAGATTCTCCACTGCACCTCGTCTACTGTAGATCGTCCAGGCAATCTACTGTATGTGGATCATCTACCGTAGATAGTCTATTGCACATCATGTGCAGTAGACAATATCCTGTAGGTTATCTACGAACCGAAAATGCTAATGCCAAGTAGATGAATGAACTATTACGGGGAACCATAGTAAATAGGACAGTAGGCAATATTCTGTAGGTCATCTAATACTTACAGTAGATGCTAATGCCAATTAAATAAATGAACCATTACGGGGGGGGGGGGGGCATAGTAAATAGGACCTACGGCGCACACAAAAGCCTATATATTTACCTGCTTTTACTAAAACTGTTTGATCCTATCTTCTATATAGTCCTCCGTAACAGCGGCAGGTGTATGCAAAGATAGGGTGTACACCGTAGATGATATAGTAGATGATCTAGATGGTCTACAGTTGATGATCTGCAGTATTAAGGGGAACCACAGTAAATAGGACCTAAGTCGGACACAAAAACCTATATATTTACCTATTTTTAATGACAACGTTTGGTCCTATTTACTACGGACCCGCGTAGTAGGAGATGTCGCATCGTACAGAACATCCCACCACCCCAGCAAGCATGCGCGAGGACCAAAAAAAAAAAAAAAAGCCGGGGCAATCACCCCCGCTTGACAAACATCCAACACAACGAGCACACAAATCGTACAGATAACTCAAATCAGTACGGACCCGTCTGCTCCCACGGATACTAGTCATCAGCTAGATCATCTTGCGCAGTAGATCATTATCTACTGTAGGCCATCATCTAGATCACGTTGTGGTCTCTCCGATGTGCGCGACGATAACCCCTTTTTTTAGCACCGCATTCACACGGTGGGGACAAAACAGCTGAAACTAAAGTCAAATTTAGGTACACGGACACCGCAGCACTGATGGGGGCAAAATAGTTGTGTTTACTCGCTTCGCCGTAGGATACCTTACCCGCCCCCGCAGCACTGATGAGGGCATACGTAGCAGGTACTGGCGCTCGCACGACTCGGCAAAAAAGGACAGCGGCAAGGCTGGTTGGTCCATATCACGGTGAGCGCTAGACGCGTTCTACGATGGAGGTGCGTAGCACGTTTCCGCTAAAATGTTTTCTGAACGACGGAGCTCCTTAACCCAGAGTCGCCGGAATGCCGATCTTGTTTCGAATATTGACGTTTTTGTACACTTGGGGCCACGGGATTATCATCGGGATGGAATTCGATTTGTTGCTATTTCGGGGGACCATAGTAAACAGGACCATATATTGTCATTAGAAATAGGTAAATATATAGGTTTTAGTGTGTACTGTAGGTCCTATTTGCTATGGTCCCCCGTAAGATAATGTCAGTTTTCGGGTTGAGGTATGGAGCTCCTTAAGGTCAAGTGAGGAGCCTAAAACAAAATTGGGGGGTGAACCTCTATCGTAGAACACCGCCTGGCTACTGAAAGATGGCTGCCTGCTCCACGGAGGGTGTGCCCGCCGCCCATCTGCCGGCCCGCGTGGGCAGCAGCGTCGCGGAGTGTTGGTGCGCGCTATTTCCTAAAAAAACGTGCAACTACTGCTCCATGATGAGCTTCAACGTTGATTACTCAGAAACGTCATCTAATAGGTACCCGAAGTTTTGAAAAGAAAATCGAGGACGGCGTTGTTCGTATACGAAGGAATTGCGCGCCTGTTTTTGGGCTGCTTTTGAGTCACGTGTTGTTCATTAGTAAGGAGCTGTTGATAGCGTAACCGGATGCTGAGCTGTGGCGTGAGTCCCGTGAGACTCAAGCAGCCCTAAATGTTGGGTTTCTTTTGAGTCACGTGTTGTTCATTCGAAGGAGATGTTGATAGCGTATCCGGATGCTGAGCTGGCGTGGGTCCCGTGAGCCTCAAGCAGCCCCAAATGTTGGGCTGCTTTTGAGTCACGTGTTGTTCATTCGAAAGAGATGTTGATAGCGTAACCGGATGCTGAGCTGGCGTGAGTCTGGTGTCTCAAGTAGACCAGAAAAGGTGCCAGGTATTACTGGGCACCATAGTAAATAGGACCTATGGTGCACGCAAATACCGATATACTTTTTCGTATCTGTTTTGCTGAAAATGTTTTGTCCTATTTACTGTGGACCCCCGTAATGGTCATTTGCGGCGCAACAAGAAGCAGCGACGAGACGCTGACCAACACTATAGGTAGAGCTTCAAAAGGCACGAGTTGGTTTGATTGACGGCACTCTCCATGTTTCAATTCATTGGATTCTATTACGGGGGACCATAGTAAACAGGACCTGCGGTACACACAAAATACTATTAATATAGGTGTATATTATATATATATTACATATTTTTAGTAACAATGTTTGGTCCATATTTACTATGGTCCCCCGTACTGTTAATGGTTACCCTTTTTTAGGTGTGGATGCTATAAATGGAATAAGCGCTGCATGTTGACTATCAGATGGCAAATATAACATAATGATGATTACACTGCTGTCAAACCGACCTTTGAGCGACCTTGAGCACAGGCGATTTTACGCAGGGTGTTGCGTACGCAGCGCTCGCCTGCTGAGCACAATTTTTCTCCCAACCCAAGTTCGCTTCGCGTCTCCTAGAGTGCGAGCCTGTGGCGATTTTCTCTAGTAGGTTACTTTGCTGACCGCGGGCCAACACTGCATTTGGTGAGGGACTCCAAGCCGCTGGCGGGAGCTTCGGAGTGCGAGGTATCGCGTGTGCGTCGATCAACGGGGCTGGTTTGTGCTGATTCACTGCCAGGGGTACCCAATAGCTGCCATTGTGGCCCGCTGACCCGCTCACCCCACAGTGGGCTAGTGGTACCCTCAAATGCTGCTATTACGGGGGTCCATAGTTAATAGGACCTATGGCATACATAAAAACCTATATATTTACCTACTTTTACTACACAATATTGGGTCCTACGTACTGTGGTCCCCTGTAATAAGAGTTGGTGCTGGAGTTCGAATCCCACATGGGCCCGCCGAACTTTTGAGTTTTTTTTTCAAAACAAAATAGATGAAAAAACGGGATGAATTGCTGAGAGTGCTTATATGAACAGCAGTAGCGTGGGGAGGCGCCGTTCGATGCTAATGATGGTCGACGAGGGGGGAAGAAAGGGCTGCAGCCGTCTCCTCACGATTGAAACGTCGGCTAAGGCAAGAATCGCAGTGGGGAGGGAGGAGGGAGAAGAGCCTGCTTGCGTTTTGACCCGGATCTGAGTCACGACTAGAAAGCAGGGGCAGAGAAGAAAACGGCGAAGAGAATAGACGGCATGCAAAAAAAAAAAAAAAAAAAGCGGCGGCGTCGGGGGCGGGGGCGGGGGCGGGGGCGGGAGGGTATATTCATGTTTATGCATGACCGGAGTTGAATGACCATGGACCCTCGCAACCCTCAATGCCAGGACGGAATACGTCGGGTTTCCACCAACCAGAGGCAGGCACGGCTTGCTTGCACCAAGCGCGAAGCGCTATGAAGATGCTGGGCAGGGTCGCATGAAGGGTTGAGAGCTATCATACACCTTACCGAGAACCGCCGCTTGTGGGGCGGACTTTCTTGCCTACATGGGTGACAGCGTCGAATTACTTGTTCCTTTCTCTGGTGGGGGCCCTTCGTGAGGGGGCGAGAGGGGGGAGGGGGCGGGGTGCTCATGTCAGGCATTCGTGTGACTGTAATAGACCATCGCATCCGGTATTTTGGGGTCAAAACAAACCGTAAACCACGAGCATTCCGGGGGGCTTCGGGTCGGCGTCCCCATCCGTGCGAAGGGCCCACGCTCGAGTCAGGAGTCAGGGGCGATGCCGGCCACCTCTTCTCATGGCACGCCCGTGGAAGGGTTCTTCCGACCTGGTGGAGAATTCTCGATGTCCAAATCCGACACGGTCCCCCAAGGACCTAATCGAGAGGATAATTGACGATAGAAAAACAAACAAGAAATGACGAGCTTGCAGCAACGGCCATCCCTCCTGCGAAAATTATTGATGGCGCGCGGGGGTGGGATTCAACCAATTGGTGTTCCGAGTTACAAGGTCAAAGGAGGACGAGGAGTCGCGCACGGTACGGGCCCGAAGCAACATGATCTCCTACCGGCGCTGACTGCTGGGCGCGCTCACGTCGCTCGTAAAGGCGGTCGACAACACCAAAGGGTCCAGATGTTTAGCCACCTTCTCCAGTTTTAGGGGGGTCGGGGGACGGGACAGGGTCAGGGCTACTACTACGGTAGTTAAAAGGGTTGGATCTAACCTACGCTCGAACCTCCGGAGGCGTGTTTGCCTTCTTTCTGTACGGGTACCGTCTGAGTGTTTTGAGGCCCCTCCCTTGAGAAGCTCTGTACCCCAGCCATTTGCTTTTTTTCGAAGAAAAACTGAAAAGGCAGACCGATGAAAAAATCCCAAAGCCTACTATTACGGGGCGACCCATAGTAAATAATAGGACCAAATATTGTTAGTAAAAAAGGCAAATACATAGGTTTTTGTGAGTACCGTAGGTCCTATTTACTATGCCCCCCCGTATTAGCAACAAAGAGTAGGAAAAAAATACGTATCACGAAAAGAAATGCTGCAAAATACTACTGTCAATGATGGTCTTCCAATGATTGTTGGGTCAAGGACGCCGGTCAGTCAGAAAATAGTTTTGACCGAAACGTGATGCGTACCTCCATCCCAGGACAAGGAAGTGCTTCCTGCAGTCGATCAAATCGTGCCGTGTTAGAGATGCAGCGCGATCCTTTGAAGTTCCGCCGGGACGAGTTTTTTTTGTTGTTTTCATTACGTAGGATCGGATCTACAATAATATATGAACGGCGAGATGTAGGATCTAGGTTATCTATCTGTAGACGATAATATCTGTAGATTGTCCGTCCGGGGTGTAGAAGACTTGGCAGGCTGAAATGATGGGGTGGAGGTGACGGAGGTTCTCATCTTGGGAGGCGGGAAAAGGCGTGGGTTTCTTGCGAGGGAGAGTGCTGTTGATAGAATAGGGTGTTGTACGCATACAGGCTGACCGTGACCGTATGTAGTATGCATAGAAGTTGGGGGTCACCCCCCCCTTTAGAGAGTTTCCCTATAGGGGGGCGGGAGCGTGGGGGGGGGGGGGGGGGGGGGGGGGGGGGGGGGGGGGGGGGGGGGGGGGGGGGGGGGGTACTCTTTGTCATGCATGGGGGGGGGGGGGAGATGTGTGTGCTGTTTTGACATGAAATCGTTCTTTCTAGCAGAGCAGACTACATCAACCAGTGCATCGAGTGTCCGTCCTGATTCCTTGTCCTAGAAGAGATGCTGACTACGATGTGGTTAAAGACCGCAGTGAGACAGAGAAAAAAAACAGTACGTACCAGGTACCAATCCAAGTCGCCGTTTCGAGTCTACTACGTTGACGATAAATCGTACTGTACTCTGTTCCTTTACATAAGAAGGAAGGCCTTAAATGTACATTACTACGGGGGACCATAGGAAATAGGACCTACGGTACAGGCAGAAAACTATATATATATATACCTATTTTGAGTCACAATGTTTGGTCCTATTTACCATGGCCCTCCGTAATAGTACACTGAACTGATGTATCATCATATTACGGGGGTACATAGTTAACAGGACCTATGGTGTACATAAAAACCTATATATTTACCTATTTTTACTAACAAAATTTGGTCCGTTAACTATGGACCCCCGTAATATAATAATAATAGCGATCGATTGTGACATCTATCTGTGTATTGTTTTGGGCTGTCAGATGTCATATTAGCGATATAGGGATTATCCTGGGCTGGGCAATTGATCGAAATTTTACCCCCATGCATAGCCCTCAGTATATATATAGCTATTAGGTGCCGTATAATATCTAATATCTTCCTCGCTGCAAGCGAAATCAGAGGGGGCTTGTTGTTCCCTTTAGACGCTTCTTTGAGGGGAATGGACACGCCTGCGTCCACGCGCGTACGAGAGCGCTCAACGTTGAAGCTCGTCACACCGCGCGTCATTGCGTGCACACGGCAATCGCACAACGAAGCTGACGAATAAATTTACTCACGAACACATGTCTGATGTAGCATGTGGATGGTGTTATTGGAGTAAGCTCATCAGAAGTACGTCTTGTTGTCAGATGGAATAATATCCGTCTTTCAGACACGTACGTACTGCTGCTACGTACTCTGTTCTGAAACAAGCGCGGGTCGTTTTCATTGAATATCACTACTTGTAGGATACAAGTATCCTGCAGCATACCACTCTGACCCAAAATATAAGGACCGTTTAGAATGAATAATTATATGCTAACGGTCCCTATATTTCAGTTGATATTAGCGGTAATATTTATGGAGTGCAGGGGCGTTTCGGTGTACGTACGTACGCTGTTGTTGTTCTTGCATGATTAACTCTCGAATCAAGGAGTCCGTATCAGGCTACAACGACGACCAGACACCAGATACATTTAACACCACACGAACACCACTAGAGTCCAGAACGTCATCCCCGTTCATACTCTAGCCGTAAATATAGTCACCGTTTAGATTCTGAAGTCAAGATAGATCGTGCACTATTACATACGTGTATTGTAACGGCGCCTCCGCCTAGTGGTGGACGTCAAAGCGAGCGTAAGGGGGGGAAAGCGGGACATAGAATTTCATGCCACAGCCAGCGGTTGGTGGTAGGATAGAGCTGCAGTGGTATATATATATAATATACGTACGTACAACTATCCTTTCTTCAGGTTCATATTCGTATGGTGAAGTCTTTTGGGAATAGCTCTGTACGAATACATGTTTGTTTGTCGTACCTCATGCTGGTTGTGGTAGATAGATAGATATGGTGTGCACATGTGACCTCCTCGCGCAAAAGCCGACATCATCGAGGACAAATAAAAAATACCATGGTATTTAAAGATGAACGAGCGCGAGTGATGTCAATCAAAAGCGCTGTTGTTGGTAGAACCGTCGCGAGAGGAAAAAAAAAAAACGAAAAAACCGCACGCACGCGCAATATATTCGTTCGCTCAGTGGAACCCTCGATCTATTTATTTCCTACATATATTGCGCGAGGACAGCAACACACACTGGCTATTAAATATTTCCCGAAAATGTGCGTGTGGAGTGATAGCACCACAGGCACAGCAGTAGAGGCACACCGCAGATAGAGGCTTCCTGACACAAACCAACACCAAAAGGTAACTTTGTATGTATGCACAGCAGCCAATATGTATGTCTGGTATAATACGGGTATGGCGTATGAACGTTATACATACAGCAAGACTGAGTATATACCATGGATGGATGGATGTGGGATGCGAACGAGCCGCGAGCTTGCACGTGGAGTACATGGAAACGAATATTGTACACGTTACAAAAAAAGGAATACGTCCCGTATATTACATATATATATATATTCCCAAATATACACATACACTCTTCTTGAATGGATTCTGCAGGTTCAGATCTGAGATGTTGTCTTGTTCCTCACATACCAGGTACTGACTTTTTTTCATCATCACTTTTACTTTCCAGCCCACTCGTAGGAGGTTTCATTCACCCTCGACGATCTTCTGGACAAGCCGTGGTCACAGGTGTCGTCCCTTCTCCCCCCGGTACGTGCCTTTAGTTTTTATCGCGCATAGGGTTCAGCATTCCCACTGCTCGTCGACTTTCATCGAATGTACAGCTAACTCACGCTCTCGCGCTTTCCGCTATTCAATTTTACGCAAGAAAAAGTCCCTACGAGTACGAGCATGCACTCGGTGAGACTCGAACTCACGAAATTGATCTTGATAGGCTCGCGGACCACCTACCAAGCCACCGGGGACGCCGGTACTACTGCTTGTATATCCTGCGTGAGGCCATATAAAACCCCTACTCGTATCACTATTGTTGCTAAAAGTATGCCCGATCGAAGCACCACTAGTAGGGGGGGCATAGTAAATAGGACCTATGGTACACACAAAGACCTATATATTTACGTATTTTTACTAACAAAATTTGGTCCTATGTACTATTAATATGGTCCCCCGATATATATAATAGTATGACACGCAGCTTGCAAATTCTTCTTCGGCGAAATTCTCGATCTCACAGCTATTTAATAGCCGTTTTATTTTTGGTTCTAAATATTAAGTTCTACGTGATGTGGTGTGGTAAATCCTGCTCGTAGTTCTCTTTTTTTGGCATGCACAACCATAATGTCCCTGTAGGTACATGCTATACGCTGGGGAGGGGCACACGTCTCCATCCACCTATATTACCGGCGTCCCCGGTGGCTTGGTGGGTGGTCCGCGTGCCTGTCAAGATCAATTTCGTGGGTTCAAGTCTCACCGAGTGCATGCTCGTAGGGACTTTTTCTTGCATAAAAAATTGATAATAAGCGGAAAGCGCGAGAGCGTGAGTTGGCTACATTCATTCGATGAAAATCGACGAGCAGTGGGAATGCTGAACCCTATGCGCGACAGAAAATAAAGGCACGTACCGGGGGGGAGAAGAGGGACGACACCTGTGACCACGGCTTGTCCAGAAGATCGTCGAGGGTAAAACCTCCTACGAGTGGGCTGGAAAGTAAAAGTGATGAAGAAAAAATAAAAAAAAAAATAAATATATATATATTACACCGTCTACCTGACAGTCTGTATCGGTAGGGCAACACGGCAAGATATCTCACACCACCTCTGCTGGGATAAAATTGTTTTTGGTTTTTCATTTTTTTTGTTTATCCTCCGGCGGATTGATTGGTAAAAATAAAGCTTAAGCTCACCACACTTCCACGTTCCAATTTTCGTGTCGTGTGTCAATTTAGCCCATGGCTCCCGTTGCAACATCAGAACAGGCTGCTGTTTCCCCTGGAGTTTGGGCACGCGCGTTGACCCGACCTGAACCCCGAGAGGAGCAGGTGCGGTGGAGATAGCCACCCGGGAGAGTCATCACATATATCTCCCGGGTAGTGTGTGGGACTCGCGCGAGCTCCCCCACTAACAAAAACCGAGGCTATGAGGCCTTCTTCCCGCCGGACTCGGTCCAGTTACGGTCCTCCCTATATACCCGTAGGGGCGTTGGTTTGAGAACCGTAATTCTCCAAAAAAAAGAAACAGGGGGGATAGAGGGCTTTATTTAAGGGGCTCACACATAAGAAATAACGCGAAGAATGACGGCGGCTTTTACCGATTTAAAACGCGCAGCACAAGGTAGCACACCCCCTCGCGGTTTGTCGACAACGGGGTGGGCTAGCCTTGCTGAGTACGACGAAAAATATGCAACTTCCTCGCACGACGAAGTCTTTCCAAAGCCACTACACACATTCTCGTTGTGTGCGCCCCTCCCCCCCCCCCCCCCCCCCCCCCCCCCCGCCATCCATCCAGTTGTTTGGTAGGGACCCCGCGGTCTGGAATTCGCCCCAGGCGCGGGGGGGGGGGGGGGGGGGGGAGGGGGGGGGGGGGGGGGGGGGGGGGGGGGGGGTGTACTCATTATCATGCATGGCCGTAGTCGTATGACCATATACCCTCGCATCCCTACAATGCCGGGACGGAGCACGTCGGGTTTTCGCCGACCAGGCAGACATTGCTCGCACCGAGCGCGAAGCGAAACGTGAGGTATTGGGCGAGTCGCATGGAGGGTGAGCTGCATGCCTACTACAACTGTAAGAACCGCTTTAGAGGCGGATTTTCTTGCATATATATATATATATATATATTATATATGGATGACAGCATATCAATGAATTGATTTTTATTTTCTGGTGTGGCCACGTGGCCGGGGGGGCCGGGGGGGGGGGGGGGGGGCGCGGAACGAGAAATAATGGCGGCATTTTATCCATAGGGAAGGTCTCGACGAGATCCAATCCATCCAACATCCACTACGAAGAGACGCGAAGGATATAGGATATCGGCGCATTTTTGCGCTCGTTCCACGTCGACAAAAAATCAGTCAGCAGCTTCTTGGAAAATAATTCAAGACGCGATGTGTTATCTCGAAGAGCCCGTTTGATGAATATGACCGGAAATATAGTAATCATTTCGAGTCTGAGATGAACATTGAAAGGATGTTATATTTCCGGTCAGAGCGGTATATAAGACCCCTGGTGTATGGCTGGTATATGGTATGGCCGGAAATATAATAATAAACATTTCAAGTCTGAGGTGAATATAAATGGGGTGTTATATTCCCGGTCAGCACGGGTATAAGATACCCCAGTGGTTGCGATAAGGTATGGGCTACGTATATTGTTGGCCGTTAATATAATGCCCGTTTGGACTATGGTATGAAGAGAAAAAAGGAGCTTACATTCCCGGTCACAGCAGTGTAGGCTACACGTACTTTTCCGTCCATATATTATTATTATTATTAGGCTTTCCATCCGACAACGTGCAGGTTGATGAGCTTCACCGTTGGTCAATCAAAGCATTCCTTTGGAAAGAAGAAATACCCGGACACAAAGGAAACCCATGCACAAGGTCTGTCTACCTCGTATGTCTACCTCCTTTATTATTTTCGACCCTCTTTTTTTTCTGACGCGTTCTACGTTAGAGAGGTAATAATAGCACATTTATTCCGCTATACGTTTTCTGAATGACGGGGCTCCTTGACCCAAAATCGTCTAAATGCCAATCTTGTGTAGAAAAATGACTTGTTTTGTACACTTGAGCCATGGGATTGTTCATCAGGATGCAATTCGATTTCTGCTGAAGTCAGTTTTCGGGTAAGGTGTGGAGCTCTCCAAGTAAGGAACTTCAGGAAAATTATGGCGAACCTCGAACGTAGAACGCCTCTTCTCTGCTTCCTCGTGATCGCCACTAAGAGCCGGGGTCACACACCAGGCTATCTTGCCCTCAACGCCACCACGTATCCGTACGGTGTTCGTGCTTTGCTTGCTTGTTACTGTTTCCGCGAGAAACTACCTTGCAGTTTTTTTCTTCCCTCGTCGACTTGCTTGCGTCGACTTGCGGATGTGTATGTATGTCATCCCTCTCCTTCACATCAATATCGGGAGGAGTATCCTAGAATGTGCGCTTGCCTGTGTGCCCATCCATGACTCTCATCCGCAAGAGGGCGACTGTGCTCGTGTTTTTTTTTGTTGTGCAGCCTGTCCGCATAGCTTAGAAATGCACTTGCTTGGATAACAAAAAATCCAAAATGCTCTTAGAACCGCACAGCACAGCCATTAACAACAGCTATTACGGGGGTCCATAGTTAATAGGACCCGTGGTATACATAAAACCCTATATATTTCCCTATTTTTACCAACAAATATTTGGTCCTATTTACTAAGGTCCCCCGTAATAGCTTGTCCGCATAAATAAACGTGTTGACCGTTCTCTGTCTCTCAGCTCTCACAGCGTCCCGTACCAGATACATACTTTGTGTGATTTTTCAGAAGTCCTCAAGAAATATGTCGGGGTCAGCCGATAATCCGCGGGGTTCGCGGGTGGGCGTCGCCGAACGGGGGGTGGGACCCCCCTCCCCCCCCCCCCCCGAGGGGTTCCGTGTATAGGCGGAGTCCCTCGACTTCTTTTTCGTGGCTGATGTCTGCCTTTCTGCACCGGGTTCTAGAGTAAGCAAATGCTCCGAATAATAGCGTTCTCTCGGCGATCGAGGAGCACAAACTTGCCACTTTAGCAGTAGAAAAATTTGGACGTCTCGGGGTAGAGGTCAGTAAGTCCATCGACAGGCTGGCAGCTGGTGCTGGTGTCGGGGGGGGGGAGGGACGGTGGGGTCGATGGGAAGGAAAGGAGTGGTGAAGGAACGCCTACTCCGTATAGTCTCGGTGACTACACAGGTGGCCATCTCGAGGAGGGTGTCGCGGTTCAAACTCCAGCTTAGGGGTCGACCGGAATCGAGAAGGAGCAAGGGGGGGAAGGATGACAGACCCACACCGATGGCGTGGGGATGGAGCTTGGATGCAGCTTAGGATTGAAAAATAGAGCGCAAAGAGTACATATTGAGATAGAGGAAGGAGTAAAGACAACACAAAACATTGCATCGTAGATAAAGAAAAGGAGGAAGAAGACTTAGAAGGCAGATACACCTTGTGCGTAGGTTTCCTTTGTATCCGGGGATTTCTTCTTTCAGGAAATGTTTTGAGTGATCAACGTGCAAGCTCATGCTGCGCATTGTCCGATGGCAAGCATAATAATAATGGCCAATCAAAAGGTTTATCGCAACAAATACCGGACTACACTCGTGTGATACGATTATCACCCGTGTGATATTATATTATCACCCGTGTGATATTATTGCAATCCGTCTGACAAGACAGCGCACCCATATCACACGTACGCGCTGTGACAAGATAACCCCCCCCCCCCCCCCCCCCCCCCCCCCCCCAATCGCACGAGAGTTTTCCAAGAAGAGCTGATTTTTTTCGGCAACTTTTAAAAAAACGGGGAGGAGGGTGCTAACTAAAACGACAAAAAAAAAAAGTGATGAGTGTGAAAAAAACCATCTCGATCGACGAGATCCATCTGCCCATCAACGGCGCCACTTTCGAGCCGGCAAATAAATTAAATTGGCGCGAATCGCCCAAAACCGGGGGAGCGAACTTTCCTCGTGTGTGCCCCCCCCCCCCCGATCCCCCATGCTGTTGGAGAAATTGGACTCGGAAATACTTCCCTGGGGGCACGTTAAATCATCACCCGGGTGTGATACGGTAGGTACAGCATAGGAGCTCGCCTAAAAGAAACGCGCGAGTGATACGAGCAAGCCCTACTTAGAACGTTGTTGTGGCGTCGTCCCTGTTTAACCTTGAGCTTACTGGATATAGGCTGCTATTACGGGGGGCCATAGTAAATAGGACCTAATACTGTTAGTAAAAATAGGCAAATGTATAGGTTTTCATGTATGCCATGGGTCCTATTAACTATGGACCCCCGTGATATAATATAGGATTCAGTGCGGCACTCGTCGCTGCGAGCACACGGATTTCTCAAATCCAATTTTCTTATACCCTCCCCCCCCCCCCCCCCCCCCCCCCCCCCCCCCCCCCCCCCCCCCCCCCCCCCCCCAAAGAAAAAAAAGGCCTTCATACAACTTATTAAGGGCGGTGATGCAAGGATCGCTTGGTCTTCTGTTCTCGTTTTTATTGGCTTGGTAGGTTGTTCCGTCGGCAGCCGCGGGCGGGTTCTACAATCAACGACGACTGGCTGTGCCGTCAGTCAGGCTTTTCATCACGCTCTCGTAACAATATTTTCGCCTCTTTTTCCACCCTCGTGGCACGTGGGTAGTATCGTATTATTACGGAGGACCATACATAGTAAATAGGACCAAATATTGTTAGAAAAAATAGGTAAATATATAGGTTTTGATGTATACCATATAGGTCCTGTTATCTATGGTCCCCCGTAATAGTTAAGAGATGGTCGACTGCAGTGAATTCAGTGATTTTGGTGTATCTCATATTAGACTCGCAGTCCAGGGTCCACTGGCGGTGAAGACGAGACCTCGGATTTGACCTATTAATAATAGTCAACACCAAGATGTGACTTTCTTGACTTTCAGCCGCATGTACGTAATTATATACGTATACTTCGGAAATTCCGTAGTTCCCACGACTTTAATAGTACCGCAGTCCCGATTTGGGGACAAACCAGTGTAATTTCCAAGTGATTTGTCCCCAAAATGAGACTGCGGTACTAAAAGGGTTTTAAGGGGAAATGTTGAGAATTCCTCAGGGGCCTCGGAGAGATCTGAGCCCCAGATTCCTCTATTGCCCCAGATTGCGTGTTCAGTTCAGTAGAGATACACCCGAAACATTGAGCTTGCAATGGTTGTAGCGTGCATTTCTGATATATCATTGTTCATTTGATATCGAACGAGAGTCGAGAATTGAGTTCGATTTATACGTACCACTCTGGCGGATATATATATATATATATATAATATATATATTACGGGGGACGATAGATAGTAAATAGGACCTACGATACACACAAAAGCCTATATATTTACCTATTTTTATCAACAACATTTGGTCCTATTTACTATGGCCCCCCGTACCAGCATTACTAGGGGTAGTGTGTGTTCTCCACATCAAACCGCTCTGTCTATACCCGTCGACATCCAACAGCACAACAACCAGCAGGTGTCCGTGCCGATTCTTCCATCCAAAACAGAGATACAAGTTCTGTGCGTCACAAAACTGTACGAACAACTGCTGTGCGGTATTACGGGGGACCCTAGTAAATATAGGACCTACCGTAAACACAAAAAAACTACCAGGTATATGTTTTTTCCTTTTTGTACTATAACAATATTTGGTCTTATTTACTATGCCCCCCCCCCGTATTAATACGTCGCAGAAGATACTATTACGGGGGGTCCATAGTTAACAGGACCTATGGTACACATAAAAACCTATATATTTACCTATTTTTACAAACAAAATTTGGTCCCGTTAACTATGGACCCCCGTAATATATATGCTGCTGCAGTACATCTGTTATGCAGCAAGCAGAGCAGACAATGCCGATGCCATGTTCATCGTACTGTTTACGAAGAGAGAGAAAACGGCGGTGGTACAGCAGCAGCAGTGAGCATCAAATATTAATATTGCGGGGGTACATAGTTAATAGGACCTACGGTACACATAAAAACCTAAATATTTACCTATTTTTACTGCACAATATTGGGTCCTATTTACTGTGGTTCCCCGTACTAGCAGTATTTCGTATTACCACTTTTTGGTCAAAGTATTTCGGACTGACCAGCAGCGTTGTGCGCTGTTTCGATCTATTACGGTGGTCTATAATTAACAGGACCTATCACATACATAAAACCTTATATATTTAGGTATTTTTACTAACCATATTTGGTCCTGTTAACTATGGACCCCCGTAATAATAGGAATGGAAGACTGGCCCGGCCCTAACCCTACCTGTGCTCATCCACCAAAAAACGACCACACTCCCCTCTCCCCCAAGAAGCATCTACCAAAAACCCGATGTCCATCAAAATGTGGTTGCCATAGTGTTGTTCCAAAACCGACTATTACGGGGGGGTCCATAGTTAATAGGACCTATGGAATACATAAAAAAAAAAACTATATACTTACCTATTTTTACTAACAAAATTTGGTCCCGTTAACTATGGACCACCCCCGTATTAAAAGGAACGGGAAGACTTCGTGAAAGGAACTTTCCAGAACAAAAAAGCGCAGTATATAGTATCATGTATACGACAATCAAAACTGATGTGAGACGCGCACGAAGACTCGTACTATTACGGGGGTCCATAGTTAACAGGACCTATGGTGTACATAAAAACCTATATATTTACGTATTTTTAGTAACAATATTTGGTCCCGTTAACTATGGACCACCCCCGTAATACCACAAAACCAACATTCCTCCATCTCAACCACCAAAAAAACGACCACCACTCCCCTTCTTGTGTAAGCCCTCCCTGCCCTAACCACGCATCTGCAGTCTGATCTATACGCATCTACCAAAAACCCGCTGCTGTCCATCAAAATAGTTGGTCGATATAACTTGCTACGCGCATGTTTCGACGCGCAGTCAAAATTATTAATGTAACGGGGGTCCATAGTTAACAGGACCTATGGTAAAACATAAAAACCTATATATTTACCTATTTTACTAACAAAATTTGGTCCCGTTAACTATGGACCCCCGTAATAGTTGGTGTACAAAGGCTTGTTGATTTCGGGACAGAGCGGGACGTTTTTTTCCGACCTATACAGCTGCATGAGAATGTTTTGCTTGGTGAACGGTGAAGCTCATGCTGCACATTAACAATAATAATAATAATACGAATATACCTGGTAAAAGACCTTGTTTCAGTAAAAACAAGGCGTTTTTATGTTGGCACTATACATTGATGATTTAATATGACGGGCGTCCATAGTTAATAGGACCTACGGTAGACATAAAAACCTATATATTTACCTATTTTTACTAACAATATTTGGTCCTGTTTACTATGGTAGCACATTATTGTGTCATACCTGGTACTATTAATAGGCAGACCGTTTTTACTTGATGCTAGTATCAAAAAGGTCCTATTATTGGGGACCATAGTAAATATAGGACCTGCGGTACACGCATAAACCTACCAGGTATATATTATGTCCCTATTTTTGCTACGAAAGTCACAATATATGGTCCTATTTATTATGTATGGTCGCCCGTAACAATACTTCGGAACAGAGTGGTGCGGTACATAGTTTAGCGCTTTTTTGTTTGCCACCGCAAACTCATCCTACTGCTGGTACTGCACACCATATTGCAGGGGACCATAGTAAATGGGACCAAATTTTGTTAGTAAAAACGGGTAAATATACAGGTGTTTGTGTGTACCGTAGGTCCTATTTACTACGGCCCTCCTCCGTATACTAATAGTGCTGTTCCCAAGAAGAAAGGTGTTTTTGTATGTATCACCACAAACATGCGTGCAGCGGTTCTACTGGTAATATCTGAATAAATAAAAGCGTTTCGGAGCAAAAACGACGGACTTTTCTCCACCGAGAAAAAACGTTTCTTATGGTCAACCTTCTTAATTTATTAATGTTTCCGGTACGTATTGCAGACCCCTTTTAGCGGACAAACCACCACTCACTACTATTAATAGTTTTTTATAAAATTTTGAAATACGTCAGCTGTGAGTTCGACTGTGATTAAATAGTTGATACTCAACTTTGCAAGCTGCGTAATACGCCTCGTCTATATTCCATTTTTACCTAATTTTACAATTATTGTGATAAACCTTGTAATTACAGTGGTTTTTGTTCCCATAACGGGACTGTCTGCATGTATGTATTATAGTACTATACGGGGGACCATAGTAAATAGGACCTACGGTATACACTATTAATAAAACTATATACTTACCTATTTTTGCGAACATTATTTGGTCCTATTTACAATGGTCCACCGCAATAGTACTACGGGGGACCATAGTAAATAGGACCACATATTGTTAGTGTAAAAATGTACAAATGTAGGTTTTTGAGTTTACCGTGGGTCCTATTTTTACTATGGTCGCCCGTAATAGTATTGTAGTAACACCACGCCGATGACGAGGAAGCTGTTCTCATTTTTTACAACAGCACAGCAGTACTTCTACCTGACGTGTAGCTCGCGCGTGTGGTCGGAGAAGGACAACAGCAACAGGCCACGCGAATCGACCAAAACAAAACGTCTCGATGTGTGCTGGAAAACAAACAAGATCTACTATCACCGGGGACCACGGCAGTTCATATAGGACCAAATATTGGTCGTAAAAATAGGGAAATATATAGTTTTTTGTGTGTAACGTAGGTCCTATTTACTGTGTGGTCCCCCGTAATACTGTACTACTATACTGTTACTGTCGGAGGACCACATAGCTAATAGGAGACCTACGGTAACACAAACACCCATATATTTCCCTGTGTTTACTAACAATGTTTGGTCCTATTTACTATGTGTGTGTGTTCTTCACATTAAACCGTTCTTCTACTCGTCGACATCCAGCAAGCCCAGTGTCCGTGCTGATTCTTCACCCTAGAAAGATACGAGCTCTGTGGTCACAGACTACGACACAGAGATAACACACCGTAATGCATTAATAGCCTACGTAATACCATGCCTTCGCACTAGGTGCGACCGACACAACATACATACATACGCCAGCAACCAAAATACACCATGAAGAAAGAGAAGCAACGAAAAAAACCAAACCGAAAAAGAACAAGAACAAGAAAAAGAAAGAGAAAAGGAGAAGAATCCCAAATAAATAAATAAAATGGGAAGCCAAAGCTCAGACACATACATACTTACCCCGAGCATGAGCCAAAAGGGACGTGCAAGGGGAAAGATACACGAGAAGGAAAAAGGGGACTATGCATCCCGGTGAACACTTAACTAAGTAAAAAGAGCAATAGTGAGTGGGCCAAAATACGCTCGTCACCCACCCACTATGTAGTACTTCTTTCATAAGGATAAGAAGGGAAAAAAATCAAAATGCATACCGAACGGCCGCAGCAGTTGGCGGTACGAGTAGCAAAGAAAAGTCCAACCTATTAGTCGGCCTGGTACCTTGCTACCCTATCTGCGGTCTCTCTGCTACTCTCTTCTACCGCGGTTTCCCTTCTACTCCTCCTGTTCCACCCCCTGCCCCCATACACTTGTACGGTGTTCCCTCTACCCCTCCTGCTGTTACCCCTCCCCCCATTCCCTCTAACACTACCTGCAGCGGATGCACGGCGCTGTCTACTCAGCTTTGCCTCAGCCTCGTGCCACCTGCCCATGAACTGTTCAGCTGCTTCGAGGATTCCACGGTACCACTTTCCCGTCTGTTTTGCTGCAGTGGGCCACAGTGCAGTCCCAACTCCAAAGACTAAGGGGGAGTCTTCCGTTGATCCCTCGGTGGCTTTGAACACTCTAAGGTCCTCAGCAATGGCCCTAGGCCAAGTCTTGGGCTGCCCGCCTGGTTTCGGGCTCCCCCCACCAGCGATCGTCCCGAACATCAACCGACTGGGCAATCGCCCCTCGTGTTGCCGCACCACAGCCCCCGCAAAGAAGAGTCGCCGTTTACGGATGGTCGTTTCGATACTTTCGCATCGTGTTATCCTGAGCGCCTTCGCATACGAGAGGGTGGTGTGGTCGGTGCGTAGTCGGCGCTGGAAACCAATGACTCGCAGAAGGACTTCGTGGTGGGTTGATCGAAGCTTGGCGAAGTGGTCCGCATTGAGGGTCCACGTCACGCAACCGTACAGCAAGGTCTCAATCACCTCGGCCTTCAGCATCCGGACTTTCAGACTAAGCGGTGCGTTCGTCCTATCGTACAGTTCCGGACCATACCGTTTGAAGCATGCCCGCATCAGACGGATTCGTCGCTCGATTTCGAAGGAGAGGTCAGCGTTCTCGTGGATAATGCCTCCTAGGTACAAAAACTGGGTCGTATGTTTATACTTTTGGCCTGCAGCTTCGATCGCGAGCGGTGAGGTGGTAAACGTCTGATCCGGTGTTCGTAGGAGCATCGTCTCTGTCTTCTTCTCGGATACCGTGAGACCTACTGCTTCGAAGACAGTCACGATGACTGTCATCATTCTTGCAAGGCCTTCCGCCGACTTCGAGACTATTCCTGCATCGTCTGCATACAACATGCCCCACACAGCCCTTTGCACGCATGCCAACGGTTCCTCTTTTCCGACAACCCTGCCCTCTTCGAGATGAACCAAATCCCTTACGATGCATTCGTCTTTGCTGAGGCGTACCAGCACGATGTGTATCGCAGCGGCGAAGAACACGTTGAACAGTAACGGCGATAGTACGCAGCCTTGCCGCAGCCCCTGGGTTACGTTGAACCAGTCCGAGTGTTCACCGTCATCCGCACGCACGCGAGCCCGCATGCCTTCGTGAAAATTGCGAATGATTGTGAGCATCTTGGTTGGTACACCAAGGCGTGTGAGTACCTCCCACAACAGTTCTCGGTCGACAGAGTCGTACGCTTTCTGCAAGTCGATGAAGCACATGTACAGGGGGATTTTCTTCTGCCGCCCGAGCTGCTGCAACCGGCGCACGACAAACAGCATATCGACTGTTGACCGTGCGGGGCGGAAGCCGCACTGTTCTTCAGGGAGTATATGCTCGGTCTCGCAGTAGCTGCTTAGACGGGACGCAACGATTTTCAGCAACACCTTGCCTGCGTGAGCAACAAGCGAAATACCCCTGTAGTTGTTGCAATCAGTTCTATCCTTCTTTTTATGAAGGGTTGTTATGATCGCATCTTTCCATTGCTGGGGGACTTCTCCCGTTACCCAAACGTTAACCAGGATACTGTGAAAATACTGCACGAAAGCGGGGTGGTCAAGTTTCAGTACTTCGACCGGGAGACCATCTAGTCCAAGGGCTTTCCAGTTTGACATACCCTTCACTGCTTCCATCATCTCGTCAATGGATGGTTCATTTCCAAGGGATATTTTCAGCGGTCGTGGTGGCCCTAGGTCGATGATCGTGGGGTCAAGTTTCGGCGATTTCGTGTTCAATAGTTTGTGGTAGTGCCCCGCCCATCTTTCACGAATTCGCGCTTGATCCCGCAACAGCGTGCCATCCTCGTCCATGATAAACTGTTCACTCCTCGCTTTCGTACCTTGCAACCCTACCGTACTCTTCAGGTGCTTGTAGAACCCTCGTTGATCGGAACTCGCGAGGAATTTCTCGGTTTCAGCGAGGTACTCCTCAAAATACGCGTTGACTCCTGCGGCGACCACTTCCTGCAGATTCGCACAGGCGGATCTCAACTTCTTCCACGCTGTACTATCTCGGGGGTAGACACGCAAGAGCTGTCTCGCATCCTCCCTCGCTGTCCATGCTACTTTGAAAGCGGCCACCGTTTCGGGGGTCTCACACCAACCGTTTCGGTGGTGGCGACGTGGTGGAGGTGGCACCTCTTTCTCAACAGCATTCATGACAGTTGTGGCGAAAAACTCAACCATGTCAGACGTGTTACGAGACTGGGTAGGTTGGTTAAGAGTGGAAACGACCCTCTCGACTATTCGGTGTCGACGCTCTCCATCGGATAAGAAAAGCTGCCTGTCGAATTCTCGGCGTTTTGGGGGTTTCAGCATTCTTCGGTTAGACGAAAAGTGACCACTAAGTCGGGCCTTGATGTACACGATGTTATGGTCTGAATCAGCCTTAGCAGGTGGTGGGGGCTGTGGGACGACTGTAACATTATGTACTCTAGGTCGGTGGACTTGACGAGTTAGGATGTAGTCGATTCGCTTACGATCATTCAGGCTGGTGCCGTCGTATGTGTGCGATATTCCGCCCTTGCGCGTGCTGAAAAATGTGTTGGCGAGCGCTAGCTTGCAACTGGTAGCGAACGACAAAAGCCGTTTGGCGTTATCACTACGAACATCTCGTCCGTATGCTCCGAACACCCTACATTCATCATCACCGCACCCTTCTATCCTCCCCCCAGTTCGCCCATTGGCATCTATAAGCACAAGCAAACACTCTTTAGCAGGAATCTGCTCAACCAGGTCCTCCAACTTTCGCCAGAATGCCCCCCCATGATAATATTATGAGGGTTACTATCACGGGGGTCCATAGTCTCCGGTGGCTTGGTAGGTGGTCCGCGTGCCTGTCAAGATCAATTTCGTGGGTTCAAGTCTCACCGAGTGCATGCTCATAGGGACTTTTTCTTGCATAAAAAATTGATAATAAGCGGAAAGCGCGAAAGCGTGAGTTGGCTACATTCATTCGATGAAAATCGACGAGCAGTGGGAATGCTGAACCCTACGAGTATGCGCGACAAAAACTAAAGGCACGTACCGGGGGGGAGAAGGGACGACACCTGTGACCACGGCTTGTCCAGAAGATCGTCGAGGGTAAAACCTCCTACGAGTGGGCTGGAAAGTAAAAGTGATGAACAAAAAATAATAATAATAGTAAAAAAATAGTAAATAGGACCAAATATTTTGTCAGTAAAAATAGGTAAGTATATAGGTTTTTGTTTGCGCCATAGGTCCTATATGCTATCTTATCGTCCCCCGTAATACTACTGTTAATACTACTACTATTGATACTACTATTACGAGGGTCCATAGTTATCGGGACCAAATTTTGTTAGTAAAAATTGGTAAATATATAGGTTTTTATGTATACCATAGGTCCTATTAACTATGGACCCCCGTAACACTACTACTACTACTACTACTACTACTACTACTACTACTACTACTACTACTACTACTACTACTACTACTACTACTACTACTACTACTACTACTACTACTACTACTGCTACTACTACTACTACTACCACTACTACTACTACTACTACTACAACTACTACCACTACTACTACTACTACTACTACTACTATAGTACCACTGCGCACTGCCGTCGGAGGAGAGAGTAGGGCAAACATACCACGGATGACATCATGAATGACGAGGACACCGCAAACAGAACAGTTGCGACTCACAGCAGTAAAACACAACACACTACACACCACCACCACCGCCACCACCACCACCACCGCCGCAAAATACAAAACAAAACAACTATTTTTGTTGCGAGTGTCCGTCATACATAGCAATCAGAGCCCACGATGGGCCCCGACACCCAGTCATCATGATTACGGTATTGTGGTACGTGCGAATATCAATGTCCTCTTCCTCCTGAATTGTTCAATTCACACCATACTGTTATCCCGACCGGCGGTGAATTTGAGATTGCCGCCATCCATTCAACATCAACCTACATCCCTTTAGAGCTGCTGCTTGCTGCATGCAGTGCACAGCTGTCTCGGGTTGGGGACAAACCAGTCAAACTTCAAGTAATATGTCCCCAAAACGGGCCTATATACTGCAGTCTATACTAAAGTAAGGGCTGACCGCCACCTACTAATATTACAGGGGTCCATAGTTAATAGGACCTATGGTGTACATAAAAACCTATATATTTACCTTTTTTACTGACAATATTTTGGTCCCGCGCGTTAACTGTGGACCCTCGTAATAGTATATATACAGTATGTATACATAATATATGCTGGCGCATCGTATCCAGTACCAGGTACACAACACCCCGAACCCCGCTGACGCACGCGATGTCTTGTGCAACTCCCCGTGGCCCAGCAGCATACACCACACTCCAGCACAACTGTAGTGTGTTGTGTTACCACGGTCACAACTACCTGTAGACGAAAACTGCGAATGAATCTACAAATCACAACATTTTCATTCGGTCGGCCGTTTTGCGCCACACTCCGCCTACGAGTATACACAGCCTTTTTTATGTTTATCTCGGAGGGAACACAGCGGTCGTGATGTATACGTACGTATTTGGTTCTGATTATTGAGTTCCCCCCATTTTATGGCTGAATGAAGGCGCGAGAAACACCGTTAACTGGCTGTTATCTTTGTTGGTTCGTTCTTTTTTGTGGTGTTGTGGCACTTCGTCGGTTAACTGTCGTTTGTTGTTGTTGTTGTTGGTGGTGGTGATGTTGATGGTATTGCGATGGTTTTACTGTATAGTATAGTGTTCATAGTATGTGCTTGCCATCCCCCACAGCAAGCAGTGCTAGTGTGGGTGCGACGGCGGCGCAACGGCGGTGCAATATGTGTGCGTGTGTCAGCCGTCTCAGTCGCAAAACAAAAAAAGAGAAGAAAGAAAAAATGTTTTCTCTTCGGCGGATGTTTGTTTTGTGGTGCGCTGTTTGTTCTTATCGCTGGGGGGAACCACACGCATGTTTTTTGTTGGGACACAAAACGTTTTTTAGAATTTGGTAGGGTAGCATCACTTCTTTTTTTTTTGCGGTGGCATAAACTCGCTTTAAAATGAACAGCAGAACACCGTTGCTTTTTACTCAACGCAAACAACCGATGTGTTATTTTCTTCCTGGAGAGATCCTACTGCTGTCTCGTGGTATTAATATTTTGTTAGTAAAAATAGGCAAATATATAGGTTTTTATGTACACCATAGGTCCTGTTAACTATGGACCCCCGATTTTTCGTTGTTCTGCGTGTTGTCGCATCACTTTCTTCGCCACTGCTTACCAGTTCTCAACTCCTGGGGAACGTGTTTGTTCAACCCCCCTCGGCCAGAGGTGTCACCCCCCTTGCCCCCAACCCCAACCCTAACTCGAATCCTATAGCCTGATACTAACCCCGATTCCGACTTCAACCTCAACGTCGACCCCAACCCCAACCCCAACCCGAACCCGAACCCCAACATCACCCCCAACCCTAATCCCAACCCCAACCTCAACCCCAACCCCAACTCCAACCCAAATTCCAACCCCAGCCCTGCTCGAAGAAGCCCATTACTAGCCCCCAACCACAACTCTAACCCCAGCTATAGCACCGACCCCAACCCCAACCCCAACCCCAACCCCAACCCCAACCCCAACCCTATTATAGTCGAAACCCAACCCCGACCCCAACCCCAACCGCAACTCTAACCCCAATCCCAGCCCCAACTCCAACCCCAGCCCCAACCCCAATCGAAAAACGTTCCTGACCCAGCCCCAGCCCCAAAACCAACCCTGACCCGGGTGAACCTTTTAAAACAAAAAACAAAATTGTCATTTCTAAGTAATAGTACTTGCTTTTAGATCATCTGCGTAGTTTATATAGTATCATATTCCGTCGCCCCCCCCCCCCCCACGTAATCCCTACGGCATATATGCCTTCGTATCGATCGCGCATGGCTAAGGCTTTTGCCGCCCCCTCCAGCTTCATGCGACTCGCCTAACCACGCTTCGCGAATGGTGCAAGCAACGTCTGCCTGGTCGGTGAAAACCCGACGTGCTCCGCCCCGGCATTGTAGGGATGCGGGGGTATGTAGTCATACAACTACGGCCATGCATGACATCGAGCGCACACACACCCGCCCACCCCCGGCGCGCTGCTTGTCGAATTTTTTTTCTCGCGTGCGCAGCGACGTAGAAAGAAGGCTCGCATTGACATGCCTCCGTGAAATACTACGGGGGGCCATAGTAAATAGGGCTAAATATTGCTAGTAAAAATAGGTAAATATATCGATTTTTATGTATGCCATAGGTCCTATTAACTATGGACCCCCGTAATAGTAACAAATCTAGAGACAACGCCACCGGCAGGGCGACCAAACGATGTGTCTGTTTTCAAGGTGTTGAAACATCTGCGGGGCTGTGCTGGTAGTACGGTGAGCCGAATACCCACCCAGTCGAAGCCTTCATAGCGCACCCACTCTTTGGAATATGGGCCACACCAGAAAACAAACCAATCGATGTAATTCGGCGCTGTGATCCGTATATATATATATATGCCAGAAACATCCGCCTCACAAATCGTCCTTCCGTGTAGAGGATGCATGCAGCTCACCGTTGATGCGACTCGCCCAGCACACCCTGCGTTTCGTTTCGCGCTTGGTGCAAGCGACCAACGTCTGCCTGGTCGGTGAATACCCTACGTACTCCGCCCCAGCATTGTGGGGATGCGAGGGTTCATGCGGTGATGATATACGACTGCGGCCATGCCTGACATGAGTACTACCCCCGGCTGTGTAACGGCGGGGTTTCCACGTCGACCGGATACATATACCAATAAATGTTTCACAGATCATGATCTATCTGATCTACATGTAGATGATCTATCTAGTTCCTCAACTGCCGCTGTGAGAGGTGTGGTGTGCAGAATCTGTCTTATAGGGTAGATAGATCCAACCCAGGAAACATGACCTGCTAACTCTAGATAGATCAAGCAGCTCATACGGGTTAGATCCCGGCAACATGAGCTAGATCATACAAAATCATACAGATCAGGGATAGATCTGCCCTCAAAGATCTAGACCATCCAGCGGGAATCGATGATCTGTACATGATCTGTACATGCTCTGACAGAGCTGTGAACTATTTTTGTGTGCCTTTTCATCCTCCAGAGCGTGAGTCGGCAAAGTTCGATGAAGATATCGACGAGCAGTAGTGGGAATGCTGAACCGTCCGCTCGTTAAATGAAAGCAAGTACCGGCGGGGAGAGGTACTCCTTAGGAGGGGGGGGGGGTGTCCTCATTATCATGCTTGGCCGAAGTTGTATGACCGTAGACCCTCGCATCCCTACAAGGACAGGACGGAGCACGTCGGGCTTTCACCGACCAGGCAGACATTACCTGATTGCATCAAGCGCGAAGCGCCGTGAAGTGTTGGGCGAGTCGCATGAAGGGTGAGCTGCATCCTACTAGGAACCGCTTGAGAGGCGGATTTTCTTGCATATGGATGACAGCATCAATGAATTTATTTAATTTCTGGTGTGGCCACTTCCAGAGACAGCAATGGGACTACTATGTAACTGCCTCGTGGGTGCCTCACCATATACACACCACGTGATACGATCATCCCCCTCGTGCGGAGTGAAGGTTCTCCCCGCACGAAAATGATCTAACTTGACCGCCAGCCGTGGTAACCGCAAAAAAAAAAATAAAAACGGTACCCTGGCTGTCTAGCTCACGCAGTGAGAGGCGTGTTTTACAGCGTCGTCGCCAACCGACGCCAACCCAACCTTTATTTATACCAGGTACGTAATAGGGGGGGGGGGGGGGGGGGGGGGGGGGGGTGAGAAGGGGGGGTACCTGTGTCCACAGCTACCCCCTAGAGTGCTAAGGAGTAGTGCGAAGGATGGTTAAAACATACCAGTCATATACTCATACATATTCAGCAGTGTAGGCCCACGAAAAGATAGGAGTCAGCAGAGTCACATTCATACGGGGTGCTGCCGCAGTACTGGCGTAACGTTGTCAACGTAATTCGGGTCTGGCTGACGGCACCTTCCATGTTTTTTTGTCGAGTCGTTGGAGTCCACTGCAGCGGCCCTCTTTTTCAATATGTGGGATGGCATCATGTATCATTGGTAGTACTACACGATGTCGGATGGCGTATGAAATGAAGAAGCATCCTACTACTACGGGGGGCCATAGTAAATAGGACCAAATATTGTTAGCAAAAGTAGGTAAATATATAGTTTTTTGTGCGTACCGTAGGTCCTATTTTACTACGGTCCCCCGTAATAATAAAAAAAAGTAGGCTTAAATTACCGTGTCTGAGGGGGGCGCCCACCCTAAAAAACATGGGCCAAGAACTCGTGCACCTACGGCGAACGCTACTCTAAACCCTCTTCGGAACGCAGTCCCGTTTCGAGGACATTTGGGGAAAATAAACTTGGAAATAGTAGAGTTAGATACATCTTTCTGGGCAGTGTGGCACTAAAAGGGCCAACATTGTTCGAGAAGGGTGTTGTGGCAGGGTGCTAAGGCCTTCTCAGATCACTGGGGGGGCATAGTGATCAGGACCCGTCACACACACACTAAAACCCACACATTCCAGTACTTTTTCCGAGCATGTTGGGTCCTGAATGCTCTCGGGCATTTTATACTACTATTACGGGGGTCCATAGTTAATAGGACCTATGGTATACATAAAAAAAAACTACATGTTTACCTATTTTTACTAACATTATTTGGTCCTATTTACTATGGTCCCCCCGTAATAGCCCTCTTCGCGATCGGGGGCCTACCTGCTTCTGGAAAAGACGAGGGACCGTTTTGAGGCGGATGTGCTCCCTGGTGTTCCACCGCTGTCCGACCCTGTGCTCGTACTCGTACGATGGCCACATGCAGAAATTCCGTCCGTGATCCCTTTCCCGCGGCCTCGTCCACAAGATGGCGCTCTGGATTTCAAGATTGAGCCCGCCTTCCTTGCTGTTGTCTATCACAACGAAGATTCTTCCCGGGAGTCCAGCCCCGAGGCGAGTTTTAATACTGCTGTTAGAAAAAGCGATGCTTTATATAGGCGTTTCATTACCGGGGACGTAGCAAAAATCCAACCACACTTGCTGTTGGTGCACGTACAGACAGTGGGGGCCGGTCAGACGACCGCCCTCATTTGACGCCGCTTGCTTTGGCCGATGCTCGCTCCCCCAGCGCTCGTGTACCGCTCGAAGCTCGGCACGCCGCACTCCGTCCACTGCTGCACAAATTGCTGATGTACAAGTAAGTTGCTGCTGTGACAAGTTCTACGAGAGAGGCAGCACATTTCCTCTATTTTTTTTTTTCGGAACGACGGGGTTCCTTATATATAACCCTTTTAGCACTGCAATCCCATTTTCGAGACAAACCACTTGGAATTAGAGTGGTTTGTCCCGAAATCGGGACTGCGGCACTAAAAGGGTTGATCCAAAATCGTCGGAATGCCAGTCTTGTTTCCAATGATGACCTTTTTTGTATGCTTGGGGGATGGGATTAGTGTTCGGAATGCTATTTGATTTGCGCTGAAGTCAGTTCTCGTGTGAGGTATGAAGCTCCTTAAGTTAGGAGCCTCAGAAAAATTAGGGTGGACCTCTATCGTAGAACGCCACCTGTAAAACTTGCTGCGGGTATCACTGCTGCTCCTGCGGTTGGTGACCCCAAGACCCAACGGATATCGCCCCCCCGTCCCGGCGTTGTAGGGATGCGAGGGTCTATGGTCATACGACTACGGCCACGCATGAAAATGAGTACACCCCCCCCCCCCCCCCCCCCCCCCCCCCCTGTCCCTGTCCCGGTGCTTTTCGCCCGTCCCCGCCCCACTATGTCACGAGGGGAAGCTTCTAGCCCAGCCCGATCGACGAGCGAGCTGAGGACGTACGGCTCCTCACCGCAGCGCAGGAAGGTCACGTTCAGCCTAGCAAACTTGTTCTCCGTCGGGAACGCTGACGTCCCCCCTTCCCACCCCCGCAATCCCGGAGGATGCTGTGATTTCGATTTCGACCCCCCCCCCCCCCAAACTCGGAGAACGCTAGGCTGGCGGCAGCGGGGCCCGGACTGCAGCTTCCTGCCCCTCAGGTCTCGTCGGACAATCTCCTGGACGCGGCCCTCATGCCCCCAGGTGCATGGATATATTTCCCGACGCCCAACCAGGCCGATCATCCTCAAACATTGGCCTGCCATCCCGGACCACATCGAGGAGGTCACAGCGGAATACCTCCGCGTTCGACCAAAAGCCGAGATCGCGCGGGCCTTGGCGCAAGCTGGATTCTTCGGTGCTGCCTCAGCGGAGACGATGCGAAGCCAGGCGATCGCGCTCGCCGAGGCGAGAGAATTGGCGTCAGCTTCCGTCAGCTACTCCCAGGAAACCAGGCTTTCCGCCTCCCGCGCCAGGGAGGCCCTGGAGGCTGCCGGAGCGGCAGTCGCCAGGCGGAGCCATCGGCTCACCGAGGCCGGAGCTCCAGCTGGGGGTCTACCCCTCGCTTCGGCCGCGGCTGCGATGGCCTCACCCCTGTCAAAGACGGCGGTATCTTCCTCTTCCAAGCTTCGGGCTTCGCACTCGTTCTTCGCCGACTCCCGATGTCGGCTTGAGTGTACTGGTGCCCCGCCCCGAAAACGCCGTTTCGGGTGGGCTGCCCTTTTACCTCCTCGGATGTTCGCGATTTTTCGCGCACACGGGCCACGTATGAGGATTGACGAGCTTTTCTGCGCCTCTGGGGAGGCTCCTCACTCGTGCATCTGCTTCCGTCGCCACCGTCGATGGCGGTCTTGGCTTGGGGTGCTTTTCGCCCACCGCCAACACCTCTTTCTCTTCGGTTTTTGTCATACCCTCAGGGGGCGACTTGGGCCCAGCAGAAGCCCCCGCTGCAGCGGCGACTGTGTCCCACAGCGCGCTCCTCTCCCGACGACGAGCACTTCACGGGGAGAAGGTTCCGCCGTGATTACTGATCCGGCCATGTCTCCCCCTTCGCCACCTGGCAACCGGCGCCTCCGACGGTCTTGCCGCCTTCAGGCCTCATCTCCGCCCGGACGCGCCGACGAACTGCCGCTGCCGCAGGCATAGCCCCGCCTGATGTTGATTACGGCTTCGGGTCCGGCGGGACCCCTGAACCACCAGTCCGCCGTGCTATCCCCCCGCCGCGAGTCCCACGTCCTCGACCGTTCGCATCCGTCGTTGTGGTCCCTGCTCCTGTCGCCTCGTCAGTCCCGACGGCATCCATCCCGTCCGACGGCGACCGAGCCGAGCTCGTGGGACCTCCTCTTTTATGGCTTCCGCCTGCAACTGACGTACCGCCCGTCATCACGACCGACTTGGATGCCCTCGGCGCTGCTGCCGAATTTCAGGCCGATGATCCTGCAGCGCGCTATTCGCGCACCGGCTGGGCTCGGGCACAACAGGCCGAGCCCGGGTGCAACGTCGCCGTGCGGTACACAGCCCTTGGCCGGTCGAAAGCTTTGCCCGCCGACTTTTTAGTTGTGTTTTTCTTCGGACCAGCGCCCTTCCTTTTCAGAAGTTCAGGAGCTATTGCGGTGAACCATAGTTAATAGGACCAAATATTGTTGGTAATAATACGTAAATATATATATTTTATGTATACCATAGGTCCTATTAACTATGGTCCCCCGTGATAGCTAACATAGGATTGCACACCACCGACACGGGCATCGTCCTACTCGTCCGACTGCCGTCTCCCCCCTTGCGCCTGGCAAGCAACACCCGGTGGGTCGTACGGCCTGTTTATTGAACGACGAGCGTACTCGCATTCATGCTCATGCCGTCCTGGGTCATGCAGGCTTGCCATTCCACACCTGAGAACCGCTCGCCCCCTGTGTATGCTCGAACGGTTCTATTGGCGGATCGGTGTGAGCATCTGCACCCGGTGGTGGGTACGCAACTGCTTGAAGCATCAAGCACGGGAGACGTCGCGGCATACAGTCCGGTGGCCCACCTTCACGACGCCCTTGCCAGACGGGCCCGGCATCGCCGCCAGCGTCGACTAGTTTGGCCCTCTGCCGGTTACTCCTCGAGTTAATTTCTACATCTCGCTCTCCACTGATCGTTTCACCCGCCGTGCCGGCATGTTCGCAGATACGCCTCCCAAGTACTACAAATACGATTCCAATACATGAACCCAGTTATTTGCCGGCCTTTCGGCCTCTTTCAAAGCAGCACCATGCCACTAGCCCACTCTGATGAGCCGTATACGCAAACATATGGGAAAATCATGGAAACTCCGATTCACCGAGCTAGAACATGAGTCGAAGATGCAACTTCTCAAAACCCACTCCCATAGCCGCTAACGTCAAGGTTACGAAGCAGACGAGGCAGAAGAAAGAATAAAAAAAACGGAGGCCTAGCCATAAACGACGGAAGTAAATCGTCAACGGAAGCCATCGCAATACCACCTGTCTACGGAAAAGCGATGGAGATCAGCACCAAAAGCGTAGCGGTCCTGTGCCCCAGTATGAGTAGTCAATTTTACCCAGATCGCTCCCGGCTCCCGAGCGGGGGGGGAACGGCAGGACGAAGAAGGAAAACAACTCGGCATACGCCACAGGCCACCTCAACAAAGACCAGAAACTCCGGAAACGTGTCTGGTGCCACAAAGGAGTGACCCGATCACCCAGACCAGCCCCGACGCTGAGCGGGGGGGTCGGCAGGACGAAGTACGCAATAACCATCCCCAACCCGGCCCAAGAAGAAAACAGCTGGAAGCGTCACGTCATACCGAGTAGAAGAACAACCCCGACCCACAAAATCGGGAAACGTCAAAAGTTCAAGACAACCCTCCGCAGCCCAGGGAAACGTCAAACGTTCAAGACAACCCTCCACAGCCCAGGGAAACGGCAAGGAACACAAACATCGAGTGCAGCCGAGACGCAAAAATCAGCTATCCACACCTGCACCTCGACACTCGTCCACGTTACGCTGAACTGCCCTTGCGAACGCGCTAGTCGAGTGTAATGGTAGGCAGCAAGAACCTCGTACAGCTATCGCCGAAGTCGTGCAGCACGCCGGAGAAAGAGGAACCTCGATCGGTCCCGGGTCATCCAAAAATCGAACGAAACCTACCCCATCCATCTGTGTAGTCGAGGCGATTTTCCCGAGCCACCACAGACCGCCATCGACCTTGTACCTAAAGTGGGCCCCGCCGGAAAACACGGTGTTGCAGTATCGGCGAAGTCAACCGGCCTGCGATACGCAGTCAGAGCCGGGTGCCAGAAACCGCTCGCCTTTACTTCGAGAAAGCTCCCGTTGTGCCGCGTCAATTCGCATCCCGCGGTACACGCGGTTGATTTGGCGTTGCTGGTTCGGGTGGGCCGGGCCCGTAGAGCACAATGTCCTGGCGAGAGAACTGAAGGTCAATTTCCCTTTCCCAGGATGGTCGAGAGAGTACTGTCCAATGCGTCTCGTACACCACCGCGACGACGCCACCTCGACCTCGAACCGATAGGGTGTCCGGTAATATTTTCCGCTTCGAGTCATTGGAGAGGAGTCGAAACGTCGTCTTGGGTGTCACGTGGTGCGGGGGGGGGATTTCTTGGCGAAGTGTTTGAGCAAGTATTGTGTCAACCCCGCCGGCAAATATTTCGTCCTGCCGTCGACGCCACTTGTCGTGCTGAGAGGCCGGGACACCATGTATCCCTTGCTGGGTTGGCCTACTCGTTTTGAGAAGGTACTCGTTGCTACTCACGTGCGATGAATGCTTAGAGATCGAAGAACAGCAGCTTTACTGCTTTCGACCACGATGTTAGACTGACAGCAAGGCCCGTGCCTCGCTGGAAAACCCCTGGTCTTCCATCTAGGGTTTTCCGTCCACCGTAAGCTTCCCAAGTACTACAAATACCTCAATACCTGAACGCAGGTAGTTGCCGACTTTTTGGTCTCCTTCAAAGCAGTATCACAGCAGCGTGACGCACGACGAATAGATCTAGCAATGTGTAACCCGAGGCTAATATCATAGCAGGTACAGCAGTCGGATTAAGGGTGTTAGTAGTGTGTCTATGCAATTGAGTAGACGCAGGGAACAGGAGGATCGACCGGACGAGATTGGTGGTGTTCGACGAATTGTGTCAACTTCTTCATTCTGGATGAACAACCCCCTGCACATTGTCGGACGGAAAATAAAATATTAATTTGTCCGTGGGTGACCATTGAGTGACCCTGATCGGACAGACAGACAGACAGACAGATGAGTTTTCTGAATCCGTTATAGAGACCACGAGTGTACCGCTTGTGGAGTACACGTTGCATAATGCACGCGCATGAGTATAGGTGTGATGCGTGGCGGAAGTATATCGCACACTGGATTAGTATCAATGAGACGATCAACTAATCAAGTAATGAATCAGGCAATCAGTCATTCGACCACTGAATGAATCAAGGAATGAACTGAATCAATCCGGTGACCTGGGCAAACGTGAAATGAGGTATATCAATCGATCAATTGCAAGGAATGAATCAACCGTTCCACTAAACTGGAAACGCATCAAATGAGGTAATAAATCAATCAATCAACCAACCAACCAGTCAACCAACCAACCAACTAACCAACCAACCAACCAACCAACCAACCAGTCGTTCCATCAACCAATCAATCGAGCAATCTCGATCAACCGTTCCATCCAACCAAGCAAGCAAAAACGTAGAAAAAATACAAGTATTATATAGTAGTTCGGTCACAACCCGCTATTGATGTGTTGGACCCCCCTCCCTCACTCCACCCTTGATGTAAAAAAAGAGCTACAGGGAGAGACGAGAACAGGGAAAAGAGAGCAGGGCAAACCCGACCGACCAACGACCAAAACAATAAACCCACGTAGGCGCTCGTCAGCTTCACCCCACCCCCCCATCCCGCCCGAACGACAACAGCAACAAACCTGAGTGCGTATTGGTCGCCCCATTCCTCCATCCCAGCTCTTCCTACAGCGCTCACTCCGACCAAGCTCGTATCCCTACTGGGGGAGGGAGGGAGCTTTTCATCTATCCGATAAACCCTCTCTCTCTCCCTCGCTCCCGCCCTCCCACTCCTACCACGCTCTCTTTGCTCTCGGCCGGGTGGGGCCTTCCGCCGAATTGCATGCTGCATCGTTCAGAGCCCGTCCGTCTTTACTCTAGCACTGATCTCTCGTCCGACCTATATTGCTGTTGTGTGCCTCCCTCCCCTCATGATGTATGTGTACATGCGTATGTGAGGCATCCTCTCTCTCCTGGTGACCTTCGCCAAGGGCATTCTCGTCACTCTCAGACATGCAGCCCATTGCAACGCCCTCCTCCCCCCCCCAAAAAAAAACAAGCAAACGAACAAACACTACAAACTACGCTAGATCATACTCGTCGATGCGTACCAAAAAAAAAGCCAGCATTTTTTTTTTCAATTTATATATATATCAAGACAAAAAATAGTGTTTCTTGTTTTGTTTTTGTTTTTCAAACTTTTAGTTCTTCCGACATGAAAAAAAGCGTGCTCATATACCCGGATAGACCGACTCAGCTGTAGGGGCTCTAATACGTATGAACGTGTATGCATATCGTCACAAGGGAAATCAATAATCGACAGGAACGAAGGGTGGCGACCTTTCGAACCCCTTCCTCCTATCCTATGTACGGGCGAGAGTGTTATCCTACCCACCACCACCACCACCCGAGCATGCTTACCTCAAGGTTTACCACCACTACCTTCACCTTAAGGCCTACCACCACTACGTATACTATCACTAGGGCATGTTGACCTTGAGAAGCTTATCACCACCATCACTGCTGGACTGTTCTGGCACAGGACAGAGGTCACAGCGGGCGGGTGAGCGAGCGAGCGACATGTTGAAAACAAATAAATGCGTATACACCATGACACCACTCAGGCCTATTTGCACAGATACAATCTCCGTTTGGACTCTGACCGGCCATAAAGTCCCCGTTTGAATTATGATGTAATAATCACGCCTATCTTATAATCACGGACATAGTGTTTTGTTCTCTGCCTACCCTGGGAACGTGTCTATAGACTCGAAAGAGGAGAGGAAAGAGAAAACCGAACGGAAAGGCGAGCGCAAAAATTCCCCATCGGAAAATATTGCACCGCTGTGTGCCCTCGTAAATACGCACTACTGCCCGCGAAAAAAAATGCATTCTGGAACAAAACTGCACGCCGAGCCGATTAGATGACCGCGTAATAAATCGTTTTCAAAGAGCATTTTGGAAAACATTTCCTAAAATCGTCTTCGAAAGTATTATTCAAAAAGCATTTGTTTTTTTCGAGAAACTTATTCCAGCAGCAAAAGATATATTCCACCCCCCCCCCCCGAGTAAACGTACCACGAAAATTTTCGAGGGAAAAAAAAAATTAGCACGAAAAAAAAAAACAGGTTGGAAAGCTTTCCCTGTAATCATAGTATGTTCCAAAAGGCGGTGTCGTCCACATGTCGGATTCTAGAGCATTTTTCAGAGCTTTTATTAAAAAAATTGTCCAACAGATGAGAGTCGAAAAACAGAGAATCTACCTATACAAACTCCACTCCCGCCCTACGAAACCCTCATCAGAGACGAAACCCTCAGCGAGGAACAGCCAACCCGCGCTTCGTCTCTCTGTCGGTCGACGAACCCATCCAGCAGTCAACTATCAACCGGCAAACGATCGACTGATGATTCATCGACCAGCCGTCAAACCTTGCGGCAACCGACGTTGTGGAAAAACCCAACCTATCTCTCACTCTGTCGCTCTCTCTGCTCTTGACCCGCGCTTCGTTCTCTTCGTCTTCGCATCCACCAACAGACTGTTTGAACAATCAACCAATAGACCCACCATCGATGATAAGACCCTACCTCTCTCTCTCTCTCTCGCGCGCGGCTTTGAAGCGAACAAGAACCCACCAACACACATCGACCCTTGTTGTATCTCTTTCTCTTGCTCTGTTTTTGAGTTTCGGAGCGACCGTCCATCAACCAACGACACATCGACCAACCCATCGACCCATCAACATCGATCACCCGTCCACATACCGGACAGTTAAAGTACACACTCGATCTCTCTCGCTCTGATTTGAAGCGCATCTGACCCCCCCCCCCCCCCCCTACACATCAACCAACAGCACATCGACTAAAAAACAACCCAACCATCATCGGCAAAAATGGAGAGCAAGAGATCGGAACTTCCACCCCTTGACAGACAGCAGCTTTGCCTTGACTTGACACCAAAATACTAGGTTTTAGTGTGGAAAACTTCGCCTTGCACCCTAGACAGCGCACGTTTTGAAGTGCTTGATCACGTCTCCTGACATATTTGATCATCGACCAACACAACACATCCACCAACACTCAACCAAGCGACGGACCAACTGAAATACCCCCCCCCCCCCCCCCCCCCCCCCCTCTCTCCCTCGCCACACCCCCCACCCCACCCCCCCACACCCCCCCACCCCCCCCCCACCCACCCACCACAACACCCACACCACCACCCCCCCCCCCCCCCCCCCCCCCCCCACACCCCCTCACTCTCTCTGCATATTGAAGCGCATCTGCTCACCAAAACCCCTCCCACTACCGCACCCGGTTCTTTCTTCCCTTCAAGCTACCTCAAACCTCGCCTTTTTTGTGTTTGCCTGGGGAACCGTCCCGACACATTCAACAAATGTCCACGATTCCGCGGCGACCTTAGACCGCAAACCGGGGGTGCCTTCACTGCCCAGCTGCCATCCCACTTGCATATGGTACACAAGCCCTGCTGCGCGCTATGCTCTCAGAAGACCGCCATCTAAAACACAGCCAAACGCGCATCCAATCAATTATATAACCGTCCACCCTCTCCTCTCCTCGCACACGCACTTGCACATCCACCCACCCACCCATTCGTTCGTTCATCGTTTCATCCATCAAAAATCACCCTTTCTTTCTTTTTTTGTCCCATCCACACATTCACGAGGCGAGAGCATAGATGCGTCACCCAGCCACTCACTGCTACCACCACGAGTAACCCTGCGTGCGTAGACCCACCATTATTTTTTGTTTGTTGTGAGATGATGGGCGTGCTGTGCGCGCGTAGACCGCCTCATGCTTAGGAGAAAATCAGCTCGCGAAACGATTATTAGTACACCACTCGTGTAAGACCACCGATTCCCACTGGAAGATGATCTACCTGCAGATCTCTCAACGCGAAGAAAGACAGATCTATATCCTCCATCTTGCATGATCTACAGCAGTATGCATTTGTAGCAAGTAGCTCATCTTGCCGGGTGCGACCCGTACAATCTGAACGAAGCTGCTGCTGTAATGCAGCACATACATGTCATGCTTCCTGGGTTGGCGAGCTGTACTAACATGTAGATCCTGCACCAACATTCACACGACGGCGGGTAGACGAACTAGATGATCTAGATCATGATCTGCCCGAGAATGGTATCTGTGCGTGTATACGGTACTATATGCACCAGCCAGGTGCTCTACCACAACGCCTCCCCCCCCCCCCCCCCGCCCCCCCCCGAAATCTGATCTCTGCATCCCGGAAAAAATCCCGACCCTCACTCCTTAAAGAACAAAAAACAAACCATACCAAACCCCCAATCTTATCCCGAATCGATCGGGGAAGAATAAGAAGGACTTCCTTCCCCCCCCCGTTGAAGCAGAACTCCGGAATACGATGCTGACAACTTACAAGGTACCAGATATACCGGGTATTGTTTTTTGCGATTAATTAGCACTGATAGATGGTACGATACACCACACCAAAACAGCAGCGGCACTCACTTTTTCACTCAAAACTAACTGGAGATAAAAAAAACGGGATCTTACCACTAAGTCTTGTCCAACGTATGTATATTATGTTCATCCGGCAACGTACGTACGTACAACATACCAGAAAAGATCCCGGTCTGATAATAAAAAGACTTGAATCGTTCGGCAACGGACAAACAAACACACAAGATCCGATCTTTCACTCGTTCGGCCGCGATGGACGCACTGCACGCAAAAATCCCGATCTTGTTTATTATCAGTGGGCTCGTTCGCGGACAAGTCAATAATAATAGAAGATCTCGGTCATGAATCGTTCGGCGACGGACGAATAGAAAGATCCGATCTTAATCGTTCGGTATCGTACACATGGCAAGATTCGATGCCAACCGTTCGGCAACAGACGCATGGCAAGATCCGATCTTACTCGTCCGGCAACCGGCATGAAAAATCCGATCTTACAAGATCCGACCATACCCGTTGGGGAACTCACACCTATTATAGAAAGATCTCGGTACTGCAGCTGTTCATTCCGGAACCGATAACTACAGAAGTATCCCGAAAGATCGGGATCTTTCGGGTCAGAAAAATCCTGATCTTTCCGCTCCGAAAGATCCGATATTTTTGGGCCATTCGGAGGGCGATTAGCTTCACCATCATCATCATCATCATCGCCGCCGCTGTCAACCACGTACGTATGTATGTTACCGTTGTCCCACTGCTGTACAACGGGTGCTGCACATATATGTATGTTGTGTATTCCGTAACGATTTTTTTTCATCAACCATTCTCTAATGCCGACCGTCTTCGTCAACCGTAACCTTGCTCAACGTAACTTCCTTCAGCGCAAAAATCTTTTTCAACGTAGCTTAAAAAGCTTCCCAAGAAAAAAAAAAAAAAAGCAACACATAGCATGTACATGCCGACCGAGACGATAACCTTCGTATGCACTCACAGACGCCTTGCTTAAAAAAAAAGAAATTAATGGACGCTTCCCACGGGAAGAGGAGGAGAAAGAATGAGCGACGAAAAAAAAAAAACGTTGTACACCGTATATAAAATACGTAGCTTTGCGAACGTGGGAATGTCTTGCATATGTACCTGGTGCGTACCCAGGTACAATTCTAGTTTTGAAGAAATAATACACGCCGCGCACATCAACAAAATCGATCGCCGACCGATCCAACCCCCGACAACCCATTTGGTAGGGTAGCTCTTCCATAAGCAAATATAGAAAATACAAAACGAATCCGCCCAAAACATGCATATATGAGAACACATAACAGGTGCATGAAAAAAAAACGTCGGAAAAAAACAAAAAGGTAAATTAGAAAAAATCTCAAACAGCGAGAAAAAAAAAAAGAAAAACACATGCGTGAATGGAGAAAAAAAAAACAAACCGCATTGAAAGCTCTAAAAAAAAAAAAACGCATTGAAAACTCTATAAAAAAAAAAAAAACACAAAAGCATGGAAGAAAAACAAAACACCAAAAGAAGGCGGAATGGATAGACCATTTTTTTTATCGAGCGACCCCAGTAGAGCCCCTCCATCCCGATTTCGGAGGATACCCGCCGACCCCCCCCCCCCCCGCGTTCCCTGACCCCAATCCACCGACATCTATAGTCATCCACAACCCACCATGCATGCGCCGGCAGACACTGCTCTCATGCGTCCAGCCACTGTCCCATTCATCCCCGACGTCCAACCTCTGCCGATCCTCTCCAGGCATCCATGCCATGCATGAACTCCTTCGTTCTATATACCCAATACCATACCAGGTATTACATACCAGGTACCAGGTATACAATATATATATATTGCATCCCACCTACAAATATAGTGCATCCACCAAATAAAGTGCTGCATCCAACCCAAATAATGTATAAGGATAACGCCTTCCAGGTGATGACGCGCGTGACGTTACCTATGTTACCCCTCGCACCCCCCCCCCCCCCCCCCCCCCCCCCCCCGGAACCCCCCCCCGCGGAACCCCCCCCCCCCCCCCCCCCCCCCCCCCACCCCCACCCCCCCCCCCCCCCCCCCCCCCCCCCCCCCCCCCCCACCCCCCCCCCCCCCCCCCCCCCCCCCCCCCCTCACGAGCTTATGGACCCCTCTCTATCGCCTTGTCCTGCCTCCCTATACCTCCCCGTTTCCTTTTGCCTCCCTCGATCCTTCCCTCTCGACGCCCGTCCTTTCTTCTCTGCCCCCTCTTATCGCCCCGCCCCCTTCCCTTTCTTCCCCTCCTCTCTATCCTTCCTTCCCTCCCTCCGTCGTCTTGCCGCCTCAATATCTCCCTGCACCCCCCCGTCTCCATCCTCGTACACGTGGGATGGATCATCTACAGATACATCATCTACAGATAAATCGCCTGCAGATATGTCATCTACAGATACGGTCACCTGCAGATATATTTTCTACAGATGGCCCATCTAGATCCTAACCTGCCGTTCTGAGGCGCTGTGTAGGATCTGTACGCAATACAGATCCAACCCAAAGAACATGTCTTACAGACCATGCACATTATACGCCCCCCAACCCCCACACGCAGATCTAGACCCTGCAGATGGGGAATTTATCTTCCGAAAATAGTCTTTTACTAGATCAGCAAGTGGATGATCTGTCTCCGATGTGGGCATCCTTCCCTTCCCTCAACCCCTCCTCTTCTCCTTCGCCCCTATATCCCTCGCGACCTTTACTCCGCATGGGAACCCTTCCTGTGGGAAGTCCTGCCCCCGAAAGCCGAAGGGGTGCTCGAACTCTCCGCAGCAGCCGACGCCCCCGACCCCGTCTCCGTGCCAGTGCCATCAGAGACCGACACCTCCCCCTCCCCCTCCCCCTCCCCCTCCCCCTCGTCAATACCGCTTCCGGTCAGATAGTCCTCGGGCGCGCGGAGAGAGTCGGCTCGGTGTTGACCGACGCGGCGGACCCCCTGAACGGCCTCGCCGGGGTCCCGCGCCTGGACGAGCGGTGCCCGCTGGCGTGCGGCACAGACCGCCCGCTGGAGAACGGGACGCGCCCCGCCCCTGCACCAGAAGGGGACGCGGTCTTCCCAGCCCCGGGTCCCTTGAAGAACCCGCTTTTGCTGGGCCCGTGCTGAGATCCGGTGTCGCTGGCCATAGAGGGGAGGACAGGGCGTTCCAAGTCTTCGACGGCGGCGGCCATGACCCCGCCGGAGGGGTCGGACGGGGCGGCGGCGGAAGGGCGACGGCGAGAAGACCTGCTCCTGCTTTTTCTGGGTCCCGTGGCACTCCGCATGGAGGCGCGGCTGTTGGAAGAAAGAGCTGGAGCCGAGGCTGCGGCGTCGAGGTGCATCGGGCGCGGGATGAAGGTGGTCGAGGGGCCGGCGCCTATCCAGGCTTGGGGGATCGCGGGGAACGATCCCGCGGGGTTGAAGTCGCCGCGGTGTTCGGAGCGGAGCATCCCCAGCTGGCTCTGGTCCAGCGAGTGCGATGAAGGGGGGCGTTCCACGTAGGCGGTGCCGGACTCGAGGCTGTTCATGGCGGTCTGCTGCTGCCCAAGGCTGTACTGCTGGTACTGGAGCTCCTTCAGCTGCTGCTGCTGCATCATCTGGAACTGCATCTGCTGCTGGTAGAGGAGGAGCTGCTGCTGCTGCTGCTGCTGCTGCTGTTGCTGCTGCTGCTCGCGCTGCTGGTCCCTGTAGCGTGCGCCACCGCCAAGGAACGACGACAGCCGCCCCCGCCCCCCGGCCTGGCTAACCCCCGAGGCCTTCCTCGCGCGACCACCACCGTCCTCAGACCCGTCATCCGAGAGATCGCTCGATGACGCAGAAGAAGACGGAGGCGGGGATGGAGCAACAGCCGCCGAAGACTGCCTGCGCACGCGACTCGGACCACCGCCGTCCACGTCACTGGTACCCCCGTACGCGGTAGCGTCCGAGCGGTTGAGCCCGCGGGCGAGGCCCACTGCCCTCGCCGCGACAGCGAGCGCCTTCGCGTCGTCTTGCTTCGCGTCCTTGTAAGGGTCCAGGCCGAGCATGGCGCGCAGGATGGGCGCGCTGAGGGCACCGTGGGAGTGGACCAGCTCCGGGTGGGAGGTGCAGGCGTCGCGGAGGGCCATGGCCACACCGACGTTGGCGATCCCATCAGCGTTGTTGTCTTCCTCGTCGCTGCTCATGTCCTCGTCTTTCTCTTCCTCGATGGTGCTCTGCTTGTCAGCTTTTCCTCCGTTCTGCGTTCATTTAGGGTTATGGGGGGGGGGGGGGGATGGGACGGAGGGGGGGGGGGGGGGAGATGACGGAGGGTACATGAAAACAAAGGGTCGGAAAATGAAAGCGGGTCGTGCATCGATAACACGGAACAATCCCACTGTACAGGCACAACACGCAACAAAACAGAAAGGACGCTCATAAAACTCAGCAGAAAAAGGAGGGGGAGGGGGGGGGGGAGGGTGGGGGGCAGAGTGAGACCAAAAATACAACAATTAAAAAAAAAAAAAAAAAAAAATCGGGAGGGATGCCAAAAACAACAACTACTTTGTAGGGGAAAAAACGAAACAGTATATATATGTATTTTTGTAAAACAAAAAAAGTGCACAGGAAAAAAAAAAAAAAAAAAAAAAAAAAAAAAAAAAAAAAAAAACTCACCAGCTTCGCCGCTGCCTTGTGGTCGTGAAGGCCAACGAAGTCTTCGTCTTCGGAATCGTCGTTGGTTGTGCCGGCCATCAGCGCCCTGCATCGCCGCACCGAAGCCAGCAACGCAAACAAGCAAAAAACGGGGGCGAACAAAAACCCGCTTTTTATCATTTTAAGAAACTGGTGGGAGTGTTTGGTATTGGAGTGGGAGGGGTCGGGGGGAAACAATCCCACCACCTACTGCCGCAGTGTTTTTAGATGTCGTCTGAAAAATATCGCGCAAGACACAGAACAGGGGATAATAAAGCCAACAAGAGCAAAACAAGGAGGGGAGGGAGGGGGGAGAGGGGGGGGGGGGGGGGGGGGGGGGGGCGATTGTTGTTTCAGCGCTCGAATTTTCTTTCGTCAACGGTAAAAAAGGGTTTTACGTACGTACGGTCCACCAACACTCTTTTTTCGGATGGCTCTCTCTCTCTCTCTCTCTCTCTCTCTCTCTCTCTCTCTCTCTCTCTCTCTCTCTCGACACTATTGATGGGACCTGTGTCCGAAAACACGTTGGTTGTTTGATCAGTACCATCTGTTATTGACAAACCTTCCCGCTACGGACGAGCCCAGCGCTGATGTAACGATCGTACGGACCCATTGTACGAATTCAACACTGTTTTCCATGTACCGGGTACTGCTCTGGTCTCAAATATGAGAACCGCTTGGTCTTGACATTGATGTCTAAGCGATCCTTATGTTCCACGTCCAGATTGGTAGGGCTCAAGTCGAGCAGCTCCAGCTCCGTCCAGTCAGAAATATATCCCGGTCAACACGTGCCACGTGTCCCTGAACACGTGCTTGCCTTGTGAAGTTAACTACCAATAGTATTTGAAGCGCCTTGATTTTCAGAAATGTTCACTTGATTCTAGCATGGAGACTCCACGCCTCACCCGAAAAATTAATATCGAGAAAATGCGAGATCCGATGAACAAGCTCGTAGCCTCAAGACATGAAACAGACAACAAGACATGAAACAGACAACAAGAACAAAAATGAGGTTATCGATAGGTCCAAAGTTCCTTTGTCACGGACACTCTGGTTGTGCTGGATGTCGACGGGCAGAATTAACTGCTTAAATGTGAAGAACGCACACATTCACCCGTCGTGCTGCCTCCCAACACACAACTCTCACCCTAAACTCCCACCCACCTAGCCTCGAAGGACCCTTCCAGGGCGTTCTGGCCCCTGAGCAAGTCGAGCGTCTCCTGCATGACCGCCTCCCTCGTGTGCTTGTCGAGGGGGGCGTGGTGCACCGTTGCTCCGTCGACGTCGTGAAGGTCGTCATGGCCGACGGCCGGAGGGAAGGGGCATCGCAACAGAGGCCACAGCCGCAGGATGACAACGCCCTGTTTTAGTCAGAAGGGAATTGGGGGGGGGGGGGGGGGGGGGGGGGGGGGGGGGGGGGGGGGGGGGGGGGGGGGGGGGGGGGGGGGGGGGAGGAGGAAGAGGGGGGGGAGGAGGAAGCCGGGGGCGGGGGAGGAGGGGGGGGAAAGAGAGAAAGGAAGAAGAGGGGGTGAAGAGAGAGGAGGGGGAGGAGAGATGGGCAATGAGGAGAGAGAGGGGGGGCGAGGAGGAGAAGCCGGGGGGGGGCGGGGGGAAAGGTTCAAACGAGAGGTGTAACGAACCGAAACTATCAGGGCCCATCTTATCGGGGACTTGTAGTTCGTTCAATTCGATTCATTTATTTTTTTTCTAATTCAATTTGCATCTGATTGGCCGAAGAGTGAAAGACCAGGCAGTATTCGAAGGGGCAAATTAGAAATAATCAATTTGAAATTAAAAGTCTTTTTGGGACTTGTTTCGCGTGATCTCTTCAATTTTTATTTCCGATTTGGGAGTTGATCAGCCTTGAGGTAGCATGTTTATGGTAGGTCACCACCCCCGCTGAAGTCTGGTATGATTATTGGCCGCTTCGGTGACCACGGTTCGAGGCGATAAAACCCGAACCTCAACGACTGGCGACCGCAGCAATAGCCGCGTCCACGGCCACAGACCATACCACATTGTACCCCGGCGGTGGGGCCTCAAAATAAATCATGGCGGCCACAAGCCCAATTTTTCGGCCTGCTCGATCAGCCAACCGTCACGAAAACCGAGCAAACGAGCAAAAAAAACAGAGGATGCGCTCGAGACCTCGATAGCTGCACCACCGTTGCTGTTCCGCACGTGGCGCTTGAGGGCTCCCTCCGCCCACCTCAGGACACCCGGAGAGTGGTAGCTTCCTATCCTGCGCCACCCAAAAAAAAAAAAAAACAATGCTGGCGGCGGCGCGCACGCGACAACGCAAACCTTCGCTCTCGTCTACGCTCTTCGCTGTTTTGTCGGCTGGGCGTTTGTGTGACGCGCTTCTTTATTCCAGGTTGTTTCGATTTCCGTTTTGTTTGACAATGAACGGGCCGTTTCCCAATGGGATACAAACACGTTTTTTTTTTTTTTTCGAAAATCAAATTGAAATTCATCGAAATTGAAATTTTATCTCAAAATAACGAAATTTAGTGTTCCCCGTCAAGATGGGCTCTTATATAGGTATCATTATGAGATGCCCATCCCCACGCAAGAAAGACCGCATGAGAAGTAGGACGCAGCTCACCCTCCGCGCGACTCGCCCGAGCACCTCACCTTCCGCTTCGTGCCTCGCGCAAACCCAATCAATGTCTGCCCCAGGCTCGGTGAAAACCCGACGTGCTACTGCGTCCCGGCATTGCAGGGATGCGAGGGTCCAAGGTCATACGACTACGGCCTTGAACGTCATTATCACGGGGGACCATATTAAATAGAACCAAATATAGTAAGTAAAAATAGGTAAATATATAGGGTTTTTATCTACACCATAGGTCCTATAAACTATGGACACCCCCGTAATAGTACGCCACCCCCCCGCTCCCAACACGCCAACCAGGTACACAGTAAGGGCGCGAGCTATCGACGCACTCACGTAGTTTCACTGCAGCGCGAATCACCCTGCACTCTCAATTCCTCTGCCTGTGCAACGAACAGCAAAACAAGTTGCAAAAAAAAAAAAACACACACACACGCACAAGCACGAAACACACACCATCGCGCAAACCCTTCATTCGCCGCCCGGCATCGTCTTTTCCTCTCACCTGAATCGCGTGAACCACCTCGCGGGTGAACCCATCCACCAACCCCGTCGCGATCGCGCTCGCGAACACGATCAGCATGAGCAGCAGGTCGAGCGACCTCCAGGCCCCTACGACAGCCTGCGGGGGAATGCCGTCCAGACATCGGCAACAGCCTCCGGCTCCAGCGGCGGCGTAATCACCGCCACGCCATCCAAAGCAGGCCCAGATGGAGCACACGGTGTGGGTTTGCTTGTGGGCGGCATCGCCCGGGGCAGCGGACGCATCCACTTCTTCCTTCTCCATGCCCGAGCCGATCGTAGCCGTGGAAGTGATGGGAGGGGAGACTTGCTTCAGTTTCTCTGGTGGCAGAGGCGGGGGGGGGGGGGGTGGGGGAGGGGGTCGAGGGGCGGTGGGGTGCTCATTTTTTGTGCTTGCCTCGAGTCATTTCAACCATTGATCACGCCTTCATTTCGCAGACGGAGCCCGTTCCTACTTGCTCCTCTTGGTAGACACCTCCAACATTTGGGCGCTCACTACGATGTTTCCATCTAATTGCTTACCGGTACGAAATTTTTTCTCTGCTAGTCTTACCGCCTTCCAATGTCTGCGCCTGTGGTCACCATCTATGTCCTGCTTTCCCGAGGGGGGAAGCGGGGGGGGGGGGGGGTGCTAGATGTCGTGGAAAAAAAAACGTAATGTGCAATGAAAATACATAACAAAAGTTGGTGGCAAGATACGAAGGGATAACTATGTAGACCAACCATCACAAGTCTGGCGGGACTATCCTCGACGTGCTGGCGCAATGCGAAGGGATTAGATCCCGCGATATCCATGGATGTACCGGGAAGGGGGGGGGGGGGGGGGGGGGGGGGGGGGGGGGGGGGGGGACGCTCGCGTTTCTCTAACAGCGGGGTGGGGGGGGGAAGGGCTTACTTTTTGTGGCGCAGCATCCACATGCACATTATGTTCGGAATTTTTTCAATGTTTCGTGCCTCAAGACGGGAGGAACTATTAATAGTACCTTCGACATACAGGAACTATTGGACGAATACTTGAGGGAGCGGGCATTCAACAAAAAAAGGGAGGGGGGGGGGGGGAAGAAGCTTTGCTATTCGACGAGGTCACAGTTTTTCTCGGGGTCTGTAACGCAAAAGGAAGGGAAGATCACACGAGCGGGGCACATGCTGAGTATGGAAAACGTACCTTCGCGATCATACTTCCCCTGCTAGACGCATGCACTCACTGCTATTACGGGGGGCGGTAGTAAACAGGACCAAAATATTGTTGGTAAAAATATGGAAGTATATGGGTGTTTGTGTGTACCGTAGGTCCTATTAACTTGTTTTCCTGCGGGTTACGCGGTAGATTTCGTACCTCCGTCACACCCACGTCAGAGCTGATTCCGTCCAGCAGCTGGCGCCGGCTGCTCGAGGGGTGGATTGAGGCTGCGGTGTTGAGAGGGGCGTTGACCATTGCGGTCCGGCACCTCCACGAAAGGGTTCATGTGGAAGCAGGGCTTGCCGCGCCACACGATCGTGTGCGTCGCGAACTCGATCACAAGCGCAAAAGCTGCGGAAGGATTGAGGAGGCGGTGGGGAAGGGGGGGGAGGAGAGAGGAGGGGAAAGGTTAGGTGAGGTTCGGCAAAGGTGCGGGAGGGGGGGCATTATCATGCATGGCCGTAGTCGTATGACCATAAACCCTCGCATCCCTGCAATGCCGGGACGGAGCGCGTCCGGTTTTCATCGACCTGGCAGACATTGTTTGCACCAAGCGCGAAGCGCCGTGAGGTGTTGGGCGAGCCGCATGAAGGGTGGGCTGCATCCTACTAAGAACCGCTGTAGAGGCGGATTTTCTCGCATATGGATGACAGCATCAATGGATCGATTCAATTTCTGGTGTGGCCACTTCCAGAGACAGCAACAGGTTTACTATGTAACTGCCTCGTGGGTGCCTCACCATATATACAGGGGGGGGGGGGGGGGGGGGGGGGGGGGGGGGGGGGGTACTCACTTGTTGCTTGCCTTCGTAATTTGACCATTGACCATGCATCCACTTCGAAAAGCAGCACCGTTCCTACTACAAATAGAAACGCCTCCCAACAGTTGGGCGCGCGGCGGGGCGGGGGGGGGGGGGGGGCAGGTTCAAAGGGAAGAGATATATCGACGTGTAGGGGGGCGAGACTAATCTATATGTTACCTGCGAAAACTATCTCAGCTATCCAGGCCTTCCCATCCCCATCGTGCTGCTCGACCGGCTCGGTGTTATAGGCGATAATGAAGAAATGAACGGCCACAAGCACCTGGGTTTCAAAACATAAAAGAGGAATGGGCCGGAGGGGCGGGGGGGGGGGGGGGGGGGGGGGGGGGGGGGGGGGCGGTGGGTAGATGTGGGTGGGGGGGTCAACATCTCGGTTTCAAGACATGGAGTGGGGTGGGGGGAAGCGTGCGATTGATGTGGGTGGGAGGGTACGTGTCCTCCTTCAAAGTATTTTTGAAAAGATGCAATACAACACAGGGGAAACTGAAGGAGGAAGAAAAGAAGAAGAGGAGAAAAGAACTCACCTGGATAACCTCGCGGAAGATGTGTCCCCGACATGAACTTGCGCGCTCCCATGAGCAGCCCGTGTTCCATCGCTTCGTTCGACTTCAGCCGCGCCATCACAGACACCTGTTACCGATTCGGGTCCGGTTTCGGAGATTCGGTTCCAGTTTCGGTTTCGATTTTTGTTGGACGTTTGAGTTTTTTCGATGGCACATTTCTTCATATTCATTCTCACATATTCGGATTTCAGTTTTTAGTTTTTAGTTTCGGTTTTCTCATTAGATAGGGATATGGGTTCGGGATTGAGTTATATGGGGTTTCGACAAGACATCCGATTTCTGGTTCGTTTTCCTGGGTTCGTTTCAGGCTTTAAGGCCGAGGATGATTCTGAGTGTGAGCTCGGGTTCATCCGCATCAATTCACAGAGTTTTTCCATCTTCCAAGTACACTTCAAGTTCGGTTGGAGTCTATATAGCTACAAGTTCAAGAACTTGTTTCTGGGGTTGGGTTTTGGGTCGAGGCGTGTGTTTGGACTTCGACTCCGGCTACAAGATGGAACACTTGCGGTTTCAACTTTATCGTCGGTTTCGGTTTTCCTCTTTCACTTCTAATTTTGGTCGGTTTCGGTTTCAGTTCCGGTTTCAGTTTCAATTTCTTGTTCGTTTTCAGCTTCAATTTCTCGCTTTCAAAGTCAAGATCATCTTTCAAATTTAATTTCAGGTTCAGTTTCAGCTTCGATTTCAACCTCACTTTCGTTTTCAGCTTCAATTTTGTTTGCTTTCAATTTCAAATCAAATTCTGTTTCTATTTCGCGTTCAGTTTTACCTGTATATAGCTTTCGGGTTCTTTCAAGTACGTATCAGTTCGGATTTTCGATTTGTAAGTTTCAGGGTCATTGAAAAAGCACCGTCTGCGTCACCTGGCGAAGAGTAGGGGGCAGGGCGCGGCGCTGGAAAGTCTTCTTCTGCTTCACCAGAGTTTCGCTGAGGATGTGCCTGTTCACCATCCCGCCTATGTGGGTCACCTGTTGACCAATCAAATGTCGCAGAGCAGGGGGCATGCGTCAAAAACAGGAAAAAAGTGCACTATCTTATGATATATGTTATATATATGTTCGTATATCGATGTGTTCACTGTTGACCAATAAAATGCCGCAGAGTGGCGCCTACGTCCGTGGCGCTTACGTCAACCATGGTAGCAATACGTTATCACGCGGATATAGCCCTGTCAAAAAGGGATGTGTGGGTCGGGAGAATAGTCCGCACGAAAAAAAACACTGCTTGTTTTGTGCCTGTTGGCTGTTGGCCCATGTCGATCACATGTTGACCAATCCGAAGTCGCGGAGTGGAAGAGGACGACAATTTGCAGAGATTGCCATCCTCCACAACGGCGGTGTGAAGCTCGAGCTCCAACGTTGTTCTCCCGTAAACACAGCAGCCGTGTTGTATCCCTGGTGCGTCTATATAGCCCCAACCAATCACCGCGGATAATAGATCAAGGGTTGTCGCATCAACTTTTCGTAGCAACATTCACATTTCACAATGCAGAGCATAAGCAACAGTGAATGTATCTTGGTTGTTGTTGTTGTTGTTGTTGTTGTTGTTGTTGTTGTTTTCTTCACACTAAATAGTTCTTTCTTACCCGTCGACATCCAGCACAACCAGTGTCCGTGCCGATAATTCAGTCCTAGAAGAGAAACAACTTATGTGGTCACAAAGCTACGCCACAGGGATACTACTGTAGCTTCATGTGGTACTACGTTTTTTTCTGTTTCCATGATATCGCAAACCAAAAGCATAGGTGGAACACAGCCCGCAGCTCTGCCCATTGTGGTCATAGCGTACCACTCTTTGTCCCTGAATTTAAACACCACTTTGTTTGAATAAAAGTGCACAAACCGCACTTGCATTTCGGAACCAAGAGTGCGAAATCTATCATCTGTTTCACTTACAGCAGTAGTAGTCCTTCTTGTAGTCGAAGAAAACGGGGGAAAAAAAAAAAAAGCCAACACTAACCACTCCGTTCGACACAAAATATCTACTCATTTAAGATCGAAACAAAAACACAACTCGGACAACGGCAAAAGGTGCTCGAAACTCGAAAGTCGAACATTATTTCCTCTCCCTCTATACCATAGCATAATAGACCAGATCGTTTCCGAAAACGCCTTCTTATGCCTGTTCTGGTATAAGCCAACTTCCCGCCCTGGCGATAAAAAAAAATAAAAAAAAAAAAACCGAGCGCTAAAAAAAAAAAACGATCGCACACCCTGTGTGCGAACTCAACCCTCTGGCCAGAAACATAAAGAGCGTCCGTACATTAACATCGAAACGAAACGATGCTAATATTTTCGCCCAGTGTGCTCTATAATATATACCAGGTGTAAGATCCTGTGCGACGGGGTGCGATTAAATATATATATATATATGTGTAAAACAACGTGGTGATTTTCGAAAGAAGCAAAAAAAAAAAAAAACAGAAAATAGAAAATAGAAAAAAAAAAAAAGCACCTTGGTGAACTTGGGGATGAACCTTGGAAGGACGATCGTGTAGATGGCCATTGCTCCGACGGCCAGCAGGATCTCCGCCACGATCACCAGCCCTTCGCTCTCGCCGGCTCCGAACCTGATTGTTTTGGTCCAGCAGACAGCACCCAGACAGCACCCAGACGACAGGCGTTTCCCCCCCCCAACCCAAAAAAAAAAAAAAAAAAAAAAAAAAAAAAAAAAAAAACAAGGGATCAATCAGTCAGTAGATGTGCTGGTGTAGGTAGTAGGCCTCTGACCGATGTCTTGAAAAGAGGGAAAAATCGTGTGCTGGATTGCGGCAGGATACAATACCGGCATTATATCGGCAACCGGCACTATACGTTTCGCGCACCACCACGTTCAAGAAATTCGGTACGTTGCCAGTCGACTCTACAGGCCCACTGCTAGCAGATAGCACACCGAAAACAAATCACGTACGGGGTCAGCACACGCTGTTGCATACCTCTGACTGCCGTGTCGGGGGAAAAAGTGTACTATATTTACGGCGGGCCATAGTAAGTAGGACCTACGGTAGACACAAAAAACCTACCTGGTATATATTTACCTATTTTTTACTGACAATATTTGGTCCTATTTACTATGCCCCCCCCCCCCCCCCCCCCCCCCCCCCCCCCCCCCCCCCCCCCCCCCCCCCCCCCCCCCCCCCCCCCCCCCCCCCCCCCCCCCCCCCCCCCCCCCAACCGTAATACAGTAGATTGTGGCCGCGTACAATTCCGGCAAAATACATCGGCAAACCGGCACTACGAGTAGCACTCGGCACACCACCACGCTCAAGAAATTCCGTACATTGCCAGTCGATTCACATTCCACACTACTGGATATCGGCCGAACCGGCACCAAACACTCCGCGCACCATCACGCCGAAGAATTTCCACATGTTGCCAGTCGATTCCACACTACTGCACATCGGCGAACCGGCACTAAACACTCCGCACACCATCACGCCGAAGAATTTCCACATGTTGCCAGTCGACTCCACATGCACTACAGTACGTACGTACGTACGTACGCACGTACGTACGGCGGAGAAAAGCGGCGGCACTATTCAACCGGCGCAATGGTGGAGAGAGGGGATCACTACTACTACTACAGGGGGGGGGGGGGGCATAGTAAATAGGACCAAATGTAGTTGGTAAAAATATGGAAACGTATAGATTTTTGTGTGTACCGGAGGTCCTACTAACTATGGTCCCCCGTGAAATAGTGGTGGACGTGGAAGTCTCACCAGATGAGAGCGCCGACCATGACAGCCAGCAGGAACTGCATCGTCTGGGAGCGCCGTGAGCATCAGGTGAGGCTTGCCGAACCAGAACATGTCTTGCTGGCGCTGTTGCGGCCGGCCGAGACGGTGGGGGTGCGACCATCATCATCATCGTGGCGGTTGGCGGTGAAGACGGCGACGGTGTGTTGTTGTTGGTGTTCAGGGCGGGTAGGAGACGGGGGTTGATGGGGTTAGCGTAGGTGGTTCAGCGTTTGGGGTTTCGATGTTGGAGATGCATGCGTTCGGCGCCAGCAATAACAGCAACAGCAGCAGCATCAACAGCAGCACCATATCCGGCAACAACAACAACGACAAAAAACGAAAACAGCAGCACCAACAGGAGCGCCACCATCACCGAACGCCAAGCACCCACCAGTCTTTCACTACCCCCTCCCTTCACCGCTGCGAAACAACACCCTGCATAAATCCAACCACTACGGGGGGGGGGGGGGGGGGGGCATAGTAAATAGGACCAAATCTTGTAAGAAAAAATAGGTAAATATATAGGTTTTTGAGTGTACCGCAGGTCCTATTTACTATGGTCTCCTGTCAGAGTCCCCACCTCGGACACATCATCTCACAGAGATCATCTCACAGATCTCATCCATTCCCACAGGTATGATGATCTACAGGTCTAGTCTAGTCTCGGATCTCTAATGATCTAGCTCATGCTGCCGGGTTGGACCCGTACGATCTGCGCAAATCTCAAGACAGCTTTCCCGAGTTGGATCCGTACCACACGAGATCGTGCGCAACAAACATCTCACCCCGGCAGGCTTCGCTATTAACAGGATCTAGATCATGACCTATCTGTAGACGACGTGTCTGACGCGTGCACGAACTACAGTAGCCTCAGTAGCCTCAACACAAAGCGCAGCCGCATCTATCAAGGGGGTCAGCAAACCAAAAGCAGGGGACGGGGGGCGGGGCTCTCACAATAGCGGAGGAGGCATCAGTACCCAGGTACTGCGCGAGATCGTCCCTCTTTTCCGTGCTGCAGCCGCCGTAGGCAATAAAACGTTGGGGTCGGAGGAGGGGGAGCGGGAGGGGGGGGGAGATAGGGGGGGGGGGGGGGGGGGGGGGGAAGTGGGAGGGGGAGGGGGGGGAAGGGGGGGGGGAGAAGGAGACGGGGGGGGGGGAGAAGGGGGGGGGGGGGGGGGGGGGGGGGGGGGGGGGGCAAGGAGAGCGGAGGGGAGGGGGAAAGTGAGCGAGATGCTAGGTGAAATGGTTGGCTTCAAAATGGTTGATGGTGACGGGTTCGATCGTGGTGGCTGATTGTTGCGATAAATTTCGACATATAAAAACGGGGCCCAGAGCGCACGCGCGCGCGGTACTAATTAACCTACATTTTCATTGCGATGATTTACCTTACGACGGATGTTGGATTGACTGATTGATCTGATTGCGATGGCTTGTTTCGAGCAAGCTTGAAAGGCAAAAAAAACGGCGTCAAAGGCGCCCCCCCCCCCCCCCCCCCCCCCCCCCCCCCGCGTGCGCAAGGCTGGCTATATGATGCGCCGTGTTCAATGCAAAGGCTGTTTGGGTGGATGCTTAAGCAATTTTTATTGATTGCGATGGTTTCGACAACAACAACAACAACAACAACAACAGAAACGAAAAAACGCCCTCCTCTGAGCGAGGCCGCTGTGCTGCGCACTGCTTCAGATATCCCCGTCGACGGCGAACCGGAGAGGGGGGGGTCCTGCTTCTTTCATCCTACAAAAAGAGATACATACCTGTGGTACAAACAACACGGCCACACAGAGGGCGGTGAAACCAAAGAAAAAAAAAAAAAAAAAAAACAAAAACAATCGCACAAAGAAACGACGACAAAAAACAACGCGAGATAGAGTACCAACGTCGTCCTGTATCCGGAAATTTCCGTAGCACCGACCGCTCTGGGCTAAATCATAAGGAACGAATCATCTTCATATTAATGTACAAACGGTCGTTACATTTACGACCAGAGAGCTAAAGTGAATAGCACCAAATGTTGCTGAAAACAAAAATAGCGAAATATGAATTAATAGTAGGTTTTCGTGTGTACGGCAGGTCCTATTTACTAGTCCCCCGTACAAAAGTCGTCCACTTTCCCGGGCAGCCAGGCAGCGTGCTGACCTTGCTTGATAGGAGTGCACCAGAGTCTTGTAGATCTGCTTGAGCTTGAAGTGCACGCCAAGGGCGGCCAGCATGACCATGGCAGCCGCGAACAGGAACAGGCCCTTCACGTCCTGTTGGGATCGATCGCCAAAAAAAAAAAAAAAAAAAAAAAAAAAAATGACGACAAAAAAAAAAAAAAAAAAAAAAAAAAAAGAAGAAAAAAATAAGAAGAGGAGTACGTAGAAGAAGGAGTGACGAAGAGAGAACAAGAAAAAAAAAAAAAACAGAAGAGAAAAAAGGGGATATTCTGTTGGTTTCCATCAAAACCACCTGTGCTAGCCACCGACTCGCGTGTTCTGAAAACAAACAAACAAAAAGCAAAACAAGAGACGCAAGAAGAAAAATCAACACAAACGAAAAAGAGGAGGTGTGGTTGGATCGATCTAAAGCGATCAAGTGGTCTACGCACAAAATCTGACGAGATTTTACAAAACCTGGCCGAGTATTCGTACGCAACCACCCCCACCACCTTTAGTTTTACCACTCGAGTGTTACGCTTGACGGCACTCTACCACACGCACCGCGTTCGTTGTGGCTTCTCCGATGATGCCCTTCACGTAAAGCTCGACACCCCACGAACAGGATCAAGCCGACCCACACCCCGTGCTTGATTTCCGCGAGCTCAATGACAACCTCTTGCTCACACTTCTTTAGGTAGGCCGCGAAGCGGAAGTTCCTGGAGAAGGGGGATGGGGGAGGTTGGGAGGGGGGTGTACCATGTCATGCATGCCCGCAGTCGCATGAACACACAAGAGGAGGGGACGGAAGGGATATAAGGTGCACGTGCGCATCCGAACCGAACACCAACTTGAACACCGAACACAATGCCAAACCGAATGTACAACCGAAAACTTAGCCGACGCGCTGCTTGAGTCTCATTCGGGGAGCCGAGCGTCGTTCGTGATGAACTGGGACCGGATAGCGCGATATCTAGCTGACGTGTTCGGACGTGTGGGGGGGAAAACAGATCGAACCGAATACCGAACCGAACACCCGACTGAATACAGAACCGAACACCACGCCGAATGAAGCATACCGAAAACGCCGGGCGAAGCTCACTTGGGTAGCTGATTGTCCTTGATGAACTGAGACCTGATGGCGTGGTAGCTGACGTGGTCGGACAGTTCCGAAAGCCTACGACACAGCATTGGGTGAGACGTCCACAGACAAGCCTTCAAAGTAGAAAGCGAGGGTGGAGGGACGCGGGGGGAGGGGGGGGGACGCGGGGGCGTACCCATTTGTTGCTTGCCTTAGTCATTCAACCACTGACCATGCATCCCTTTCGAGACGGCGCCGCACCGTTCCTGCTCCTGATAGAAACACCTCCAACAATTAGGCGCTCATTACGTTGTTTCCATACATTCTGTAGGAAAATTTTGCTAATCTCATCTCTTCTTGCTTCGTCGCCTGGGAGGGGGGGGTTGTACTCGATATCGTGCATGGCCGTAGTTGTATGGCCATAGACCCTAGCACCCCTACAATGCCGGGACGGACTCCCAAGGCACAAAGGAACCAAACTAGGAAGAATCAAGCAACGAGAATAAACCAAACCGATCACACCCCAGCATAAAAGAACGTAACTAAGCAACTATACTGGAGGTTTCTATATACAGGGCTACAGAAACAACCGGGGGCGGGCGGGGGGGGGGGGGGGGGGGGGGGTAGATAGATAGATGGAGTAGAGTAGAAAAAGATAGCACACACACCCCACTCGGAATGAGATCCAGACCAGATTTCCTCCAAAACCAAAAATGCTGACTTTTTGGAAACGTCTCGTCAGATATCCTCCAAAACCAAAAAATGGTTATATTTAAAACTTTTGGAAGCGCTTCGTCCAGAATTTTTTTTTCCTATCCGCAAGAGTTGGTGCTTTGCTTTTTCTTTCTCGGAAAAAAAAAAAAAAAAAAAAAAAAAAAAGAATCTCACCCCCCCCCCCCCCCCCCCCCCCCCCCCCCCAAAAAAAAAAAAAAAAAACAACGACAACCCCTCCCACAAACGCCTGAAACACACACAAAGTGTGCCATCGGGTGTTTGTGGGTGCTTTTTAACACCACGCCGACACTTTGCGGGCTGGGACACCTCTCAGCGTTTGCACTCTCCCGCTCAAGTTTTTTTTTTCCCGACAAGTTCAGCGTGGAAAAAATGTTATCCAAGGCGTGTGCGTGATCTCAACTTTTTTTTTTTTGCTTGTCGATCGTAGCAAAAGAATAAGGAGCATGCCTTGTCAGGCAGAAACCCTTCTATTAATAGAAGGGTACGTAGCGCAAAGTGTTGTTCGTTTGTTCGTTCGTTTGTTTGTTTGTTTGTTTGTTTACTAGTGCCAATGCGTAAGCTGTGAGTCCGACCGATTGTGTGGTTGATACCCCACTCCGTAAGCCGCTTGGGTCACGTAGCTGCGTTGCCACGCACACATCGTACGTCGGCCGCGCTTTGTTCCACAGCACACGTTTTCAGCTGCACATGGTGTTTTGTGAATTCAGCTTGGGATGCATGACAGCAGTCGATGCTCGGTTTCAACAGTTGCACGATGGGGGGGCGTAGTGGTGCACGTATACCGCTGTAAAAATACGTCAAGGCAAGAGGACATCTGGCTCCCACATGTTATGACGGGGGACCACAGTTAACAGGACCTACGTCACACACAAAACCCTATATATTTCCCTATGTTTACCAACAAATATTTGGTCCTGTTAACTATGGTCCCCCCGCAATAGTCATCCATCCACTCACCCACTTCCAAACACCGACCCCCCTTTTGAGCTGAGAGTGTCGGATGCCCAGCTGCGCCGCCGTGCGTCGATACTGTTGCTTCAGGTCTTTGTACCTGATCATGCGGTGACGGGTCCGAGGAGGGTCGACATGGGGGAAAGTCGGGGGGGGGGGGGGGGGGGGGTACTCATCAACATTCATGGCGGTAGTCGTAGTGTATGACCACAGACCCTCGCATCCCTACAATGCCAGGACGGAGCATGTCGGGTTTTCACCGACCAGGAAGGCATTGTCTTACACCAAGCGCCGAGCGCCGCGAGGTATTCGGCGAGTCGCGCGAAGGGTTAAGCTGCATCTTTTTACCAAACACCGCTTGTGAGGCGGACTTTTCGACACCTGCAGTGCGTGCTTTCTTGCAGATGGATGCTTGCGCCCAATTACTTGAGAGGCGCGACAGCGGGTGGGGGGGGGGGGGGGGGGGGCGGGGCGTACTCATTTGTTGCTTGTCTTTCGTAGCCAGTTGGCCATTCGCCACGCACCCCTGTCGAAACGGAGCTGGCGTTGAAATATAACAATTCACCGCGCGTCCGTCCCCTCCGAGACGGAGGAGCGTTCCTACTCGTAATACAGATATCTCCGACTATTGGGCGCTGATTGAAGGGGGGGGGTGGGGGGGGGGGGGGGGGTGTCACGTGTACGAACCTGCGCATCTCGTCGTCCTCGAAGATATCCCAGCGACGCATGGTTTGCCTGGAGTAGAGCGCGACCATCCCGACGAAGAAGGAGTGGAACAGCGCCGCGAGGAAGAGCGTCATGTGGATTTCCTCGAAAAGATGCTTGTCGTTATACTGAAAGGCGAAAGAAAACAACAACAACAACAACAACAACAACAACAGCAACAGCAACAACAAAAACGAACCAAAGAGACGACGAAATCAGTATACCAAAACAAGCAAACAACAACAAAAAAACAACGAAACAACAACAAAAAAACGAACAAATCAAACAACAGCGAATTCAAACAAACTAACAAAAAAACAAAAAGGGAGAGCGGAATGGGTGGATGGAAAGCGTGAGCGGTCAGGGAAGGGTAAGGGGGGGAGGGGGGGGGGGGAGATCGAAACAAATAAACGTAAAAAAACAAGAAAAGGAATTACCAATGACGGAGGCGGAAGGGGTGGATATAGAGCATAGGCGGGGTCCAAGGGTCGGGGAAGGGCCAAGGGTCGGGGAAGGGCAAGGTGTGTACTCACGTCATGAACGGCAGTAAGGGCAGTTCCTCACTGAACAAAAAAAAACACGATTCGTGAGAGGTTTTTTGTTGTCGTGAATTATGACGAAAAAAAAAAACAGACACACACACACGGAATTCACGACGCCGTTTTCATTAGCTCTTCCCTAAAGAAAACAAGATCTTGGAAGCCATAATTCTTTTGGTCGTGTCTCGAAATACGCCTGATCAAGGCACTACGCAACCCACCTCCACCAACGGTATCCGAAGGCCGGTATAGGGGCATGGTAGACGGTAGACTCTGCTCCTTACACCGCTTGTGGACAACAGGCGGCTACCTAATCACACCCCTGGGTGCGGCCTAACGAGCACATTGTGGCCTCCAAAAATTACGAGGAAGTGGAGCCACACAGCTCGAAGACGAAAGCGAAAATGACATTTGAATATCACTGGCCAGGCCGGGCAGACGGCCTGCGAGATGGAATCTCGCGGACCGGGCTCGACCGACGGTCCGCGAGATTGGAATCTCGGACACTGGGTCAGGCATCGGCCCGTTGTTCGAACAAATCACGGGCCGGGCCGGGCCGGGCCGGGCCAGGGGCGGCCGGCCCGGCCCGGCCTCTGGCCGTGTGCCCACTTCGCGAGAGTTGGCTCCACCCGCAAAAAAAAAAACGCTTGGCTTTGAACGAAATATCGGAATCTTTTGCAAACTTGAAAAAACATCACGAATGATGACGTTTTCCCGCTTTTTTTTCGTTGCAACTGAAATGTCATGCCAATAAGTCGCGAATGGTGATTTTTTTTTTTTGGTTCGTCAGGAACGGCCCTGAGACGTATGGCCACAGACCCTCTCGCACCCCTTGCAATGCCGGGACGGAGCACGTCGGATTTTCACCGAAACGCGGGAGGGGGGGTGCAATCATTTCATGGGGGAGGCGCGTGGTGGGGGGTCAAGGGGGGTGTGTAGGGAGCGGGGGGGGGGGGTGTACTCGATAGGAGAGATGTACTCGATCTTATGCATGGCCGTAGTCGTATGACCATAGACCCTCGCATCCCTACAATGCCGGGACGGAGCATGTCGGGTTTTCACCGACCGACCAGGCAGACATTGCTTGCACCAACCATGTAGGGAGCGGGGGGGGGGGGGGGGGGGTCATATGCGTAAAGACTGGGTGAGGGGTGGGACTTGACACGGTATCCTGCTTTTTACGTTTTTTATGGGGAATTGAGTCAGATATCGCGTGCCGTATCATACGTTCTCCCAATGAAAAAAAAAAACGGTTTTCTGTTTTATAGGGACTGCTGTACTCGTGCTCGTGCTCGTACGTACGTACGTACGTACTACAACAAAAAGGCCCGTGAAAATAAAACGAGCTATTAATACGTAATATTAACGCATCAATTCATAAAAACTTATATATTTCCCCTTTTTTACTAACAATATTTGGTCCTATTTACCATGCCCCCCCCCCGTAATAGTACAGCAGTTTTGTCACCGAAAAGGGACAGCAGCGCGCTAAAAAGGGTCGAGAGTCTGCTCACCTCGATGGTGACGTAATCGGAAACGTTTATGGACCATAGGACGAAGGCCACCACTCCCAGGATGGCCAGCTCTCGATACAGCCCTTCGAGGAGTTCCATGGCGTGCTTCTTCCCCTTGGCGGCTTTGTTCATCTGCCGTCGCCATGCACACGTCGGACATCACCATATCAAGATACAGATAGCAGCGGACAAATCTCAGTCCTAACCTGCCGTTCTCAGGTGCTGCGGGTGCAAGCGTACCGTGCATCACTATCACACTGGGTGATAAGTTAACACACCCCTGGGACGAATTTCAGGCCCGGTTTCCTCCCAAACAAATGCCTTAAGGGGGGGGGGGGGGGGCATGCACACACAACGAAAATAGTGGCTTTGGGATTAGGTTTCGTCGAGGAGGTTGCATACATAGACGCATCGCTCGCTCGTTGTACTCCGTACGCCCTCCCCGTTGCCGACAAACCCAGCTTCGATAATCGTCCGAGGGAGTGCGCCATACTATCACCCTGGTGTGATAGTGCCACACGGGATACACGAATTCGTAGTGAACAGATCCAACGCGAGAAGCACGGTCCTACCACGAGTAGACCATGCGGACCGTATAAATGTGGGCTATGACTAACAAAAAAATCTTTCCTCGAATAGCTACAGCATATCTACAAGCGCATCATGCGAGGAGGAGCCATCACGGGGGGACCATAGTTAACAGGACCTACCTACAGATAAAAACCTATACATTTTCCAAATTTTACTAACAATATTTGGTCCTATTAACTATGGTCCCCCGTAATGTCTTGACACTGGGTAATCCAATCCGTCAGCGGCCAGGGGGGCACCAACGCAACAGCAATAAAAAAGACGTGGAAACAGCACACACAGCAGCAGTAGTGCGTGCGGGAAGATATAATCCTGACCAAAAAAAAAAAAAAAAAAAAAAACCTGCAGTACTCGTGTTGCACGTGTAATAAGCTGTTGTACGGGCCGCACCTGCTGACAAATGAGCTCGAACATCAGCACGCCCCCCACCGTGCATATCACCACGATATTCCACGATGGGAGGTCGTACGAGGCCTTCGCGTCTCCTGCTGGAGCCATGTTAGCGACGGTTGCTGCCTCTGCTGCTGCTGCTGCTGCTGCTGCTGCTGCTGCTGATGTCGCTCCGGGTGCTGTTGGTGTGGCGGCCTAGCCGGCTAAACTGGGCGACTTCGACGTGCCCAACCGCCTCGTCCTGCCGGTGAAAGGTCCTGTTCGGAAGGGAGAAGGGAGGGGATAGAAAAGGGGGGGGGGGGGGGGGGGGGGGGGGGGGGTACTCATTGGTCGCATGCCTTAGCCATTTTACCATTGGCCACACATCCCTTTCCAGACGGGGCGGGGGGGGGGGGGGGGGGGTAGGGCGGTGGGTCAATCCGGTGTGTTCACGAGATGCTTCTGTTCCGACCCGACGCCTGGCGGGAAACATTTTTTTAGGCATTAAATCATCGTATATTTCTGAGGGCGAGTATGGAGCGCCCAGTCTGTGGTTTGGATTGTTGTGGGAAGGGGGGGGGGGGGGGGGGGGGGGGGGGAGGAGTATACGATTCACGACCAATAATGCTGCTGCCGGTGTTCTCGTGCAGCGTCTCCTGCCATTACCAAACCACGGCCCTGACCAGGGTTTACACAATTCGACCCGAGTGGACCAAGGAAGGAAAGCGCTCAACCCTGATCCACGACAAAAAAACACTCGAAAGATTCACATCCTCGAAGCGAAGGCAAGAGGCATAACACGAATGGTAACGCCTCCTCAACAACAGAGGGGAAACGGGGATATCCTAAAAAAAATGCGAGGCGCGTACCCTAGTGGGAGGGGAGGGGGGGGGGGGGGGGCTACGAAGTGACTCTGGATCTGAGTTACAAATATTAGTACGTGCGAGGTACGAGTATGCACCTGGTAGTATTTCAGGGGGGCCTAGCTACGAGTATGTGCGGGAAAAGGTAGTGTTAGCACCGGTATTTATTTTCCAGAGACAGAAAGGAGGGGAGAAAAAATAAATGGGTTGAAAAAACGAAGAAACAAAAATGTTCGTCGATGTTGAAAGAAATGAAAAAAAAAAAAACGAACTATCATACCAGGTATACTTACTGCTGCTGCTGCTGGAACTTAAACCTCTCCTTTGAGTACAGAGTGTTCATTCTACTGCTGTAAACTATTAATACGTACCAGGTATGCGTATAATCTGTTTGATACAATAATGCTGATCATACAATCAGGTACAGAAAGCAAGGCACCGAGTGCGTCACTCAGAACCCGTGAAAATTATAGCTCGTGCGTACGCGCTCGTGCAGCATATTCATGAAACGAACTCTGGTACAACATCTGACATGTGCGTACGTACACACACACACATATTCATCACACCCGCGGTCGTTCTATTTTTTCGGGATCTTTGGGGCGGAATTGTTTTGTTCCAGCAGCACAACAACATCAGCAGCACAACAACAACAACTGACCACACGGGTACAAACGGACTACTCCTGTAGCAGGTAGTGCAGAGCATAGACTTTTGTAACCACAAGACAGCAGCAGTAGTTCCGTTTGAGGGACGAACTATAGTCAAATACTGATCACTACGGGGGGAGGACCATAGTTAATAGGACCTACGGTACACACAAAAACCTTAATATTCATCTATTTTTACCAACAATATTTGGTCCTATTTACTATGGCCCCCCGTAATATTAATACTGATATTAACCCTTGGACCATAGTATATAGGACCAAATTAATATTACGGGGGTCCATAGTTAATGGGACCAAATTTTGTTAGTAAAAATAGGGAAATATATAGGTTTTTATCTGTACCATAGGTCCTATTAACTATGGACCCCCGTTGTAGTAATTCACAAACCCGGTCGAACGGACGATCGGTCGAATCATCACACCAAAAGCGTGCAAAATTTATGAGTTTTGGGTGGAAAAAAAATCGATCTCACGCCTTCCGTTTTTTATTTTATATTTTTATTTTTTTTTGGTCGTGCACCGCTCGAGTCGAGGTGTATAGATGTGCTTCATCCATTCAGTTCTGATGCGTAGATATATGCTTATCGTCCTGCTTTGTATTTTTAATTTGCTACGAATAGATCGTGGTGGCATATACCGCCTGGGGGGCACTTTTTTTTTTTCCCCCCGAGGCGTTTCTTCCACCACACTCCCGAGTTCCTTGTTTCTTGGAGCCTGTCCTGTGTGTGTGACCATTGGACTAAATCAAAAGCAGGTTTTGGCGATGAGATAATGTGAGAACATCGACGACACAATCAATATAGCAGCGCCTGGTCTACGAGATACGACTAACAGAAGCTAAAACTCGAGTTAACCCTTTTAGTGCCGCAGTCCCGTTTTGGGGACAAATCACTTGGAAATAGACTGGTTTGTCCCAAAATCGGGACTGCGGTACTAGAGGAGTTAAAGCCCGAGCCGGCTTATTGGGGGAACAATCTGCCGATTTTTTTCAGGCGTGCCCGATCAAATAAAACGACGCGCTGTCCCGATGCAATGAGGGAGGGTTTCATCACGAAACTGCTGTGAGGCATTTTCCCCCGATGGCGAGATTTATTTCCGGCTTCGGCTCACACACGACGATGGATGGCCACCGTCCCGACCCGGAACAGAAATCTTGGACCGTTCGAGGACTGCAGAAACATTTTTGGGGACAATTTAGGACAAATTACTTGGAATTGGAGTGCTTTGTCCCGGAAAAGGGACCGCACTTTTACCCTGTTAGTAGAGGGTTAACTCTAACCCCAGCCAGAGTCCTACGTACTTGGTTGGTGTGTGTTTTTTTGTGTGTTCTTCACATTTTTGTTAAACCGTTCTCTCTACCCGTCGACATCCAGCACAACCAGTGTCCGTGCCGATTCTTCAATCCCGTCCTAAAGAGAAAGAGATACAAGTTCTGTGGTCACAGAGCTACGCCACAGCAGACATACTACTGACTGTACGTTGCCACGCACCTGGTATGCGGTAAGCGAAGCACAGCAGCAGTGGACAACTGGTGTGCCAGCTGGTCGCTGCGCCCAGAACGGCTCCCCTACACAGTACAGAGCATCAACATGATCGTTAAAAATTAATACCGGCTGTTTGGGCATATCATATCTATCTAAGGAAGTTTGTCTTAAAAGGACTGGGACAGACCTATCTACGAGTACGCACCAACACGTTGGGGAAGGTGTGTCGAGCGTAACGTGGTGCGTCGAGCGTAAACCCTCGTTCAGGAGCGCAGTCGAGCTGTGGGGACCAAACCCCTTGGCACTACGTGCTGCTGTGGAGTACTGGTAAGATATACTGCTGTCGGTTTGTGTGCGTGTGTGTGTGTGTGTGTGTGTTTTGTTTCCGATTTCGTTTTTTTTTTCAGTTTCTTTCGTTTTTCTCTCCCTCACAGAACTTGTATGTTCTGTCTTGTCGTATCCGGTACGATGTCGTGGCATTGCGTTGTCTACTCTCTGCCTTGTGCTGCATATGCATAACAACGTGGTGCCGCTCAAGCATTCTCTGCTGTATGGTAGTTTTGTGACCACAGAGCTTGTATCTATCTCTCCACTACAATACGATTAATATAATAGAACAAGTGAAGAATCGGCTCGGACACTGGTTGTGCTGGATGTCGACGGGTAGAAAGAACAACTTAATAACGGGAAGAACGCACACACGGTAAGTGTTCACCGGGATGCATAGTCCCCTTTTTCATTCTCGTATCTTTCCCCTTGCACGTCCCTTTTGGCTCATGCTCGGGGTAAGTATGTATGTGTGTGTGAGCTTTGGCTTCCCATTTTATTTATTTATTTGGGATTCTCTCCTTTTCTCTTTCTTTTTCTTTTTCTTGTTCTTTTTCGGTTTGGTTTTTTTTTTCGTTGCTTCTCTTTCTTCATGGTGTATTTTGGTTGCTGGCGTATGTATGTATGTTGTGTCGGCCGCACCTAAGTGCGAAGGCATGGTATTACGTAGGCTATTAATGCATTACGGTGTGTTATCTCTGTGTCGTAGTCTGTGACCACAGAGCTCGTACCTTTCTAGGGTGAAGAATCAGCACGGACACTGGGCTTGCTGGATGTCGACGAGTAGAAGAACGGTTTAATGTGAAGAACACACACACACACACATTGCCCACTCTTGTGCTTACTGCATACTGGTACGTGGCAACGTAGTATCTCTGATGTGGCGTAGCTTCGTCCCCACAGAACTTGCATCTCTTCTAGGATTGAAGAGAATCGGAACGGACGCTGGTTGTGCTGGATGTCGACGGGTAGAAAGAACAGCTTAGCGATGGGAAGAACACATGATACAGAGATAGATACCTGGCACTACGCCACGAAAATGGTTGGAGATTTAACGTTTATTACCATTCCGGCGGATACCGAAGAATTCCGAAACACACAAAACAGCAGAACAGCACAGCTAGCACAGCAAGCAGTACCAGTACGTACTACCGATACGAAAGGTTCCGACGTATGGGAATATTAGGGGGCAACACCCAAGTCAGGACCAAATTTGCCTGGTAAAAAATAATGGAGTATATTTACAGGTCTTTCTTTGTGCGTATGATGGTTCCTGACTACCATACTATCTACCCGTGACAGTAGCACTAACACACTACTATTAATAGCGGTTAAGTACTATTAATATTGATACCCAGGACCCACTATGCTTGGTAAAAATTCTGGAACATACCTGGTATAGGTTTTGGTGTATACCATGGGTCCTGATTCTGTTGTTGTTGTTGTTGTTGTTGTTGTTTTCTTCACATTAAACCGTTCTTTCTACGCGTCGACATCCAGCACAACCAGTGTCCGTGCCGATTCTTCAATCCTAGAGAGGTACAAGTTCGGTGGTCACAAAGCTACGCCACAGAGATACTACGTTGCCACGTATGCAATGCAATGCCATGTCATCATACTGCGTACGACAGGCACGACATACACATTCCATGACCTAGAGAAACAAAAACGAAACAAAGAGAAAAAACAAAAAACAAAAACAAAGACAATTCGAAAGAGAAAAGAAACAAAAAAAAAATAAACAAAAATATACCTGGTATATGTATATACTTCAGTATAGCAGCAAACCATCGTACCCCCACGTAGGGGACGTGGCAGACACTTGAAAAGAACGAGCTGGAAAAAAAAAGAAAAAGAAGAAAACCCCACTAGTCGTCAACAGAGTAAGACTAAGAACCAAGGTAAAAATAACAGTCAAACCAAACAAAGCACAAGGCATGCTCCAGGTAGCGGCAGCAGTTTATGGTACGAGTAGCACAGCCAGGGTCTCCCTGCTGGCCCGCCTGGTACCTTGCTACCCTGTCTGCCACCATCGTCCAGCGTTCGTCAACTATGCCCGGCCCCTCGGCGTCAGACAGTACGAAACAAGCAGAGCAGGCTCGTCATCCACCCACGCCACACGACTCCTTCAATAAGGCTTATCAATCGGAGAAAGGAAGAGAAATGAAAATCACATAGGGTCACCGCAAAGAAGACAATAAAATGAAATAAAAATAATGTCCCCAGCGATAGTGGTATTGAACTACTAATATTATCACTGGGCGGCCCCTAACATTTAGGACGACACGGGGGGGAGAGAGAAGCTTCCCAAGTGTATTTCGGAAATTTACAAACGCAGCACCGATAGGAAAACCCCATCACCAACCGCGCGTTGTGTACACGTACGGACATCTTCGACTCACGCAGTGGTTCTTATTGAGGCACCACAAACAAACGCACCACGGCAGTACTGTTAGTACCACTGCTATTTGTTATAGTGGATGAGTTCGGCTTATTTCGGACCTACCTCCTATGACGGGGGACCATAGTAAACAGGACCAAATATTGTAGGTAAAAATACGGAAATACGAAGCTTTTTGTGTGTACGGTAGGTAGGTAGGTCCTATTTTCTATGGTCCCCCGTGATATACATATATATATATATTTTTTCATCATCACTTTTACTTTCCAGGCCACTCGTAGGACGTTTTTACCCTCGACGATCTTCTGGACAAGCCGTGGTCACAGGTGTCGTCCCTTCTCCCCCCCGATACGTGCCTTTATTTTTTTGTCACGCAGGTTCATCATTCCCACTGATCGTCGATTGTCATCGAATGTATGTAGCTAACTCACGCTCTCGCGCTTTCCGCTGATCAATTTTTTACGCAAGAAAAAGTCGCTACGTACGAGCATGCACTCGGTAAGATTTGAACCCACGAAATTGATCTTGATAGGCACGCGGACCACCTACCAAGCCACCGGGGACGCCGGCTCATATGGGCTTCCGTGATTGTGGTTACGTATACTCGTATATATCCAGGGTCAGCTTGGGGGGGGGGCTAGGTCCGGGTGGGGCACCAAGTGGAACAGGAGCAAAGGCGGCAACAGCGTCGACCAGGATCACGGTTGCCCAGTCGGTGCCGAGTGCGCCAAGCAAACGCCGAGCAGGAGTGCGGGGCCAGAAAAAAGCGACGGACGTACTGTACCACCTTAAGGTGGAATTCTCTCTTGACAAAAAATTCGGAGCCACAAAACATACAGGTATAATAAGAACACATCCGACAGGCCAGGCCATGGACTTCCCCCCCCCAACGACCTATACCTACAATAGCGGTAGATCTTTCAGCTCGTAGATAGATAGATAGATAGACAAATAGATCCCTGGCCTACAATATAAATATATATATACCATTCTGTCCCTAAACATAAGAACATTTTATGTTTATTACCAGGTATCATTATTGACCAATATGGTCCTTTTAAATCGGGACAGAATGGTATCTGGTACGGGTAGTACCTCATTTGGCGGGGCAGGAGCCGTACGACCTGCAGGTACTACCTGTACCAGCAGAATTTACGGGGGACAACAGTAAACAGGACCAAATATTGATATTACCGGGGACCGTAGTTAATAGGACCAAACATTGTTGGTCAAAACAGGTGAATATGTAGGTTTTTGTGTGTACCACAGGTCCTATTTACTATGGTCCCCCGTAATAGTAAAAGTAGGTAATTATATAGGTTTTTGTGTCTACCGTAGGTCCTATATACTACGGTCCCCCGTAAATAGTATTTGATAGCAGTAGGTGGCTGTCGTTCACGTATCCCGACCAGGCAGGAGCGTCTCACGACTTACTGCAGGTTAGGAAGGCTCTATAGACCCTAGACATGATCGAAATCGCCATATGTATGTCTTTACCGAACGTTTTCAAGAATACTTCCTGGCGTGCGTGCGCGCGTACGTGCGTGCGTGTGTGTGTGTGCATGCGTATCGTCTTTTCCCTTCCACAACAAACTTTTGCGAGCATTGTACCACTCTCCTCCTTGTCTCCAACTACCATCTGATAAATCACTTGGAATTAGACTGGTTTGCCCCCAAATCGGGACTGCGGGACTAAAGGGGTTAAACGAAAGACCCTCATATTGCGTCCCCGGTGGCTTGGTAGGTGGTCCGCGTGCCTGTCAAGATCAATTTCGTGAGTTCAAGTCTCACCGAGTGCATGCTCATAGGGACTTTTTCTTGCATAAAAAATTGATAAGCGGAAAGCGCGAAAGCGAGAGTTGGCTCCATTCGATGAAAATCGACGAGCACAGCGGGAATGCTGAAAACCCTATGCGCGACAAAAAACTAAAGGCACGTACCGGGGGGGAGAAGGGACGACACCTGTGACCACGGCTTTTGTCCAGAAGATCGTCGAGGGTTAAAACCTCCCACGAGTGGGCTGGAAAGTAAAAGTGATGGAAGAAAAAAAAAAATAAAAAATAAATAAATAAATAAAAAAAAAAAAACAGGCCGGCGTGTGGTACCTGCTCCTCCCATGCAACGAACAGCACACGGCACCAGCGCCCTCAGGGTCCACACTCCATGCTCGGCTACCGCAAAAGACGCACTAGGCTGAAGATGCGGACGTCCTCTCGACAGCCATCAACCATTTTAGTAAATAGGACCGAATACTGCTAGTAAAAAAAGGTGAATATACATATCACTTTTACTTCCCAGCCCACTCGTAGGAGGTTTTACCCTCGACGATCTTCTGGACAAGCCGTGGTCACAGGTGTCGTCCCTTCTCCCCCCCGGTACGTGCCTTTATTTTTTATCGCGCATAGGGTTCAGCATTCCCACTGCTCGTCAATTTTCATCGAATGAATGTAGCCAACTCACGCTTTCGCGCTTTCCGCTTATTATCAATTTTTTATGCAAGAAAAAGTCCCTATGAGCATGATGCACTCGGTGGGACTTGAACCCACGAAATTGATCTTGATAGGCACGCGGACCACCTACCAAGCCACCGGGGATGGGGTATCCTTAGGTCCTATTAACTACGGACGAATATTATTAGTAATAAAAGGTGAATATACATAGGTTTTTATGTGTACCATAGGTCCTATTAACTATGGACCCCCCCCCGCAATAGACACTGTTCTGTTGATAGTATGAAGACCAAGCCGCCATGATTTTTACGCCCCAGGTGGTGGGGTATATCCGTATCCCGTGTATTGCGGGGGGACATAGTAAATAGGACCAAATATTGTTGGTAAAAATAGGTAATATATATAGTTTTGTTTATGTACTCCATAGGTCCTATTAACTATGGACCCCCGTAAATAGGACTGCAGTCCCGTTTGGGGGACAAAACACTTGGAATTTAAGCGGTTTGCCCCCAACACTGGACTGCAGTCCTGCAAGAGTTTTGATATACATCGTCGAACACTCATCTATATTTTCGGAAGGTTCTCTCTCTCTCGGACCACCAGATATTTCCGAAAACACTAAGCAACCTTAAGGTTGTTTGCGATTGGCCTCCTTCCCGGTGCCGGAAAAAAAAAACAAAAACAGCTTTGATCCTACAGGAGGAGGTGCGGCTTGTGTGCGCCGGATGACGTTCGTGGGCGGGGATACTGTCGGGATAATGATTCTTAACCTTGGGTATGCTGATAAGGGGGGTGACGCGACATATTTTTTGGGAGAAGAGCACCAAAATCATCAACCAATCCGCTGCTACACAACGGAGGAAGGACCATCAATCATAAAAAAAAACAAAACAAAAATGCCGACAGGGCCTATGGGAAAATTCCGAGATTTTTTCCTTTTCTTTCTTCCTCCTCCCTTTCCCTCCCCGATACATACCAGAGCCTTAATTTCGTGACACAAGACAAAAAAAGCGCCGAGGGTGAACGGGCCGGCAGACAGGCAGAGATGCAGAGAGGCATGTCTCCCCTTCCCGATCCATACAACACAATATGTAACATGTACGAACGGCGGTATTGCAGCAGGTTCGTGGAACGACACAAAACTTTCGTACGGCAAGACAGACAAGACACGCAAACATGCAGGGAGCACGAACAACATCGCCTTGTTGGCCTTCTGCTATAATATCACCCAGGGGCGGGCAGCGGGGGGGTCACCGGCCTATACGGTGTAACACGAGTGAAAATAGAACACACGGGCGATAATATAACAAACACGGGTGATAATGACAATATAACACACACGGGTGATAAGCACACACGGGTAATAATACAACAAGCACGGGTGGTAATATACCACACACGGGTGGTAAGTTAACACACGGTCACACGGGTGATAATATAACACACCCGGGTGATAAGCTAACACACCCCCAAGGAAAAAAAAAAAAAACAGAGCCGACGTTTTCTCCGAAAAACCAGGGAGGGGGAGGGGGGGGGGGGGGGTGGCACACAAAAAAACGAGAATGGTGGCTTTGAAAAAGATCACCGTCAAGATATATATCTCTCCATAAGAGATAGACGCGTCGCTCGACGTTCGCACATTCTCTCCAAACCTCAAGAAAACTATCTTATTGTTTTCAATATTTCGTGTAATTTGTCCGAGGGGGGGGGGTAGCTTTTTTCCTCGCGTTTTTTTTTTTTCCTGTTGTGACCACTTGGGCCGTAAATCTAAAGACCATATGTTACGGGGGACCGTAGTAAATAAGACCAAATCTTGTTGGTAAAAAAAGTGAATATTTATAGGTTTTTTTTATGTATACCATAAGTCCTACCAGTATTAACTATGGACCCCCGTAATAGACACTGTTATTAAATAATATGAAGACCAAGCCGCCATGATTTTTACGCCCCGGGTGGTGGGGTATATTCGTATCCCGTGTAGTACGGCGGTCCATAGTAAATAGGACCAAACATTGTTAGTAAAAATAGGTAAATATATAGGTTTTTCGTGTGTACCGTAGGTCCTACTTACTATGGTCCCCCGTAATACGTTAATCCCTCAAGGGCGAAGAGCAAATTAATTGGGCTTTGAGCGGGTTGTCCCCAAAACGATACTGCAGATGAAAAAGGGTAATAAATTGAACACGCAGCACAACGTATATAGTAAGCAGTGAGACGAGCTCCCGCGCTGACGTAGTATAGTTTTTTTTACGACGGGGATTACATTCCCGTTGTCAACCGGTGGAACAAAGAGAGACACAAGAGGAGATGACGCGATCAGCAGCAGCAGCAGCAGCAGCAGCAGCAGCAGCAGCAGCAGCAGCAGCAGCGGGAGAGATGGATGGCGTGAATCGCGAGGGGGGGGGGGGGGGGGGGGGGGGGGGGGGGGGGGGGGGGGGGGGGGGGGGGGAAGGGCCGAGACGAAAAGGGCCTGCAGTAGATGCGAGAGGGGATTGAACAGCTTTCGAGTTCTCCATGCAAGCCACACACAGACGGGCAGGCAGACAAGACACATCTGACTCATCGCTCTACCACGGAGGTCCCTAGTTAATACCTGGTCCGGCCTATGGTGTACATAAAAACCTATATATTTACCTATTTTTACTAACAATATTTGGTCCTATTTACTATGGTTCCCCGTAATACGTGAAACCTAAGTACCTCTCGCAAAAGCGCACGAAACGGTCCTTACATTTTAGACCAGAGGGGCACATTTCCATTGCGGGGGGCCTTGGTAAATAGGACCAAATATTGCTAGGAAAATAAATAAATATATTGGCTTTTATGCATACCATAGGCCCTATCAACGATGGACCCCCGAAATAGAAGAAAAATAACATCATCAACAACATCCACCCCCCCAGAGAGTGGCGGTGGCGAGAAGGGGGGGGGGGGGGGGGGGGGGGGGGGGGGGGGGGGGGGGGGGGGGGGGGGGGGGGGGGGGCGGGGGGGGGGGGGGGGGGGGGAAAGCTGAAGGGGGGGGGGGGGGGGGGGGGGGGGAAGACTCCCGAGAGTTGAAACAGCGCGCGAGGCTGCGAGGCCTGCGAGGGTTGAACGGCACTCGAGTTGAATACAGCCTTCTTCAACAATCGCCAAACCTCGTGCGTGCGTAGTTATCGAAACAGGCATACGCACGAGGTCCGTCCGGGGTCTGGGACTCCCGCGGGAGGGCAGGGGGTGTAATCGATATCACGCATGGGCGTGTAGTCGTGTGACCATAGACCCTCACATCCCTATCGTACCAGGAAGAAGACGCAAGTCGGATTTTCACCGAGCAGAAAGGCATCGCCCGCGCCAAGCGCGAAGCGAAACGTGAGGTGTTCGGCGAGTCGCATGAAGGATGAGCTGCACCCTACGAAGAACCGCTCATGAGGCGGACCAGCATGCGGATGACAGCATCAATGAGTTTGGGGGGGGGGGGGGGGGGGGGGGGGGGGGGGGGGGGGGGGTCTGAGGAGCATCGCGGACCAAGGCTTGAGGTAGGGGAACGGGTGGGGGGGGGGGGGGGGGGGGGGGGGGGGGGTGGCATACTCAGTTGTTGCTTGCCTTAGTAAGATCGGCCATTTGCCACGCATCCCTTGCGAGACGAAGAAGCATCCGTACTACTCCTAACGAGAAGCGCCTTCAACACTTGGGGCGCTCACTACGTTTCTTTCAGTATCATCACTACGTTTTTCAATATACGTATCACGTATTCCATACAAGGTGTACATACGTACGTAGATGTGTGTGTTGCCGACAATTTAAACAGTTATTTCTACCCGTCGACATCCAGCACAACCAGTGTCCGTGCCGATCCTTACAATCCTAGAGAGATGCACTATTATAGAACGTTTATTTTTCAGGTCCGAAATATTTCAACCGCTCGGAGCCAGCCGGGGTCCGAAGGTTGTCGGCAAGCGCCGGGAGGAGGAGCCTAGGGGGCATGGTGGCGGAAGTGCACACAATGGACCGACGCGCCGAGCGAACGCGCCTCATAACCTCTGTCGCGGTCCGCGCTTTGGTTGTACCCCCTGATTGACGGCACTGGTTGCTTCTTTGAGGTGTGTCGGGCATCGTGTCGGAAGTTCCGCCAAATCGGAAAATCGTATCTGATACGTAGCAGAGTCGAGAAATAAAAATGTGTCCCGATTTTCGACCAATAAACGCCTTTCGTATAGCGGGGAGTGGATGTCGCTCTACTTCCCCCCCCCCCCCCCCTCCCCGGAAATTAAACTAACTCATTGAGGCTGTCATCCATATGCAAGTCCGCCTCACAAGCGGTTCGTAGTAGGATGCAGCTCACCCTTCATGCGACTCGCCGGACACCTCACGTTTCGCTTCGCGCTTGGTGCAAGCAGTGTCTGCTTGGTCGGTGAAAACCCGACATGCTCCGTCCCGGCATTGTAGGGATGCGAGGGTCTATGGTCATACGACTACGCCCATGCATGAGATCGAGTACATCTCTCCTATCGAGTACCCCCCCCCCCCCCCCCTCCCCGGACGAATGACGAAGGCAAGCAACTCCGACGAATGTATAGGTTGGGGAGAGGCGTCGATTGGCAACGACGCCGTCAGACATGCCGCTCGCTGCGCACGCGAGCTAGAATACCAAAGGGGTACCGACCGCTGTTTTTGCTGTTTTTTTCGGTCACCACGGCTGGCGGTCGAGTTAGACCACTTAGTGCGGGTGGGAGAACCTTGGATGTGCACAACGGGAGCGATCGTATGTACGTACCTGGTGGTGTTTATGGTGAGGCATAGTCGTATCACGTACCTGGTACCTGGTTTGTGTGTATGGTAGGGCACCCGCGAGGCGGTTACATAGTGCCCCCGTTGCTCTCTCCGGAAGTGGCCACAACGGAAAATAAAATCAACTCGTCGAAGCTGTCATCCACGTGCGCAAGGCCGCCTCACAAGCGGTTCTTGCTAATCGTAGGATGCAGGCGACCTTTCATGCGAATTGCCGGACAACCTCACGGCGCTTCGCGCTTGGTGCGTGGGCTCGGTGCGAGCAACGTCTGCCTGGTCGGTAAAAAACCCGAACGTGTTCCGTCCGGCATCGTGTACGGAAGGGAGGGCCTACTGCAATACGACCACGGCCATGGACAATATCGAGTACCTCCCCCTCGTCTGGTGAAGGTCGAGTCGCACACTTACCGCCTACCGTGTCACCCACCCCTTAAATATTGTCCAAAACAAGGATAGCCAAAAGCAGGGCGGGGTGAGCACAACGATCATTGTTGTGGCATTGGATGCGTGTTCTGGAAAGGAGCATATACATACGACATACGCATTACTGATTGTCCGAAAAATATTTTTGACCGACCGCGCCCCTCTACCCGGACATCGTCAGAAGTTTCGATTTGCGTTTTTACATTATATGATTCGTGATGCACCAAGGCTTGAGGATTGTTCACTTGGAAGAACTATGGCTCGTATCGATAATCAGTTTTTTTTTGTGTGAGATAAGAGAGTTCCTATGCTGTAACCAAGTGATTTTCAGGTGCTACCGCTGCAAGGCAAACACACGTCATTAAATAGGACCAAACATTGTTGATAAAAATAGGGATATATATATATATATATATATCTGTGTTCGTGTTTACCATAGGTCCTATTTACGATGGTCCCCCGTAAATAAAAATGAGGTCTAGGTGCTAGCTCTACGGGGCGAACACGCCTCGTTGGCAAAATATCTCTCGTCGGGATCTTTCGATCTTTCCGTAGACTCATCGCTCGGCGGTTGCACCCTTCACGTGCATGGTCGAGCAAGGGGGGTGTGCTATCTCATCACCGGGTGATGCGGTATCACCCCCCCCCCCCCCTCATACGACTACGGCCATGCATGAGATCGAGTACATCTCCTATCGAGTACACCCCCCCCTCCCCCGTCCGAAACATTGGCAGGACCTTCTTCTCGGGAACACCGCTTGCTGTTTGTTCACTGTGTGTGTTTGTGTGTGTCCTTCATATTGAACCGTTATTTCGACCCGTCGACACCCAGCACCACGCCCAGTGTCCCGTGTGTCCATCCTTCAAACCCTTGAAAAGATCAAACGCTCTGTGGGCACAAGACCGCGACACAGCAAGAGAGAAATGCACCATCACGGGGGACCATAGTAAAAAGGACTAAATATTGTGAGTAAAAACAGGGAAATATATAGGTGTTTGTGTGTACCGTAGGTCCTACTAACTATGCCCCCCCCCGTAATACTACTGCTGTACAATGTAATGCAGTGGGCAGATTAGACAGCGCAACGCTGTGCGCCAACCTACATATGCCATGTTGATACGCAAGAGATACATAGCACTACAACACGGGCGGTAAGAGAGCACATCCCTTCCGACGATTTTCAAAGCCTGCGCTTTCCTCGACAATCGAGAGAGTGTAAACGCCTACATACACGAGTTTACAGAGATATGAGTTGTATTCTAAAGCCACCGTTTTCGTCGTGTCTGCCGCCCTTAAGGCATGGTTTGCAGAAAATCGCCCTCAATTCGTTGCAGGGTGCGTGTTATCTTGTCACCGGTGTGTGTGATTATGCACACGGGCAACGAAGGTTCTAGAAACTCCCTAGGAGAAGGAGGGGACGGGGGGTGTACTCGATATCATGCATGGCCGTAGTCGCATGCACGACCATGGACCCTCGCATCCCTACAATGTCGGGACGGAGCACATCGGGTTTTCACCGACCAGGTAGACATTGACTGCTTGCACCAAGCGCGAAGCGCCAGGAGGTGTTCGGCGAGTCGCATGAAGGGTGAGATGCACATCCTACGAAGAACCGCATGTGAGGCGGACTTGCACATGGATGGCACCTTCAATGAGTTAGTTTAATTTCCGGTGTGGCCTATTCCAAAAACAGCAATCAAATGGGTTTCTACCATGCGACTGCCTCGTGGGCTTGGGGGAGGGGGGGGGAGGGGGGGGCGGCAGCAGCAACACAACTATGCTGCTCTTGGGCTCGTCTACGAGCATCTTGCTGCCTCAACCCGCTATTCTCGACCGCTGCTATTTTGAGAGATCGCCCAATGTCCCCGCGGAAGGCTAAACGTGTCTCGACTGCTATATACTGCTGCTGTGTTGTTGCGGTGTGCTGTTGACGATGTCATGACTGAGTCAGTCATTGGTTGGTTGATTGGTTGATTTTTTGCTTGATCTGACAAAATTAAAATAATATATTTTATGTGGAAATATTCAGTCTCAGCAGTTGTGCTGGATTCATCTTTTATCTCTCTCGCAATCGGAATATTCCCTTCGTACATGACATATCATATATACTCGTACGTAAGTACATACCTGGAATAGATGTACCAGGTATCGTGTGGTATTGTAATATACCAGGTAGTGGAAAGTCTATCAATTATTAATAGTCTACGACCAAAATGTTGATATTTTGGTATTTGGCGTACGTATTTCGTGTGACGTACGAGTACGTGTTTCTTTCAGAATGACGCCGCCTTTGATTGGTCGACTGCCGTACGAAAACGTACCGCCGCCCGTCTTACACTGAGACACTACACTGCTTGCTGCACCTCCCGAGAGTTAATAATTCAATCTTGCGTAACACAACAGATACTTTCTACCTTATGTTCGTCGAAACGTCGGTCGCTTTTGATCGTTACTTTTTACAAAACGAAACCGAAAAAAAAACGGGTGCGAATGTCGGCCGGTCTCGGTCGTTTATTTTTTGCGAATTCACAGAAAAGAAACGTCGGTTTTCGGTCGGGAAAAAAACCGAACAACCGGCACTAATATAGAGGGACCACTACTATTAATACTACAGCTACACTACTATTACTGGGGTCCATAGTAAAAAGGACCTATGGTATACATAAAAACCTATATATTTACCTTTTTTAATAACAATATTTGGTCCTTTTTACTATGGTCCCCCGTAATAGTACTAGTACTACAGTACCAGTATACAGTAGTATTACGGGGGCCCATAGTTAATAGGACCTATGGTATACATAATAACCTATATATTTACCTATTTTTACTAACAATATTTGGTCCTGTTTACTATGGTCCCCCGTAATAGTACCTTTGGCAAAAAACGCTATAAATATTGATAAAACGACCCGTCCAATGAACTTCAAATACGAACCATTTCCTCAAAATAGGGGAGCGATGCATCCATCATGTATGAAAACATCTCGACGAGAAAAATCGAAACGCGACGCATTTTTTTTCCGTCCCAACATTTCGGAGAAATTAGCGAGAAAAGTCCTTCCAGCGGGGGGGGGGGGGGGGGGTTACCCCACTACCCGTGTGTTACATATGTATTCGGCGGTGCTGCTATTTGAGGAAAGGTGTTTGTACGTAGTTGTGTTTCAAATCTCCTCTTCAGAAAAATCAGCCTCGTTTTCGGTTTCTCCGGGAAAATGCATGTACCTGGTATATACATCACAATATGGGACTCTCGTGAGGCTCGCTCTCATGCTCTCGTCGTCGACCACGATTGCATCCCGACTAAGCCCAGCCCAGCTCAGCCCAGCCCTACCCTGCCCTTCCTCTACCCTACCCAAGCCAACCAAAAACCAATACCAAACTACTGCTGCTGTAGCCCAAACCCTTGGCGCTGTCCGCCCTGCCGGTGGATTGCTTTTCGTTTCCCTCCCACATCCGAGGTGTACTCTGACTCAGCATTTTTTCACGCGAACTTCGTTACACAGCAAAGGAACTGATATTAATATTATTAATAATAGTAATAGTAATACTCGCTGCTGTATATGGAATAAAGTAAAAAGACAACCTATCCCAGCTCCGAGATCGAGAATGTCGTCGAAACTGAAGTTTTCGGGAGTTACAACAGCAGTCCAGGCGTTTGCGTTAGTGCACTCGTGCAGACAGCAGCCGTACCGGCTCTTTGGTGAGAAACCTGAGTTCTGGGTCAGACTGACTTGATACTCTGGTGGCGCGCAAAAGCGCACGTTAAAATATTGCGATTTCTTGTTTAACCCCTTCAGTACCGCAGTCTCGATTTGGGGATAAACCAGTCTAATTCCAAGTGATTTGTTCTCAAAACGGGACTGCGGTACTAAAAGGGAAAAAAAATAAAAATAGATATACATAATATCAGGCTGACTTTCTCGTGATTTATTTTCTTAAGGGCGGGTCGGTACTATGTACGGTATGGGCCCGCCAACAAAAAACGCCGAATCTGGGCAAGTCTGAGAATCTTGTTAGGGCCCCCATCTTCAAACAACCTCGAGAATAGGCCAGTATATAGGATTAAGTGTGGAGTTCACCACTGAGCCGTTATTTTTTCACCCAAGTTTCTTAGCGTTCTCCAAAAAAGTGATCGTTATTATGTTCATATTGGACACTTTCTTGTTGGCGGGCCTATCCTGTACTAATAATAATTGTATCAGCACTACTCTGTTGTACAGCGGTAGTATCTCCGTCGGTAAGGTAAGTATAACTAGTTACGGGGGACCATACTAAACAGGACCTACGGTACGTACAAAAACATATATATTTCGCTATTTTTACTAACAATATTTGGTCCTATTTACTATGGTCCTCCGTGATAAACTCAAAATGCGGAACGTAGAATCACATTATTCCAATTCCATTGATCTGGTTTCGTCGACCACAGCAGCCGTACGAAGATATTTCCTCTTGCTTGAGGCGCTGGGACTTGTTGCTCGTTCTTGAACCTCGGTCCATCTTCCATGTACTTACGTCGAACGTAGGGAGGCACTGGGGGGTACAGCAGTATGAAGCAGCAGTATTTGGCTGATCAAGGCTGCGGATCTTGTAGAGGAATCATGAAAATTGTTGTTGTTGTTGTTGTTGTGATTTTGTGTGCATGCCGCCTGCTGGGCCGCGCCGGCCGTTTTCGACAAGGTACCGCACGCCACATGCCACAGGTAGGAGTGGGTTGATGCAAGCCACAGGGAACGAAAGCAAAGGCACAGCAGTAGCAGCAGCAGCAGCAACAACAACAACTAATAACATCTACCAGGTATGAGCGTCGTACCTGAACGAGATTATAACCAGATTCAACAAAAAATACAACACGCAGATGTGGTGAAGGCGTGAAGGCACACAAAACAGAAAAGAGCCAACACGACAGCGGTGACGTGGAACTCGCTCTTTTCACGCTGAACATAAAAGAAAAATCTACCAAAACATCGATGCATCGCGCTACGTACATCATATCCATCATCTACAAAAAAAATATTCGATAATTAACCGTGGGTAAAGTTCAGTATCAACCATTTAATCAGTCGAACTCACAGCTGACGTGTTCCAATTTTTTAATAAAAAAATACCGCGGTACGAATGAAGTACGTACCACGTCACGTATGATACATTTAGTCGGTACGACTAATAGTATTATTAATAGTATTAATATCAATGGTATAACGTGATATACAACATACCAAGCAAGTCGTGAGTGGTAGGTTTGATAATTCGAGGCGAGTCGACGAGGGAGGAAAGGGTTGATGTCTTCTCGCGATAACAAAAGCGCAGGACGAACAGCAGTATGAGTGGGGATGGGTGCGCAGGGGGGTGGTTACCCATCGACCCCAAATCTGAGCTATCAAGACTATATTTATCTGTTATATTACGAGGCAGCGGGGGAGAGTGGAAGGAGGAATGAGGGGGGAAGATGAACAAAAATAGGATAGAAAAACAAACAGAGAAGCAAAGAAATACGCGTGTATACGGGTACGCAGCAACAAAAATACCACATATACTGCTGTACGTGTCTTCATGTTCATCACTGAAAAAACGCAGCACACGACAAAATAATAACGTGCACGTCTTGGCATTATCTCCTGCGACCGGTGGCCTGGGACTAATTTTATCTGTGACTCGTTGTGACGAGACAGGCGCCTCAGGCAGCCTACAGCCTCTACTGCTGTGGCCGACGATGGGCATCGATTGAGGATCCCCCCCTCTGGACAACAGCTTAACTGCTGCCGAAGCAACATATATATTCTCTCCTGCTGTCGAAGCAACACTATATACACTATTTTTCTTTTCAGCCTGGTGTCCAGAGAGGGCGCGAGTTGACTCTCGGTTCCGAGTCAGAAAGCAGGACAACGAAGAGGCCCGGAGAACGAGAGAAAGAGCCAAAACGAACAAACAAACAAAAAATGACAGGAAACAAAAAACAGCAACAAACAGCCAGACGACAAAGAAGAACACACACACACACACAAACACACGACGGACACGACAAAGGAACTGACCGCCGCTGCAACTTTTGCAAGCGTCTGCGTGTTGAACGTGAAAAGACTGAAGTAGTACCTCGATCGCGAGTGCTACACGCCTCTCTCTGTGTCAGCTACCACCCCTGGTGGTGGGCGGCACCGCCAAAGCTACTCTGGCGTGCGCTGATTATGCTGCGGTGGTATTGCTGCTGCTACTACTGCTGTATAAAGCAGAGGCGATAGGACAATGCACCTCCTGCGACCAATTTCCGAGATGAGTCTCTAGCTCCCAAGCAAAGCAAGGCGGGCAAACGTCTGACCAAAATGGCGGCCTTGGAGGAAAAGAAACCGACGAAACCTTTCCATGTGTAGACGCCTTGCTCGGCGTTTGCACCTCTCCCCCATTCAGTGTTTTATACGGTGGGCGACGAATTTGTTGGCGTTGCTCGTATCTGACACATGTTGCTCATCGCAACTCATCTTTGAATCTTTGAAAGGGTGGCTGCGGGTGAAATTAATAATACATGGGGTGATCATTATTTTACGGGGACATACAACCGGCGTCCCCGGTGGCTTGGTAGGTGGTCTGCGAGCCTATCAAGATCAATTTCGTGAGTTCGAGTCTCACCGAGTGCATGCTCGTAGGGACTTTTTCTTGCATAAAATTGATTAGCGGAAAGCGCGAGAGCGTGAGTTAGCTGTACATTCGATGAAAATCGACGAGCAGTGGGAATGCTGAACCCTATGCGCGATAAAAACTAAAGGCACGTACCGGGGGGGAGAAGGGACGACACCTGTGACCACGGCTTGTCCAGAAGATCGTCGAGGGTAAAACCTCCTACGAGTGGGCTGGAAAGTAAAAGTGACGATTTAAAAAAAAATATATATATATATATATATAGTAAACAGGACCAAATATTTTCGGTAAAAATAGGTAAATAATACGTACATAGTTCTTTATGTGTACCATAGGTCCTAGATTAACTATGGACCCCCGTAATGGTAACCGCAAGTCTCGTTTTGGGCACAAATTACTTGAAGTTTGACTGGATTGTCCCCGAAATATGAATGACGTCACACTACTACAATAAAAGTGTTGAGGTTGCAATGGACAACAACAAATAACAACTCGACAACAACAACCACCACCACCACCACCAACAACAACAACAACACCACTACCACCACCACCACCAACACCACCACCACCACCACCACCAACAGAATAATGTCAAAAATATTTATATTTAATCGTCGAAACACGCATTATTAATAATAGTACACAAGAACGTACCTAGACCTTCCGCTTCCTTCCGCGAAACGCCAGAGGGAATACCCCGCCCAGAGAAAGGAGCGTCTCGTGCACTCTTTTATGTCTCGATCCTGAAGACGATGTTTCCTCAACCACCTCCACCAGAACCCCGCACAGAGTTTCCCTGTAGAGGTACGCGCGGGGGGGGGGGGGGGGGTACTCATTGTTACCCACGGGGGAGGGGAAGTGTACGCATATCATGGGTGCAGGAAGAAGAACATGCTAAAGAGGGGGGTACGTACTACTGCTTTGAACATACGTACTCGAATGAAGGCTGTGTCCCGCTTGGTTAAGACACCACACCATGGAAGAGACTAATGAATAAACGCGAAAAGCGAATAATAATGCAATTGTTAATAATAGCGAAAAATTATCACGGAAGAGGAAATAACCCGATAACTCTTACGAATCGGATGACGACAAATATCGTACTTGACAGTAGAAAACTGCTGCGAAAAGAATAAGATGCTTGTACTGGTATCAAGACATCTGCAGCGATTATAACCAAATACTGGTGAAAGAAACAACAGCAAAAATAAAGAGGTAGACTATCTATCTTCTGGCGTTTTTCGGGGTCGGAGCCTGCTGAAGATATCAGGTTATTATCTCGAACGCCGATAACAAACGGTACGTAGGAACAATGCTATTAATAATGAAGAAAGCTTGTGACCGCATCTGCGATCTGGGTACAAAACAATGTTCTCCAACAGCGAGAATCGGCGCTATGCCAGATATATCTGATATCAAAGCATGCAAAATATACCACAGATATCAAAGCATGCAACTGGCGTCAAAGGTCATGTTTATGGTGCTGTGGTTAGAATGCTGTGGAGACAAACCCCTGAAATTCTGAGTGGTTTGTCCCCGAAACGGGAGACTGCAGTACTGCTGCGCCCGTTCTACCGGACCGAGCTTCATCATCAGTGCACCCAACCGGAGTGTCCGTCCTGATTCCTTATCCTATTCACAGAGAGATCAGATACTAATTATGTGGTCACGGACTGCTTGTTGTGAGAGACACACAGGGACGACCCAAAAAAAAACAAAAAATCGCAAAAAATCATACCCTGGTACGGGTCAAGCAAAGTGATGCCAGAGCGTACCGGGTACGACAACACAACAAGTACTGCTACTATTAATACAAACATCAATAACTACCAGGTATGCAACATCAGTGCTGGTAACCTATACCAGCAGCGTCACCTACCGGCTATACCAGGTACCTGATGCACGGTTTTATCTACGGCTGACGCTCGCCAATTTTGGAAGGGCTCTGACACGTTTTCGGGTCTCGCTTGTTGTACAAAAAAAAATCACCGTTGTCCAACAAGCAACTGGGAGAAGAGGCAACAGCAATCAACCGCACCAGCAACAGCACCACACAACCCCCCGGAGCAACAATACCAGCAAGCGACCTACATACCCCTTGTGCATTGCATGACTGCCAACCACACACACAGCAGCGGCAGCAGCGGCAACAGCGGCAACAGCGGTAGCGGCTACGGGGGGTAGGCCTTCGCCCTTCGCCCTCCCCGTCTCCCTCTTTTACTCTCTGTCCTTCCTGCGCAATGCACCTTCTTCGTGTTGTTGCCTCCAACTGCAGCAAGTGGCCTCGTCCTCCAAACTGCCGTTTACGTGCCTCTGCCTGTTCGTGGATAAGAGCCGGAGATCCGGCGGCCGGGGGTGGGATCGAGGGGGGGGGGGGGGGGGGGGCAGGACCTTGCTGTTCTCGTTGTTGCTGGTATCGCCGTTGTTCCTGCTGACGGTGATGGTGTCTGTTGTAGTACGCAGGGATAATAATAAGCTTGGTGGGGGGAACAAAAAGAACGCGCCGCCAGGTTCGTCTGTCCGCGATGACGAACGTGAAAAACTGGCGGTGATGATGTTGGTGGTTGCTGTTTCGTGTTCTGTTGTGTTCCAGCATTGATCGTATGTTGTTGTTGAGCAGTTTCATACGCGTATGGTACTCTTGTGCTGATCGACCGCGACATTGGTTGACAGTTGTGCTCCCGCTTACGTCAGTCAGTGAACGCCTTATCTGGGAACCCTTCCCATGTTGATGTGCTCTCTCTGCTCTCGCTGCTCACATTCCCTGCACCAATCTTGAACTCAAATATAAGAAACCTTTTAATTATTAAAATAACTAATTAACATGTCTTATATTTAGGAATATGTAGGTGGGGTTTGATACCACATGTTTTGTTTAACAAAATGCGGCGTGTCTTGGATATGATATACGCGGACAGAAACTGGACATATTTTCAACCTTGTATACATTATCCAAGTGAATAACCTGAATTGTATCAACCATGAACACGTCTGGAGATTACGGCGCTGGTACGCATACCGTCCAGAAGCTTATGTCCTATAATGTAAGTATCTTTTACTCATTAATATAATAAGTAACTGTACCTTATATTTACGTACAAAAAAAAGACAACTCTAGAAACCAGAACTCAAAATATGAAACAAAAACCAAAAAGAAGTCTCTCCCTTGCGGATATACGCCGCTGCCGCTGTATCTGCGACTGCTAAACAAGAGTCTTTGGGCAAAGCTGTCACCTCCAAACTCTCTCCAGGGAAGCGAAGCGCAGGCCGCCATCGACCTCCTTGCTGGGCGACCCAGCTGTCGGCAGCGCACGAACATAGTATACTTAGTAGTTTTTCTTCCTGATATTTTTATCAGCTATACTCAAATCCTCGGCCAGAGTGCGTATTCGTATAAGTCTTGGCAGGCATTAGTAAACCGGGGGTGTGAAACACAATAAACCGTTACAAAACCCTGCTCGTCCTCGCTTTCCCGTTCCGTACCGACTGCGTGCTACTCACCGCGATCCCAGCAAACTTTGGGTGCGTCTGTATCTATACCAAGCGAAGGCTCAACGTCATGTTGCCAGATTGACCTCCGTATCTGCCGGCATCGCTCCTGATTTCAAGGTGCAACTCGCGATTTGCGTTCCTTATATACGGTAGGGACGCTATTGGCAAACCGACTTCGTACTCGTACGTACACACGTACGGCTTTCGTCCGTTCGTGTGGTTCTGTGCCACCAATCGGGAGGGGATTATGTCGTCTTGAAAAAAATGCGTTGAAAAACGCGCGCTGTGCCAAGCCTACCAAGCACGGACAAGCGCCCGCGGGTTTTCACGAGTATCCAGCACTTTTTTCTGCTCCGCTTGGTCCATAGGCACGTATACCGGGCGCGGCTGACGCTGTGACCCAAGCATTGCTGCTGAGTCTCGAGAGCATCTCCACCACCGCAGCCGTATCATCTGCTTGGAACACCCCTGATCAATCAATCCTCCTCCAGCACATACGTCAGGAGAGCACGTGCGGCAGCTGTGCTTCGGCAGTCGTTGTCGGATGCGGGTGAGCCACCGAGCGGTGCCTTGAGTGCTGCTACCGTTGCATTCAACGCCACTACTCGCACTCATACACGTATTCGTACGGCCACTGCTGCTGCGGCGGCGGCGGCGGCGGCGGCGGCGGCGGCGGCGGCGGCGGCCGCCGTTAGAGGTATCGGCTCACGTCGATTCAAATAAGATTTGCAGCTACCGCCTGGCGAGAGCTTGGATCCGGTACTGTTGTCATGCCGGCGCCGCGGCGTGGAAGCAATGGTGGAGGGGGTGGCTCGGCGGAACCGGAGGGACAGGAGATCGCGGACACGAACATCAAGGTTGCGGTGCGATGTCGGCCGATGTCGACGAGCGAGCAGTCGAGGGGAGAGCAGAGCTGCTTCCGGATAGAAAACGGAACGGCTTGCCTGGAGAACCCTGCGAACCCGGGCGATGTCCACAGGTACGGTATGGAGTTGCTCGATTGACAGCTGTAGGAGAATTAATACTACACGCACAGTTTAGTACTCGCATTATTGTAGTAGTGCTGCTGTACGTGGTGCTGTTGTCATAGTACGTACGCGACAGTCTCATACGAAGTTACCTCGTAAGGTTCAAGGCTTGTTGCGATATCAACGTTGAGCATCAAGTACTATATAGGAATTGGACTGGCGTTCCTCGCCGAGCACGAATTCTTACGAGGCTGCAAGTTCTTCACTTTTAAACAATTCCAGCCTGAAATTATTAAGTCCCAAGCTCTTAGTAGTAATAGTAGGGCATACCGATACCTGGTATCGCGTGCCAGGTGCTGCTGTGGTGCAGTGCGAGTAGCAGTCATTTCGCAGAAGTACGTCGTGCATAGAACTAAGCGTGTCTAGGGTGTCAAATTTTAGTGGCCGACAGCTGAATCGCGCAGTGCCAATGCTCCTCGTACGGTACCAGGCAGGCACTGCTGCTGCTGCTGCTGCTGCTGCTGCTTTTGGGCGAAAACTCGTTCGTGTTCCTTCCTCTGCGGTACGCAAGTACAGCAGCAGTAGCGCGAAACCTGACAAACCAATACACCGAGTCTCATCACTGGTATTTATTAGTAGCATAATCCTGAACTATTTTCCCGCGATACGAATGAACACACCCACCGCAGTGGGGGGGGTGCCTACTATGTGACCATACATTAATAAGACATCCGAGGTCCGAAAACGAACGAGTTGCTAGAGAAATATGGCGAGAATAATATATGAGATGGCGGGGGGGGGGGGGGGGGGGGGGGGGGTACTCATTATCATGCATGGCCGTAGTCGTATGACCATAGACCCTCGCATCCCTACGATGCCGGGACGGAGCACGTCGGGTTTTCACCGACCAGAAGGGGGGGGGGGGTGTACTCATTATCATGCATGTGGCCGTAGTCGTATGACCATAAACCCTCCCTCGCATCCCTACAATGCCGTGACGGAGCACGTTGGGTTTTCACGGACCAACCAGGCATTGCTTGCACGGAGCGCGAAGCGCCGTGAGGTGTAGAGCGAGTCGTATGAAGCGTGAGCTGCATCCTGCTAAGAACCGCTTTTGAGGCGGATTTTCTTGCATGTGGATGACAGCTTCAAGGAATTTATTCACTTTGTGGTGTGACCACTACCAAAGAGAGAGCAATGGGTTCGCTATGTAACTGGATGCCTTGCCATATGCACACTGCGTGATACGATCGCCCCCCTTGTGCGGAGTTAAGCTTCTCCCCGCACAAAAATGATCTAACCCGACCGCCAGCAGTGGTTGCCGCGAAAAAAAAAAAGGAAGAGATTAGCGGCACCCTGGTTGTCTGGCTTACGCAGTGAGAGGCGGGGACATCGATGGAACGCCCCGATAGCACATGCCCCCCAGGCTTAGTTGAGAACCATAAAAAATTATGCAGGGATATGTGTGAGACAGATCGCATGTCACCTACAGCCAGCAGCACTGCTTTTGGTGTGTACGCTATCGTACAGCGGCAGCTGCAGTGGAGCTGCGGAGATGTACAGCTACAGCAGTACAGCCACAGCAGCTACTGTGACGGCACCTTTCTGCGGAGCTGCGCGTACTCCCCGAGTTAGGGGTTAGTTACACCGCCTTCTAGCATTTCCGCCGCTTTTCGGCAAGTAATCGGCAAGTGATACGTCATCATTCTTCCGCCTTTTCCGACGTTCATGGTGTGTGGAGCGCACGCTCTCAATCTCTTGGCGTCGAGTCTCAGCCTCCTCCTCCTCCTCCTCCTCCTCCTCCTCCTCCTCCTCCTCCTCCTCCTCCTCCTCCTCCTCCTCCTCCTCCTCCTCCTCCTCCTCCTCCTCCTCCTCCTCCTCCTCCTCCTCCTCCTCCTCCTCCTCCTCCTCCTCCTCCTCCTCCTCTACATTTTACGCCCATCACGCAAGTCTGCGATACCGATCAGACCGCCGGCGTAGCCCCTTATATTATATATATATAGATATATATCCCGGAGCAACTACTATTACGGGGGGCCATACCGGCGTCCCCGGTGGCTTGGTAGGTGGTCCGCGAGCCTATCAAGATCAATTTCGTGAGTTCGAGTCTCACCAAGTGCATGCTCATAGGGACTTTTTCTTGCATAAAATTGATTAGCGGAAAGCGCGAGAGCGTGAGTTAGCTATACATTCGATGCAAATCGACGAGCAGTGGGAATGCTGAACCCTATGCGCGATAAAAAATAAAGGCACGTACCGGGGGGGAGAAGGGACGAGACCTGTGACCACGGCTTGTCCAGAAGATCGTCGAGGGTAAAACCTCCTACGAGTGGGCTGGAAAGTAAAAGTGATGATGAAAAAAAATAAATAAATAAAAAAAATAGTAAATAGGACCTACGGTATGATACGCACAAAATCCTGTATGTTTACCTATTTTTCCTAACAACATTTGGCGATATGTACTATTACTATGCCCCCCCCCCGTAACAGTGGACAACGGGTACGTACAGGGGCTGCTGCCGTCTGCAGTGCCGCTCACCGCCAGCGTGTCGCGTCGGCTGGGCCTGAACACGGTCCACACAGGCACCGGCCGAAAGCGTAGTGTCTTTTCGGACGGGGCTGTTTCGGCGCTTGCATGAAGTGATGTAATGCGCTTGCACACTCGATGGAAGTTGAGAGGCAGAGACCGCGACCATCCACCCGACTGTGGATCCACACCGTGGTAGCTGAACAGTGCTATTGATCAAGTCTCTGGTATTTCAGAGGGAAAAACTTAGGGCTGTTCACAGGTCGGGACCGGACCCGTGGGTTGGGTCAGGAAGTTTCCCAAATATCACGGGTTGGGTCGGGTTGGGAGGTTTTCTAACTCTCGCGGATCGGGTCAGGCCACATTTACTCAATCAGACCCGACCCGACCCGTGGGTTGGGTCAAGAAGTTTTCGAAACTTCAACGGTTGGGTCGACTTGAGTCGGGTCGGGAGGTTTCCAAGCTCTGACGGACCGGGCCGTGCCACGTTTACTCGACCCGACCCGACCCGACCGGAGGGTTGGGTTGGGTTGGGTCGGATCAGATCGGGTCGGGTAGGGTCTGCTCGGATCAGGTCGGGTCGAGTCAGGTCAGATCGGTTCGGGTCCGATCGGGTCAGGTCGTGTCGGGTCGTGTCGGGTTGGGTCGGGTTGGGTCGGGTCGGGTCGGGTCGGGGTTGGGTAGGGTAGGGGTAGGGTAGGGTAGGGTAGAGACTGGTCGGATCAGGTCGGGTCGGGTCAGGTTAGATCGGTTCGGGTTGGATCGGGTCAGGTCGTGTCGAGTCGGGTCGAGTCGAGTGGGGTCACGAAATTCTCAAACTCTCACCGGTCGGGTCGGGTCTGATCCGGTCGGATCACCCGGCCCAACCCGACCCGACCCGACCCGGCCCGTGAACACACCTGGTTTTTCTCGATTGTGTTTTCTGGTTATCCTCTTGATCTCGTTGAAACGGGAAAAAAGAAAAAAAAAAAACAGGAAATAAATCCTTAGTCAGGAATTTGCTGTTAGCAGAGGCAAAAGAATGAACACTCACGTGCGATCACTCCTCTTTCAAGTTCAAGTAGGGGGAAAAAAATAAAGAAAACACGAAAAGAAATTTCAGGAAAATGAGGAAAAATTGGTCAAAAACTCTATCTTCGACTATAACGGACGGCCCTTTAGAGTCATGCTTGGACACGATGGTCAGACTGGAACAAGAGCTTCGCCGTACGCTGCCAGATGACAGATGGAGTTATAATTTTGTCCAAGTATTCAGGTCTGTGACTGACGGCATCTTCTGCTACAGTAGTTATTCTTGAGTCATTGGATTCTAGTCACCACATTGTTTATACTGCGTGTGGATGGTATCATTGGAACAAGCGCTGCACATCGTCGGATCGCGAATGGAATAAAAATGCTATTACGGGGGGGTACCTAGTTAACAGGACCTATGGTATACATAAAAACCTATATATTTACCTATTTTTACTAACAAAATTTGGTCCCGTTAACTATGGACCCCCGTAATAGGCAGAAGAAGAAGAACCATCAGAAGCATCTGCAACACGCAGCAGCGGTGAAAACGAAACAACGGTTAACGGTAATTTCGAACTCTTGGCGTAAAACAAACGGCTATATATCACGCGCATCATGGATTCGCCAGGTTCGGGTTCGATCTCATTTACGGCGGGGACTCGGAGCAAGTTTCACTGTGGAATGACGTGGGAGTTCCGGCGCTCGAGAAGGCGTTCGCAGGTCAGTCGGGTTTGGGGTTTGAGCGGTATTCCTCGTTATGGTGCGAGTCGGGTTTCCATGTGAAGGGCTAGACTCGTACATCGAGGTCTGAGCAGCAACTGCTTTTTCGTAAGGGTACGACGGGAGTTTTTTGGGGCTTCTCACCCGGCTTTGTGAGGGGAAAAAGCGCATACGGGTGTATGGCGTATACGAGACAGAAGCTTAATTTTGTATCTCACCTCTAGAACAAGCGATGATGAAGTGGTGAAGTATTTTTAAGCACCCGGCAGAACAGTCGGATTCCCCCGCCGTGGCCGAGAGGCACGTCACGAAAAAACACCGCGACAAAAAAAAAAAAAAACATGAAACTTTGTTCCAGCAACGATCAGGCGTGCATTATTGGGTAGAAGAAGGTACCAGATATGCCTCATCGGGCAGAAGAAGGCATGCCTCATTGGGTAGAATATGGCACACCTCATTGGGTAGACTAAAGACACGTATTATCACATAGGTAGAACAAGGCACGCATTATTGGGTAGAAGAAGGCATGCCTCATTGAGTAGAAGAAGGCATGCCTTGTTAATTGGGTAGAACAAGGCACGCCTCATTTTTTTTTTGTTTTTGTTTTTTTAATCATCACTTTTACTTTCCAGCCTTAACTCGCAAGAGGTTTTTACCCTCACAGCGATCTTCCGGACAAGCCGTGGTCACAGGTGTCGTCCCTTCTCCCCCCCGGTACGTGCCTTTATTTTGGGTAGACTAAAGGCACGTGTTATTACATAGGTAGCACAAGGCATGCCTTATTGGATATAGACTAAAGCATGCCTTAATGAGTAGAAGAAGACATGCCTCATTGGGTAGAACAAGGCACGCTTCATTGGGTAAAACAAGGCATGCATTACTGGGTAAAACAGGGCACGCCTTAATGGGATCAGGCATGCCTCATTGGGTAGAACAAGGCACGCCTCATTGGGTGAAACAAGGCACGCCTTCATGGGATCGGGCATGCCTTGTAGGGTAGATAAGGCACGCCTTAATGGGTAGATATTGCACCCCTTATTGGGTAGATAGGCATGCCTTAATGGGTAGAACTACAGTAGGCATGCCTTAATGGGATCAGACATGCCTCATTCGGGAGTTCCTCAGTGCCCTTAAGGAGAACCCTCAGTCAGACAATACTTTTGGCAAAAAAATGCTACAGTAGACACCCCTATCGCATTAAAAGCAGGCTTTTTCGTGCGGGTGCAAGGGTTTTTTTTTTTCGTTTGTTGTTGTTTTTTCAGCGGGTTTGGTGGAAGTCTTCGTGCGTCACAGAATGATGTTTGGCGGAAACACATATATTTTTTTTAGTGTGCCGTCCTGTTGCTCCCCCTTCCTGGCTTTTCCCAGAGGGGAAAGTCGTTGACCTGCATCCCCATCACGAGGCCATGTACTCAAGGGTGTATTCTTTCTATGTTTTCACGCGCGAAAGCTCCGTGGCACGCAGCTTGACGGCCTTGCTCGTAGGTGGCCTACTTCGCCCCCCAAGTAATGATCGTTAAAACAGCCGTCAAGCACAGCCAAGGTGTGCCTTACATACAGCCCTTGTACGCACCGCTCTGAGCGGAGAAGTAAGGACCGCCGTTCAGACTATCGGAGGCGTTCTGCGATAGAGGTTCACTCTAAACATCCTGAGATTCCTGTTTCCCCTTAAGGGTATAGTGCCGAAGTCGACCGGGACAAACGTGTGAGTACGACTGACGGTGCTACACGCATCTCGTACGTGTACGTACGCATCAATGCAGAGCACAAGCTACGTACCCGGTAGTCATCATCCTTCAACTGACGCCAGTAAGGAAGCCGTGGTGGGTCAGAAGAAAATACTAAGTCCCCCAAATGTGACCCCCCTGTCGTAGAACGCCTCGTTCATATGAAAACCTATCGGTCCTTTTGTTTAAGGCCAGAGTGATGTATTAAGGAGGATGTTGATTGTACTCAGATACACGACATATAAGATCTATGGTAGATTGGGGAGTTCCACGCTGGAAAGCGGATGCCGGCAGTAGGGTATTGGGATATCGGGGTAATGTGTGCCCACCAATGCCACTCGTCAGGTGCAACCCTACACTGCATGTGAGGCGAGTCAACTCGACAGCTCGGATATAATGTAAGAGGAGTTCCGTGTTACTGTCTGGAGTCAACCACGCGTTCCCGTGCCAGCTGCGCCTATACCTTTAGAGATCAATCAACAGAGGACCATAGTAAATAGCACCTACGTACAATACAATGCCAGGGTATAAGATGCAGCTGTCGAAAAACGTTGAACTAAAAAAAATAAAAAAAAACACAGCCAAGGCGTGCCTTACTCGCCGCCCTCATAAATGTAGTAGTATCCTAGCTGTCGAAAAAACGTCGAATATAGCCAAGGAGTGCCTTACGACAGATAATATTTCTGTCGGAAAGATCTCGCACACTATAATAGTATCTTTGCGCCTGTCGTCGACTGGTGGCGTGTTTTGGAGAACTTGGAGAAGCGTGTGTACTAGTCTCGGCCTGTGGTCCTAGCAGAACCTCGCTCGTAGAACCTCGTTCGTGTATGGGATCTCGTGCGTAGACCCGGGCTTCCGCCAGCTCGAAACGGGTACAGCAGTACCTTTTTTTTCGGCGCGGTGTGAGTTTGAAGCTCACATGGGGGCGTAGATCCAATCTATATGCTGCGTTTTTCGTTCGTGCACGCTCCCTCCCGACAAAACTCGTACCCCCTTTATTCCGCCGGTTGATTTATCACACCGGGTGATAAACAGGTTTCAACACCACGATATTCGCCTACGGGCAGACGGGGAGCGGGAAAACGTTCAGTATGCAAGGCGTGGGGGTCGGTAGCGGGGAGGGAGCGGGGATCATTCCGCGGATGAACGAGGAGCTCTTCGCTAGGTAAGCCGTCTTCGCCACGCCAAACAAGTAAGGCTGACGTTTCTATAAAAAAAGTTCGAGAAGATTAGTCTGATAATGGACTCTAGTGAAATAGTGAGAACCACTAATAGTGAATATGGTAACAACATGTATACTGGCGGTATATATAGCCAAAAAATGCAGACTTTCTGCGTAGGCGCTACTGCAGTCATACTCAAATGTTATGTCAGAAAATGGTTCTACAAAAATATGTCTCGCAATGGCAAAGTCGAACGAAAACAAGAGGCAACCATTTTTCATGAATCAAGGTATCCTGCCTGCGAGTATGCCCATGGGCTGAGTGTGGATGTTGTGAGTTGTGGGTGTCTCGTGGTCGGTGTATCCATATACCAGGTATGTATCACCCACGAATGATATCTGCCACATCCAGCCTGCCAACAGCTAACTCCCCATTGTATCCCTACCCCTACATGTTGCCATCCTCATAACATTGCGCCCGTACGAGTGTATGTCTCCGTGCCATGTTCGGAGGCGTCAACGCACACCCTATGGGCATCTTGCTTTTTCTTTTCGCCTGCATTAAAAAAACTACCACCCTGGCCATAAAAACGAGTCATCCACACCCACACTCTCGGGTAGATCATGACATATCTATCTACAGATAGATGTTCTGTTGGTAGATCCTCAGCTGCCGTTGTGAGAGCTTGTGCGGGATCTGCAGAGCACAGATCCGACCCAGGAAGCATGTGCCAGAAAGTGCGGATCATAGGGGTCCCACCCGGCAACATGAGCTAGATCATGCAGACCATACCGATCATACAGATCATACAGATCACACATATCACACAGATCATACAGATCATACAGATCATACAGATCGTGCAATTCATACAGATCGTACAGATCATATAGATCATGAACTCTGGGGATCGATGACCTGTTCGAGGTGTGGAGGGATCCAAACGGTCCAAAAATAAGTTTGGGAAATAGTGGCGAGGTTTACGTAGGTCATATTGTCACCTTCCTGACGAGAAAAAGAGCGGTCGCTCAACACCCTCAACGGACTACCGCGGGGGACCGAAGTAAATAGGACCAAATATTGTTAGCAAAAATAGGGAAATGTATATGTTTTTTGTGTGTACCGTACGTCCTATTTACCATGGCCTCCCGAAATAAACACTTTTATCAACAACGATCACGAATCCAATGCATTCTCCGACAGCGCCCGTTCAGACCTACCAAACCTTCAAGGACGGCCGCCCAACCGATCAAAAATCTTCCAACACCGGATGCATACTGCGATTCACATCAAGAGTTCTACACCCCACCCCCGTAACTGATTTTTGAAAAATGCCAAGAGGGCAACCCGTTGAGCTCAAAGTTCAACGATATCGGGATAAGAAACCAGTCGATCGGAAAAAAAATTACCGAAATGTGACACCCCCTATCGTTGAACAGCGAGCGCTCGACCAACCATACCTTCAACAATGGTCATTCAATCAACCAAATCTTCAACGCCGATCGCTCGACTAGTTAAATCTTCTCCGACGTTCGCTCAACCAACCATACCTTGAACAACGGGAGCTCAACCAACCAAATCTTCAACGTCGATCGCTTAACCGATCAAATATTCGCCAACGGGCGCTCAACCAGTCATATATATGCGTCTCCCGACGGTTGTTGAACCCGCCAAATCTTCACCAACGGTCACCCAGCCACTCAAATCTTTAACAACGACCATTCAATCAATCAAACCTTAGGGCCAGCGCCTTGCTCAACCAGTCGAAGCACAATTTTTACAATCCAAATCTTCCAAACAACAACGTCCGGTGTTGGTCTCGCCCGAGCAGGGTGGGCCGCGAGAGGGAGGCGGACGCCAACAGAATGTTCTTGGTGACGTGCTCCTACTTTGAGATCTACAACGAGGTGCGTGGGGCGGATGGGCGGGTGGACGGGTGGGCTGGTGGGTGGAAGGGAGGATAAGCGGGCGGGTGCACACCCAGCTTCCCGAACGGCACGAGGAGACACGGCCCGCCCCTCAGTGCACACGCCCTGATGCTAGCGCAGGCCAACCGCGGCGAGAGCACAGAAACTACGGGGGCTTTCGCTGTGCTTTCCTTCGCGACCAATCGCGTTGATTTGTCGCACAACGCGGCCTAAAAAAAAAAAAAAAACGATGCCCTCAAAGAGTGTCCACCGGTGTATGTAGGGCGTCGTGGAGGTTGCAGAAAAATGGCGCCTAGAAGGCGCACGCGTGTCGCGAGCTATCCCCGTGCTCCCTGCGCCTGCACGCAGGCCGCGTCGCACGTGCATACCGCGGTACAGATGCACGCAAAGACAGATGCGCACCTTTTTTTTTGTTCTTTTTTTATTTTTTCTTTCAATCTTGATAAGCTTTTCAGAGCTCTTCGCGAAGCGCGTGGCGCGCGCCCGATTGGCACGGAAAACACCCATCTTTTCCGTGTTCAGACCTTGGGGCGCATTCGAGTTCAACCACGCCACGGGCACACTTATCATGATCTGTCTGATCTATCTATCTGTACATGATCTAGTTTCTTAACCGTCGCTGTGGGAGGTTGTGCAGGATATGTAGGCAGTGTAGATCCAACATCAAGAAACTTGTAATGTGCTAACGTAGATCACGCCGATTGTACGGGTGAAACCCGCAGACAACGCGAGCTAAATAAACCCCTGTCTGGTCGGATAAAAACCCCGAGGTGAAAAAATCCCGGCGCTTATTACGGGGGACCGCAGTAAATAGGACCAAAGATTGTTGGTAAAAATAGGTAAATATATAGGTTTTTGTGCGTATCGTAGGTCCTGTCCACTATGGCCCCCCGTACTAGTAGGGGTGCGAGGGTATATGGTCATACGACCACGGCCATGCATGATGGTGAGTACACCCCCCCCTCCCCCCGCTATACAAGGAGGAACGGGATGTGTTAGAAGAGGAGATGAGGGAAATAGACGAATGTGACATGGAGGAGTTTGATACACTGAATAGCAGCGAGAAAACGATCGCTATCGTAGGAGATAGATGGTGGCCACAGGCGGCCAGACAGGAAGGGGATAAGAGTAGCAATTTTTTTTTTATATAATACATGGCAACAACGTAATGGGCCCCCAATTGTTGGAGGTGTCTCTATCAGGAGTAGGAACGGTGCTCCGTCTCGAAAGGGATGCGTGATCAATGGTCAAATGACTAAGGCAAGCAACAAATGAGTACGCCCCCCCACCCCGCTCGGGTTGGCGTCGGTTGGCAACGACACTGTAAAACATGCCGCTCACTCGTACGTGAGCTAGACATCCAGGGTACCGTTTTTTTTTTTTTTTTTTTGGCGGTCGCCCACAGCTGGTCGTCTAGTTAGATCATTTGTGCGAGGTAAAGAACCTTTACTCTGCACAAGGGAATTGATCGTATCACGTAGTGTTCAAGGTACGGCACCCAAGAGGCAGTTACATAGTACTCCCATTGCTGTCTCTGGAAGTGGCCACACCGGAAATTAAACTAACTCATTGAAGCTGTCATCCATATGCAAGTCCGCCTCACAAGCGGTTCTTAGTAGGATGCATCTCACACTTCATGCGACTCGCCAGACACCTCACGGCGCTTCGCGCTTGGTGCAAGCAAGCAATGTCTGTCTGGTCGGTGAAAACCCGACATGCTCCGTCCCGGCATTGTAGGGATGCGAGGGTCTATGGTCATACGACTACGGCCATGCATGAGATCGAGTACATCTCTCCTATCGAGTACACCCCCCCCCCCCCCCCCCCCCGCCATCAACATCGTCGGCGCTCCAACGTACTACTTTGTTTTCCGCTGTTTTTACGTGGGCGCCTCGCAGGTGATATACGACTTGTTGGATCCCAACAACCGGAAGAGAAAGGGCGCGGGGCTGGAGATACGCGAGCACGGCGTGCTCGGAATTTACGTCAAAGGCTTGCAGGTGCTGGGTTGACGCCTACGTGCATGCGTGCCTGCGTGCACGCGTCGATATCAGGGGAACTTTATACATGGGCACTTTTTCTGGACGAAAAATAATGCAGACTTGGCGAATAAACACTTTTAGGACCGCCGTTCAGTTTTTCGGGAAAACTTTCTAAAATTAGACCCAAATTTAGGTACATGTACGGCAGTGCGGTGCTAAAAGGACTCAACAACCGTCGTTGCGATACGGCAGATGTGCAGCGTCTAACTCTTCTGAGGCTCTTTTCACTTGAGGAGAGCTCCATGCTCTTACCTGGTAGGTAGAAAGTAAAATCACCCAAAATTGACTTTTTTTTTCGTATTTCTTTTCAAGTGCAGGCATTTAAACCCCATTAGAACCGCAGTGTGCATACACCTACGTTTGACTCTAATTTCGAGTGTTTTGTCTCTACATCGGGAATGCGGTCATACACGGGTTATAACCCGAGGAACAAAGAACGTCATCCATAGTCTGCTCTGCTGTAGGCGTGCACGGAAAACATTGGGCAGCGACACGAAACAAGAGGCATGCCTTTAGCGCCCTGTGGGTACCAGGCAGTTCCTCAAGTGAGAAGTGTATTATTACGGAGGACCATAGTAAATAGGACCTACGGTGCACACAAAACCTATATATTTTCTCTTTTTTTTACTAATAATATTTGGTCCTATTTACTATGGTCCCTCGTAATAATAGTCAGTCACAAATATTCGCCTCACATGGCAAAAAAAAGTGATATGTGTACCCCTATCGCAGCACGCCTGCTATTACGGGAGACCGTAGTAAAATAGGACCAAATATTGTTAGTAAAAATAGGTAAACATATAGGTTTTAGAGTGTACCGTAGGTCCTATTTACTGTGGCCCTCCGTAATAGCCAATGTCGTTGGAAAACACCATTTTTTTGTGTGTGTGTGTTTTCCCATATGTTTCGGGTGCTTTTGGTCGCCTTTTGCCTCATTGTTTTAATGCGGTAGTTTACCCTTGCTGTATCACGGGGGGACATGTAAATAGGACCTACGGTACACACAAAAACCTATATATTTCACGTCTTTTAATAACAATATTTGGTCCTATTTACTACGGAGCCCCCTATCAGACCATGGGGGTGTTCAATCGGGGTGCACGCTTAATGTTTACCCCCAAGAATCAAGTTTTGGGGGCGAGAAGAGCGAGTAGCCTCAAACAACGTGTTGATGTTAACAGGTACCTTGTAGTTCCCGGTTTTAGGGGTGTGGTAATGGACAGTCACAAATATTTGCCTCATGAGGCAAAAAAAAGTGATATGTACGCCTATCGCAGTACGCCTCCTGTTCATAGCGGGGGCGCCTGCCTACATGAGCACACCCGGTGATATCGCACATGATTTGTTGTCAGTTTATCACCGTGTGAGGGGGTACGTTTGAATACCACACCCATACGAAGGGTGTACGCCTCATTACAGTACCAAAGTCCCAAACGTTTGAGGATGTTAAAATAATATCTTTTTTTATCTCTGGTGTACCCCTCCTACAACTGTCAATCCCACCAATTCAAGACGTCAACTAACTGAAATCGGTTTCACCTCCGTCCTTTAGCCCTGTATACCATCCTGGTCGTTAATGTAGTCCCCGTTTGATGCTCACATTATAATACAAAATTTTACTATATTAAAGGACACAGTGGTACTATATTATGTACTAGTGCATATTTCCATGCTTCAGATAAGCAGCTCTGGACAAAAAACAAAACCACCGCAGCGTTTTAAACAAAAAGCATTTGCACACGAAAAAAAACAGCGTAGCGTATTAGTGGATATATTTGCTGGAAAACATATTTTTTTAGGACCCCCCGTGCCAAGAAGGCGGTGCTTGTTTCGTCCATTCTAAAAAAAAAAAAACAGAAGGAAAAAGTGTCTTAAGAGTGTGCTTTAGCTTCCAGATTCAACCGTTAACTCTACCCAAAATGGTGTCAGTGCACCGATGTGTCCGTCCTTTCCTCTCCCTAGAGAGATGGCACAGACCATGCGGTCACAGATCGCGAGACAGGGAAACAGTGGAAGGAGCGGCACTACTACGGCGGCCCATAGTAAATAGGACCACATTTTGTTAGTAAAAATAGGTAAATATGTAGACTTTGTGTGTACCGTAGGTCCTATTTACTATGCCCCCCCCCCCCGCCCGTAAAGCGAGCGAGCAGACGACGTTTCTGAACAGTGGTGCTCGTTTATATTTTTTGTTCATGGCGATGTCGGTGTGTTGAGGCGAACCCCAACGGAAAGACGGCAAGCGCTCTCTCCCCTCCCCTCCCGGGAGGACTCCTCGTAAAAAAAAAAAAACGCCCAGCCGGCTCACAATTCAGCAACGGACTAATACAACACCGATTTTTTTTTTTTCATGCGAAAACGTCTGACACGCGGGGTCCTTTTTTCGAGGCGGGGACTGCCGAACACGGCGCGAGCTTTTTTTCCCAGCGGGTGCTCTCTAGGCTGACGTGCATGCCGCCATACAAATTCCGCCGAACGAAAACGGCCAGCGATCGCCGTAGGAGATGGTGGTGAGCTCTTCTGCCCTCTCCCGGCTACACCCGTAGAAGAAAACTGTCTGGTCCAAGCACCGCACAATAACTGAAAAAAACAAACAAACAACAAAACAACAAATCAGATTTTTTCAGCTAACTTGAGACCGCGGGGGTCCAATTTCGGAGGAGGGACCGCAAAACACGGCAAGCTTTTGCTAAACGGGTGCTCTCTGTGCTGACCTGTATACCGCGTCGAATTTCGCCGATCGGAAAACTTGGACCTGCGACGGGCGTCCGTCTGTAGGAGATGGTGGTGACCTCTCCGGTGAGCATGCAGAGGCTGATCGACCAGGGGATGGCCAGCCGGACCGTGGGAAGCACCGCGATGAACGACACCAGCAGCCGCAGCCACAGCGCGTCTTCACCGTGAAGGTGTGGGCCCTTTTTTTTTTGGTGATGTGCAGCGGATGTTTTTGAGCGTTTGATTGAATCCGCTGTATGCGCTGTATCCGCCGCATGAATGATACCAGGCCCGGAAATTATTGAGCACACACGTATTACGGGGGACCATAGTAAAAAAAGACCAAATATTGCTAGTAAAAATACGCAAATATATAGGTTTTCATGTATACCATAGGTCCTATTAGCTATGGACCCCCGTAATAGTCGTCCGGCTAGAACGCCTCGATAGGGAGTACCATGGCCTGAAAAAGAATCCCTGCCGAGGTATGGCGGGGTGAGATCGTGCATAATACTACTTTGTGATGTGTAGCGGATGATTTTGAGCGTTCGATTGAATCCGCCGTATGCATGGCCGTAGTCGGGGGGGGGGGGGGGGGGGGGGGGGGGGGGGGGGGGGGGGGGTACTCATTTGTTGCCGTTTTAGTCATTTGACCGTTGACCGCGCATCCCTTTCGAGACGGTGCATCACCGTTCGTGCGTACTCCAATCACGAAACGCCTCCAGCACTTGTGGCGCCCATTACTTTTCCCCCCGATGTAGCAGGTATATTACAGCAGCTGGGTTTTTTTCTCTCTGGATACCGATAGGAGTACTTGTACTTTTTTTTAAATCATCGGAGCATTTGTGTCCATAAAAACAAGGACGTTTTGTATGTTAATATTCAACCCAAGAGGCTACTACATTTCGGGACAGATTGGTACTCAGTACGTCCATAAATATAAGGGCGGTGTGTATGTTAACATTCAGATTACCAGCGGGCGCCTGCAGTCAACAAGGGGCGTGCGTGGGCTCAAGCACCAGCAATCGCGGCAGCTAGTTCTTGAGGAGCATCGTCTCCTGTTTCTTTTTTTTGCCCCTCCCGCGTAAACGAAGGGGGGGGTACCACACAGACCAAAAAAAAAAATTTCTGCCGACCAGATGGAGGGGTGACACCTTACACTTTGTTTTCGCGCTCGAGGGAGGCGATAGGGATGACTTCTCGCTTGCGTCAAAATTGACCGTAGAAGGCCCCTCGCGATGCCGTGTGCGCGCACCATTCCACGCGATTCGACGAAGGGAGAACAAAATGACAACGAATACCTCTTCGCGGCGATTGCACATAACTCAAGGCATGTATCGTACGTCATTGGGGGGGGGGAAGGGGGGGAGATGCGCACCGTGTTGCCCCCGGATCTGGGCCACGAAAGAAGTAGCTAGGACTATGACGGGGGACCATAGTAAATAGGACCCATGGCACACACAAAAACCTATACATTTACCTATTTTTACGAACAATATTTGGTCCTATTTACTATGGTCCCCCGCAATAGGACAAAGGTAATGCTACCTCTTGGACAACAGAACGTTGGGCTACAAGGGAACAGAGTCGCCAAGGCAACTACGGGTTTGTTAATAGATGGGAGGGGGGAAAAAAAACCCAACCAAAACAAAAAAACGCGGGCAGAGCTAGTAGACGGCAAGGCAAAAAGGTGGGAGCGGGGGGGGTGTACTCGATAGGAGAGATGTACTCGATCTCATGCATGGCCGTGGTCGTATGACCATAGACCCTCGCATCCCTACAATGCCGGGACGGAGCATGTCGGGTTTTCACCGACCAGGCAGACATTGCTTGCACCAAGCGCGAAGCGCCGTGAGGTGTCCGGCGAGTCGCATGAAGGGTGAGATGCATCCTACTAAGAACCGCTTGTGAGGCGGACTTGCATACGGATGACAGCTTCAATGAGTTAGTTTAGTTTCCGGTGTGGCCACTTCCAGAGACAGCAATGGGAGTACTATGTAACTACCTCTTGGGTGCCTTACCTTGAACACTACGTGATACGATCAATTCCCTTGTGCAGAGTAAAGGTTCTTTACCTCGCACAAATGATCTCACTAGACGACCAGCTGTGGGCGACCGCCAAAAAAACAAACAAACAAACAAAAAAAAAACGGTACCCTGGATGTCTAGCTCACGTACGAGTGAGCGGCATGTTTTACAGTGTCGTTGCCAACCGACACCAACCCGACGTGGGGGAGCGGGGGGGGGGTGGGTTTGCTCACGTCATGCATGGCGGTGGTCTTCTTACAAAACCCTCAACAAAAACACGCAACCTGTTTTTTTTTTTTGTTTTTTTTTTTTTAACACGCACAGCCTTTTTTTTTTTTTTTTTTCCTTTTTTTCTTTTTTTTGTACGCAGGTGCACCAAAAGGATGCGACGGATGAGAGTAAGAGCAAGAGCACCTTTGCCAAGATCAACCTGGTAGACCTCGCTGGATCAGAACGCGCCAAGTCAACCGGTGCGACAGGCGCCAGACTGAAGGAGGGGGCAAATATCAACAAGAGTCTCAGCAGGTGGGATCGCAGTTCACTTGGGCAGGGGGCGGGGAGGGGGGGGAGGGGGAGGAGGGGGCGGGGAGCGGGGGGAGAGGGGGTAGGAAGGGGCGGGGGGAGGGGAGGGGCTGGAGTCGGGGGGGGGGGGGGGGGGGTTGTTGTACTCATTATCATGCATGGCCGTAGCCGTATGACCATAGACCCTCGCATCCCTACAATGCCGGGACGGAGCACGTCGGGTTTTCGCCGACCAGGCGGACATTGCAGCAGCGGCGGGCGGGGGGGGGGGGGGGGGGGGCGCAGACAAAGTTTTCCGGCGAAGCTAAAATCGGTTTAGAGGACGGGGCAGGGGAGGCGCGAAAAAAGGGGACTGGGCGAGAAGAACGGGGGGGGCTAGAGGTGAAGAGGGGTGGGAGGGGGGCTGGTAGGTAGGAGTGGGGGGGGGGGGCGGGGCGCGCGGGGGAAGAGGGGAGAGAGAATATGGCAATTTCCGGATGAACGGGAACCCGTTTTAGTCACCCGTCACAGCTTCGATTTCGAACGAAAGAGGAAGACCGAAGTGTTTTCCGGGGGACGAAGCACCTCTACGCGAGCCTTCAAACATCTCAGCTGAGAAGTTCACGGCTGGGCTTGAGCGACACTTATCGCGAAGAGCTTGGGAGACTACCGCATACGCACAATTTTTCTCAGAGATGTAAATGTATGTTAGTGCCGGGCATACGATATATACATATATATATACATAGCATCAGCAACCAACGTACAGTAAGGTCGTCAGTTTTTGTTTGTTTGTTCAGTTGCTCGGAAAAAAAAAAAAGGAAACCCACCAGATACAGGAGCAATGGTTGATGATGCAGCTCATCCTTCGTGCCACTCGTCGCCAGACACCTCACGTTTTGCTTTCGCGCTTGGCGCAAGCAATCCATGTCCGCCTGGGTAGGTGAAAACACGCCGCGCTCCGTCCCGACGTTGAAGGGGAGCGAGGGTCGAGGGGCATACGACTACAGCCATGCATGGCATAAGTACCCCCCCCCCCCCCCGTGCCCCCCCCCTGTATATAACATAGGTTGGGTTGGTGTCGGTTGGCAACGACACTGTGTAAAACATGCCGCTCACTACGTAAGAGAGACAACCAGGGTACCGTTTTTTTGCTTTTGTTTTGGGTGGTCGGTCACAGCTGGCGCTCGAGCTATGGACCAGTTGTGCGGGGTGGAGAACCTCCACGCTGCACAAGGGGAATGATCGCATCCCGCATTGTTTGTGGTAAGGCGGCATTCACGAGGCAGGCACAAAGTACCCCCATCGCTGTCTCCGGAAGTGGCCACACAGGAAAATAAATTAACTCATTGACAGACCGCCTCACAAGCGGCTCGTAGCAGGATGCAGCTCACCCCTCTTACGACTCGCCGAACACCTCACGTCTCGCTCCGCGCTTGGTGCAATCAATGCCTGCCGGGTCATCGAAAACCCGACGTGCTCCGTCCCGGCGTCGTAGAGATGCGAGGGTCTATGGTCACACGACTACGGCCATGAATGACATCGACTACCCCCTCCCTCTCTTCGCTCCAAAGGGATGAAAAAATGGGATGCGTGGTCTGTTCCAATGATTAAGGCGAGCAACAAATGAGAACCCCCCCCCACACACACACACTCTCCTAGCCTCGATCATATCGCCATCATACGGTGCTAGTCCCCGGGCACGCCTGGGCCCCGGATCACTTCGGAAATCGAGAGTAAGGCTGGGCTCCAGACACACACGAAGAGCCGCACCATAAAAATAACAGACTGGCCTAGGCGGGCGGTCCACTCGGTTGAGACCGCATCCGCGGACATGTCAAGCGCTCGGAACAAGGACCCCTCGTCACAAAATACAACCCCCGAAATCTCTCCTGAACCAGTATCCATCCACTCCATGCAGAGTGTTTGGAGCCCGGTCGAATGTTCCCCATTACGGGGGACCATAGTAAACAGGACCAAATACTGCTAGTAAAAATAGAGAAATACATAGGTTTTTATGTATACCATAGGTCCTGTTAACTATGGACCCCCGTAATAGTCGACGTTTCGACCACCGAGCGTCACAAAACAATAATAAACCCCCGCTGCCGAAAAACGCGTCGTCTCCTTGTCAGAACCCTATCACACGTTTTCGTACCCGGTACGTTTTCGTACCCGGTACGTTTTGATGCCCGGTACGTTTTCGTACCCAGTACGATTTTGTACCCGTTCCGTTTTGTTCACTGTCACAACCGAAAAACTACTTCTTCTGCGCTACGTTTTCGTACCCGGGATACGATTTCGTACCCGGTGCGTTTTGCGTGTACCGTTTCAGTCTGGGCAACATCATCAATGCGTTGGTGGATGAGGATTCAAGCGGGGGCCAATCACCAGGAACACTAATCTCTCTCACACTATATAGACTAGCATCCATCGACTTGCTTAATAGAATCACAAACAAACGCCTTTTTCCGATCTTCATCTTCGTACCCGGTACGTTTTCGTACCCGATACGAACTCACACCCGGCACGTTTTGTTTACTACCAGGTATTCACAAACTAAAACAACTTCTTCCGCGCTACGTTTTCGTGCCCGGCATGTTTTCGTACCCGGTACGTTTTGTATTACCATTTCAGTCTGGGGAACGTCATCAACGCCCTGGTGGATGTCGCGAACGGGAAGAAGGGGGTGTTCGTCCCCTACAGGAACTCCAAGCTGACCAGGGTGTTGCAGGAGAGTCTCGGAGGCAACTCTCTGACGGCCATGCTGGCCGCCCTGTCCCCGGCAGCTTGCAATTTCGAGGAGACGCTTAGCACCCTGAAGTATGCCAGCCGCGCCAAGAGTATCAAGGTGAGTGTGCAGGGCTGCGGGAGGGCTGACTACAATGAGCCGCCGGCTATCTCTGTGGGCAGATATACATATATATATATATATATATGGACATAACTCGCAAACACCACTGTGTGTCAAGTTTTTTCGGTGTACTTCGTCCCCCAACTAAATAAGTAGCCGCCAAGTCCGGGCAAATCGCAGCCCGACGAAACCTCTCGCCACAAACTCAGTCGGCTAGTTGGCTTAGTTTGCCACTCAACTATTCATGTTAACCAAGCCGCGAATTCCTGCTAGTAAGCCACAGCCCGAAAACTATGGAGACAGACTAGGCCGGAAAGATAGGTGGCTTACTTCGCCCCCCAACCACTAATGACGATTATTGAAATACATCGTGAAGCGCATCCAACTGTGATAGAGAGGGTAGACTTCTTCGACCGAGGGAAGGAAGGGCCGAAGTCTTCTCGCGGCAAAAAATGCGAGGCACGAACAGTACGCGGTGGGGAGGAGGGGATAGATAAGAGCCTACCTTTTGTGGCACCCGATGTGCGTTACCACTACTTATAGGAAGGAGAGATAAAAAGAAGGGCGAATAATAATACATGGAATGGAAACAAAAAAAATAGTTTAAAAACAAACAAACGAACCAAACCATATTGCACCCAACCATTGTACACCCAACCATTTGCACACCTAGCCATTCACACCCAACCATTTGCGCACCCAACCGTTGGACACCCAACCATTGCACACCCAACCATTGTATAGTTGGAATGCCATTTGTGTTCACACTGTATATATACATGTTCTTCAAGTGTGTTAGGCCCACCAGCGGAGAAGGTTTTTTTTTTTTTTTTTTTTTTTTATCCTCCGGCGGATTGGTCAAAATAAAGCTTAATTGGACGTACGTGCAAGGTACTTAGTTTTTACACGTATTCTTTATACCATTTGGCACCCGGTTCCTATTTGGTACTCGTTATATACTTCGACCCCACATTGGGCCCGTCCGGTTTGGCCCACTGCTCCCACTTGGTGGTGCGGAAATATAATCAGCCTTCCGCAGGAGCCGCGGGAGGCCCACCTGGCACCCTGATCCGATTTGATACCATGTAGGCAATACATATCTACAACAACTCCTGCCATTCATATAACTATATTGAATCTGCGTGCAAATCTGAACAGCCTTGGGGACTGTTCATTGTGGTGTCCTCAGTGTTATCAAAAGTCAGTGATTTCGGTCCGGCTCTGTAGAGGTCTGGAAAGCCCCCCGGTCAATAATACTAAGATTATTTTCAACGACCGGCATCACACCAAAAATAAACTTTTTCGCTTCTTGCGTGGGTACCCAGGTATATGTACATGCGCGTTTTCCGGGAAAATTCCGTATATAAGTTGTTTTGTGCATTGTTAATTTAGCAATTTTTTCAGGGAAATTTCCGTGATTTTTGTACCAGGTATATTTTTTTGTGTGCACATCTTACGTTTTTGTTTTTCTAGTTTTTTTCCGGGTGGTCGTTTTCGTTTATGCGCATCTTACGCACCACTTTTTTTCCGGGAGATTTTCCCGTATGCACATCAGCAGTATTTCATTTGCGCTTGGCTCTTACCATACGCATTTTCCGGGAAAATTCCCGGTTGGGAACTATAAAACAAAACAAAAAGGTGAACGCGGTCAAGAACGAAGAGGCCTCTCAGGTCAGCCGCCTCGAGGAGGAGATAAAGGCCCTCAAGCAGAAGCTTCTGGCTCAACAGGGCGCGGCATCCCCGTCCTCCTTACCGTCGCCCTCGTCTACCGCGGCGTCGCTGGGAGGGGAGGGGGGACGGGCGGCGGCGGGAGCAGAGGGAGACGGGAGGGGGCGGGGGATGGCCGGCGGGGCGGGTGGCGGGGAGGATGGAGGGGGCGGGGACAGGTGAGCTGATGGGGTTTCCAAGTGTTTTGTAGGCTGTGCACCCCTAAAAACATACTTGAAGTATGAAGTATTTTCCAAGAAGGTATTATGCGTTTCGTTACTGGCATTTTGCTGCTGGTGGAGGGGGCGGGGACGAGTTCGCTATTGGGTTTCCAAGTGGTTTTGTAGGCTGTGCGCCCCGAAGCATACACCGTTTTCTCCTGAACTATTCTGGTAGATACCTTTTTCATTGAACACTACGGTATATATACATGTGGCGTGCTCCAGGGTTGTGCGTTTCGCTGCTGGTGTTTTTTTTTTCCCTGGTAGAAAGGCAAAGATGTTCGGAGAACACTATTTTAAAAAATAGAACGAAACACATTCTATCCCCTCGACCGGTCGCCCCCTACACTAATAGTAACCGATGAAGGCCGAAGGAGGTGTCCAAGCCCCAGAAAAGCAGTCTCGTAGATGTATCTCCGCCCGCACGCAGCCCGTGCTGCAAACCGCGTCCCTGACGCAGGTAGCGAACGCTCTCTGTGCGGTATATTGGGCAGTAGCGAGCGCGCTCCATAATACACCAGGAATCGTATTTTTGCCTCCTGGATAAGACAGCTGTCACTTCTTTTGAAGCAGCCTTTGGCGCGTTGTCTCCACGGGTGCTGCAACCGCCGCAACAACCGTTTCAAATGCCGCAACCGGCCGGGTCACGTCGACACACGCCCCCCCGCCCCCCCCCCCCGATCCCATACGTGTGGTGAGCCTAAACCCGCTTTCTTCATCTGGTGTGTTGATTACTGTTCGGCGGCCCAACAATATGGAGGGCTTTGTTTCTCTATCGTCCACGAGCGGCATGCGTAGGTTCGCGATGCGCCCGTGCGGCACAACGACTCCTCCTCGCGGTGTGAGCGTGGACATCGATGTGTATCGACCCCACCCGATAACGCAAGCGGCCGTCGCTGAAACCGTTTTTTTTTTTTTTTTTTGCCGTCCATTCCCCCGCCCCCCCCGCGCCTTCTCCTCTCTGAAGTCTCTGGAGGGTTACAGCATGCCTGTTGGGGTTGGGGGGGAGGGGGGAACCTGACGACGGTATATCTAAAAAGTGAAAGATGGTTGCAACAACGACTAACTGCGTTGATTGGCGGTCGATACAATGGTTGGTGTCCGGGATACAATGGTTGGTAGGAGCCGTACCTTCGGCACGAGCGCAGCATGATCCTAGACAGTTCAATGGTTGATAACACCTAAGGTATCATTTGTTTTGGTCGCTATACTACATACAATTAATGCCTTCATGAGGGGGTCAAGCTGTGATTTTTTGTTTTGTTGTTTTTACATATTTTTCTCTTATCCACCCGGAGGATTTGTTTCGTTTGTTTTTTCAAAGAGAAAAAATAGATTTATTACATAGGTGTCCCTGGGTTTCCTGAACCACAAGGCTTTTGCACCGCGGGCGGATCACGATCTATCTATCTACCTACAGTAGTAGATCATATAGATCCTCAACTGCCGTTGTCAGAGACCGTGCGGGATCTGCATATATAGCACAGATCCAACCCAGGAAACATGTCCTAGCTAGATCATGCAGATTATTCAGTTCCCACACCACTCTGAAGCACGAGCTAAACCATCCATCACGGGGGACCATAGTAAATAGGACCAAAAGTGTTAGTAAGAATAGGTAAATATATAGGTTTTTATGCATACCATAGGTCATATTAACTACAGTATGGGCCCCCGTAATAGTGGGAATCGATGATCTGCTGCCGAGGTGTGAGCGCACGAAGCCTGTGACGGACGGACTGGCCTCGTGCTCCCGCCCCCCCCCCCCGAGCCTACAGGTACAAGCAACAGATAGCGGAGATGGAAGCGGCGATGAAGAGCACGTGGGAGGAAAAGGCGAAGCAGTCGGAGTCGAGCGAGAGAGAGCGACAACGGCTGCAACAACAGGTTTCGAGCCTCGTTTTCGTATTTCATACCGCAGTAGTAGATAGAGTACGCCAGAAGAGTGCCACGATAGGAGTTGCACCTTTTTTTGTTTTGGGAGGGGGGGGAGGGGGGATCCTTAACCCCGGAATCGGCGGGATGTAATTTGCGTCCAACCCTTTTAGTACTTCGGTCCCGACTCGGGGAAATACTATTAATATTGCGGGGGGCCATAGTAAATAGGACCAAATATTGGTAGTAAAAATAGGGAGATATACAGGTTTTTGTGTGTACCGTAGGTCCTATTTACTATGGTTTGTACCCAAAACGGGACTGTAGTTGGCCTTCAAAGGGTTAACGCTACCTTTCGATGAATACCTGGCCCACGGCATTGTTCAAAGGGATGCACTTTCAAGGCTCTCAAGGTCAGGATATGGGTACTGTGGGGGGAAAAGAGCTCCCCCAGCCGGGAGCCTCCAAAAATTGTTGTAGGCGTACCTCTATCCTAGCGAGAGTCAGTAGTGGCCTCCTTTGCTGCTGTACCAGCCGGGAGCCTCCAAACGTTGTTGTAGGTGTACCTCTATCCTAGCGAGAGTCAGTAGCTGCCTCCTTTGCTGCTGTAGAAGGGCGCTTTGGTAGCATGCAGAAGTAGCGACCGAGTTTTCTCGGCGCTCGTTGTGACGATCACGGAGAAGCATGTACGGGTTTCTGGTGGAACCCTTTCAGCAGTAGGTCTCGTGAAGCTTTCCAATCAGGGACGTGTGGATTGTCAGACAGAGCAAAAACCGCTACACCAGATCGTGGGCTTGGCGTGCGGGGCATCGAATCGCACAAAGAGGCGTGTATCATGCCCTAACCCAGACGAGACGGGCGCCGAAGTCGAACGACACGTACCCGGTGTATGTTTTCAGGAAAAAGAAGCCCTCGACCAGATACTGAAAAAATAAAAAATAAAAAACACCCTGTTCGTTCGGAATGATGTACAGCAAGCTTACCGTTTGTTGTTGTTGTTGTTGTTGTTGTTGTTGTTGTTGTTGTTGTTGCTGCTACTGCTGCTGTTGCTGCTGCTGTTGCTGCTGCTGTTGTTGTTGTTGCGGAATAATCAAGCGCTGAAAAAACGGTTGCACCCCCTTTTTGCCAAACCAAAGTGATATCCCGGTACGGTGCACACATGCCCCCCTCTCCGTCTATGCTATGCTATGCTATGCTATGCTCGCGTAGCTGCGAATGTTCTCTCCGATTTTTTGTACAGCATATATCCCAGGGCTCTTCCCTGTTATGTTCAGAGGTCATGAACCCAACCAGCGGGTCGGGTCACGAACTTTTCGAATTATCATGAGTCGGGTTGGGCCGGGTCGGATCGGGTCAGGAACGTCTCAAGTTCTCATGGATCGGATCGAGTCACTCTTACCCGATCCGACCCGACCCGACCCGACCCGACCCGACCCGACCCGACCCGACCCGACCTGGCCCGAAGACGCGTTTCATGCATTTTCCTTTCCGTCCCATGCTCTCACCATGAAGCATGTACTGCTGTACTATAACATAACCCGCAGTGATATTGCCGATTGCTATTGCGGTGCACGTAGTATGCTATGCAGTACCAGGTACTTGCTTTCTTCAATCGGTACGGTTTTCTTGTACATAGCCTGTTTTGTTGTACCGGCCTAGGTTTGAGGGGGTTCAGCTAATTCGTTATTAATAACATCATCGTCACTATGCAGCAGTCTTGCTTGGAGCAACAGCAGCAACAATCAGCACGCAAAACAATGTGCTTAGCTGTCCCAGTGCACAATTTCCCGTTGTGTTGTGCTACGTAGACTGTCTTTTCTTTGCAGATGTTTCATTTCCCCCCTGCGTGTTCGGTGCTCTCGCCCACATGCACGTGGTATAGCAGTCTCGATTGTAGCAGCAGCAGCAGTAGTCAGAAAAAGCCAACAGAGCTCAGCTACGTACCCCTCTTGGCGAACGCCTCTTGCGCCAGACGCCCTGGTTCAAGCAAACCCCGCGCGCTGCGTGGTTGTATCCAAAAACCTTGTAACATCTGATATTGAACAAAGGTGCTATGATACTCAACAAACGATTTGCATGGTGAACCCGCGCGCCCTATTAATAGCGTAATCCTTGGAGTACATTTTCTTGGCTCGCTCGTCTGTTTAAAGCGATTTGCTAGACAAGACATGTAAATACATTCTCTGAGCTCGCTCGTCTACCTCAAGAGAGGGCGAGACAATACTGATTAATTTCTCGTTGCGTCCGCACGACACCTCCTTGCCGAATCGGACAGCTCGAGGAGGAAGCGAGGCGGGAGGAACGAGAGCGAAAGAAACGATGGCGGGCCTTGGAAGACAAGGTGCCTTTGAAGCAGCTATCGACAGCTTCCACGAGCAATCACTTTGAAGAGAGGGAGAACAGAGAGAAATAGGAAAGCTGGCGGGGGGGGGGGGGGCACCGAGCAAAATAAGAAGAGAGGAAGTAGAATCGAGAGAGAGGTAGAGAGAGAGAGATATGTAGGGTTCCCCTCTACCGATGCAAGAGCGGCATCGTGAGTCGTGAGCTCAGCGGATCGAAAGCCTCCATGTCCCCTCCCACTCCACTCCAACGTATGCGCACGGCCCAAAGGACTTCGTGAAAACACCGAAATAGGTATACTGTGTAGGGGACCTGACCTGGACCCGCCAGAAAGAAGAAAGAGGTACACCGGTGGCCAGGAAGAGGAGGAGGAAGTAGATCACAGATGTGCCCGAGTGGCAAAGCAAAGCAATAGAGAATATAACTCACATAGTAGGAGAATGTAGAATGCACAAGGAGGAACGGGATTTATTGTGAGAGGGGACGGGGGGGGAATCAGAAAAATGTGACGTGGAGGGGCTTGGCACACTAGACAGCAGCGAGAAAACGATCGATATCCTAGGAGATAGATGGTGGCCACAGGCGGCGAAACAGGAACGGGATAAGATTAGCGAAAAGCTCTTATGGAATACGTGGAAACTGCACTGTCGATCGCCCAACTGTTTAGAGGTGTCTCTATTAGGAGCAGGAGCGGTGCTCTGTCTCTAAAAGAATGTGCGGCCAATGGTCAAATGACTCAGACAAGCAACGAATGACTACCCACCACACACACACCCAACCCTAACACCACCGTACATTAAAAAATCGGGCCCTCCCTACCCCACTCCTACTCCCACCCCCACCCCATCCCACTCCCCCCCTCTCTCTGAACCCTAATCCCCCCGTATCAAACTGCTTGCGCCTTCCCCACCCCACTCCCCCTCCAACCCGTACAACAACGAAACCGCAACCCAGGGGGATCTGGAGCTATCCATCCGGGAAGCGAAGGACGTGGCGCTGCCGACCCTTCCGGCGAGCGAGTGGCTGGACCAGGTGCGGGCTCTAGTCGCGGCCGAAAATAGGGCGAGGGAAGAGGCAACGGTATGTGCCGTTTACCGCGAGGCGCTAGCGAGGGAGCTGGAGGGAGTGTTCTCCGGAGATTCTCCGGGGCTGCTCGGTGAGTTTCCCCTCTGCCTGGTCGGTGAAAACCCGACGTGCTCCGTCCCGGCATTGTAGGGATGCGAGGGTATATGGTCATACGACTACGGCCATGCATGATACTGAGTACCACCCCCCTTCCCCCCCCCCCTTTTCTCAGGACCACGGGTGGCCTCGACCCCCACCGGGATGCCCCTCTTGCACAGTGTGGGTGCAAAAAATATCCTTGTGGAGAGAGGCGTTGAATAATGCACACCTATAGCAAACCCCACAAGGTCCCTCAACAACCTCTCAATTGGGTACGCCCATCGATGTGCTACGCTGTTCAATGTCTCCACGAGGATGTTTTTTCGCCCGTATTGTGCATTGGGGGGGAGGGGTCCCGGCTACTTGAGACGCGGAAACACCCTTAAACCCGTTTTGGGGGAAAATCACTTGAATTTAGACTGAGAAACGTTTTTTTTTTCGGTACAGTGCAGTTCTAAAAGGGTTAAGACATGCATGCGCGTTTTTTTTTAGAACAAACTGCTGAGTGGCGCCTTGGGGGGGGAATAGAGTTGGTTCACATACATCTGTGATGGTAAAAAACAACTTGTTACTTTGATGTTTTTCTCCCACAGGGACTTTTTGTTCGCTTTTGTGAAGCATGGTCTTTCGCTCCTTTCGTTTGTATGTGTAGCCAAGAGATCCGAACACAGCACCGCCGTGCTTGTTTTTAGGTCTTTGGAGAAAGCGCCCCTTTTTCTTCTGCCGCCTACGGTACGTATCTAGGTGGCGTTCTGCTGCGTCAAGTAGTGCCTTACGTACGTACGTACGTAGGGGGTGTCAATGTACCTGTGGGATACGAGGAGAGTGTTTTTTCCCTCACTTCCTCTGCGTATACCGTGCGGGAATCCGCCCTCCCATTTCGAGCATCAACCACGTTGCACAAGGCAACGTGCTTCGGTTCGGGGCCGGGAATATGTTTTGCAGCAGTACCTTTCGGGAGCGTAACTCGTGCCCGAAATAAGAGTTGGGTCGTACTTTTTCTGTGAATGAAAAGGTAGGGAGAGAGGTTGCTATTGGTAGTGCGTAGTGTCTGCGTAGCCTCCCGCACTGCATCCATCTCGTTGCGCGAGGGTTGATTGGTCGCCTCGTTTTTCGCTCCCCTTTCTCTGGCGAGAGATGCATGATGCATGGCACTCCGCACCTTTGGACAAAGCGTATGACATTCACAGTAGCGCTAAACAGGACATTAAAGCTGTAAGGCTATAGCGCTACAGGTCTGCTGCACGTGCCCGTCTTTCCCCCCCCCCCCCCCCCCCCCCACCCCCCCCAACCCCACCCACCCCATCCCACCCCTCCCTTCCCTACCCCACCCCCCCCCACTCTACCCCACCCCCCCTCTACCCCTACCCCTTACCCCTCCACCCCCCCCCCCCCCAATCCCCTCCCCTCCCATCCCCTACCCCCGCCCCGCCGTCACGTTCCACTTCACGCTTTTTTTGCGAGCAATGTCTGGCTGATCGGTAAAAACCCGACGTACCCCGCCCTCCCCGGGGATACGAGGGCCTGTGCCTACACCACTACGGCCATGTATGACAATGAGTACACCGCCCCCACTAGCCGACCCTCTCCCCCCACCCAGCCCCACTCCCTTCCCGCCGCCACTCCCTACCCACCGCCTACTCCCACCCTTGGCCGCCATGCCTGCCTTGCGTTTTCTCCCGACTAGACCTCGACGACGACCGAGCTTCCGTCGCGTCCACCGTTTGCACCGCGGTGTCGGAGAACGAAAGCGCGTCCGCCGCTGGCAGTGGAGCCAATAACCAAACCAATGCTGCAGCTGCTGCTGCTGCTGGTGGAGACGGAGGCTGGGAGGGAGGGGATGGAGGCGGGGGGGGGGGGGGGGGGGAGGGGGGGGGCGGTGGCAGGCGAGGTGGCAAGGGCGGTGGTATGACCGCGACGACGAGCTACGACCCTTCCCTGCTGAGGCAGCTGCAGGTGGGGAGATGCAGCAGAGTTGACTCGCTTTATCGATTCCATGGTTGGCGCACACAAATGTTGTGTATGACACGAAGAGTAGGACTCGAACCCATATATTGGTTGATTGGGGTTGGCTGGGGAGGGGGGGGGGGGGGGGGGGGGGGTGAGGCTTGGGTTGCAGCAGGGGTTCCTCTACAATGCTGGTTCAATAATCTCTGTGCTCGACATAATACCGGTGAAAACACGTGGCACTATTGCGGGGGTCCATAGTTAATAGGACCTATGGTATACATAAAAATCTTCATCTTTACCTATTTTTACTAACAATATTTAGTCCTATTTACTGTGGTCCCCCGTGATAGATGGAATTGAGCCGGCGTATTCGGCTTGGCACTCAAATGCCAGCAACATAGAGAAACCACTGCTGTAATCGTGTTCGTATTGTACACTACAGTGAACCTCAACCGCAGTGGCGAATGGGCGGCGAGTTCCCCTCGTGTGATGTCCGCGCATCGATGGTTCCTGCTGAGCTTCCAATCCTGCTGTCGGTGTCTAAGGTCATTTCTTTTAACCATCACTCTTTACTTTTCCAGCTCTGTCTGGACACAGTGCGTGCATGCGGCTTGAACCAGCTCCGATACAATGGCTTCACACTTCCGGAAGATCATCAATTCCTACTCGGCGATAATCTAGACTTTCAGAGGCAGATAGGTTTATTCTCGGTCTTGTATGATCTGTATGATTTGTACGAGTTGTACGATCTAGCTCATGTTGCGCAGTGGGACCCAAATAATCTACATGATCTATTTGTAGCACATGTTTCCTGGGTTGGATCTATCTGCCCCGTGAGGCAGATTCTGCACACCACACCTCTCGCAGCGGCAGGCGAACGACTAGAGGATTGAGATCATTATCTGTCGGCCGGGGTGTGAACGGTTGCTATACAGCGCGCACTAGCTCCTCAGAACGGCTTCATGCCGAGAAGTTTTACTTGCCCAGGTATTTACTTGCCCAGAAAGTTCCTAGGCGATCGGGGTTCGAGTTAGCGTCAGGCGTTAGACTCAAAGTGTGTGCCACCCGGTTCGTCGAACCTGGCCTCGATCGTAGACAAGGCTCGATCGTGTGTACTACGTATTCCGATTTTGGATAGGGGTCTTTTCACCGGGGATGGTTCGTTCATGTCGCCTGGTTTGGGGTTCCCGTTAATTTTTTGTGGGCATGTTTCCTCCGGGGACGATCCGCTTGTGTCTCGTGGTTGGGGTTTCCATTATTTAGGCAGGTGTTTTTTTTGTTTCCGTTTTTGTTTGTCCACCGAAGGAAGCAACTGCTGTCGCTTGCAGAAGAAGGGTAAAGCGTGTGTGTCGTCTTAAAAAAAACAGAAACAGAAACAAAACAAAACAAAAATCGTTGGGCCCTGCGCAGAATGGGCACCCAAAGAACTTTGCTGTGAGGGGAGGGGGGGGGGGGGGTACTCGATATCATGCAGTACGACCATAGACAATTCGGAGAACGCGCTTCCGCACATCGTATGTACAGCTGATGAGCTTTGCTCGTCTATCTCTCTGAAGAGCTCACCCCCTTTGAACGTATGAGTGGAAGAGCTGTCTTAGAGTGCGTATTCATAGCTCACACGCGGCAAACACGTGGAAGCCTAAGTAGCTTATATAGATAGTTGCTTGCTTGATATTACCCGCGGCAAGCTAGCTCCGAGCCATGGCGACCTGATGTGCCCTATATACCTGGTGTGTGTTTTACGTAATACAGGTCTGAGCCCCTCGTCCGTGCTCCGCCTCGGAACGGATGCGTGGTCAATGGTCAAATGACCAAAGCAAGCAACAAATGGACACTCCTCCCGCCCCTTCATTATCTCTACCCAAACCCCTTCCAGGCACGGCTCGTGAGCCTCAGGGATGCGAGGGAGAGGCTACACGGCCCCCTGGCAAGGGCCGTGGAAGAATGTTCCAAGAATCTCCTTGAGAGCGTGGAAGAATTTTCCGCCATTTTTGTACGGGCTCCGCACGACCACGTGGAGAGGGAAGGAGGGGGCTATCGCCGAGAAAACGCAGAGGTGATACAATAAGGGTCACTGGTTCATATCGAAAGCAAGATGTTTTTTTTTATTTATTTTTTTATCCATCACTTTTACTTCCCAGCCCACTCGTAGGAGGTTTTACCCTCGACGATCTTCTGGACAAGCCGTGGTCACAGGTGTCGTCCCGGTACGTACGTGCCTTTATTTTTTTGTCGCGCATAGGGTTCAGCATTCCCACTGCTCGTCGATTTTCATCGAATGTATGTAGCTAATTCACGCTTTCGCGCTTTCCGCCTATCAATTTTTTATGCAAGAAAAAGTCCCTATGAGCGTGCACTCGGTGGATGTGTGGATGGTTCGCGACGAAACAAAACCACTATTCGCGATAAAAACAAGAGATATAGCACGCAAAGACGGCGAAGACGGGAGATTTACCAAGATGTAATGTAATCTCGAGAATTTCCGTATCTTGTTTTTTCGACACGTGCGTATGTGTGCGAGGTCTCGCTTTATGACGGGGAATGGAATTTCGGCGATTTCGTTCGTCACAAAACACAGAGAGAGGCAACAAATAAACATGCCGGAATAAATCTCGCCTTTTTTTTCACAGGTTCGATGGGAAGAGTTTACGCGCGATGTTTAGCTTCTCGCAAACGCTCTATTTTAATACGTAGTCTACATTGTCACGTCACGATTGTTTTTTTCGACGACGATGTTCGCGACATGTCTTTTTTATCCTTGAATGTTTCCAACACGCTTTTAGTGTCACTCGCCACGATTCGCGCCATTTTGGTTCAGTCGTTGTGAACAGGTCAACCGACGAAAACATCATCGCTCCCCACTTCATAATCTTAAATATCTCAGAGAAGACATACTCCTGGTCTGCGTAACCTAGCCGTATGTTGCCCGGGTGGGAGCGGTACGTACGTAAAAGACCTGTAGAAACTGGAACGTTTTTCATGGGTTAAGAATGGATAATTCGTGGGTCTCGCACAACATCTTTATAACGGCAGCTGAGGATATAGATGACCGAAGTCATTCTCCACTGTGGATCATTTTAAGCTTTTTACATGACCTAGCTCATGATCTACCTCATGATCTACCTCATGATCTAGTCCATGGTCTCTGTAGATGATCCCCATCGTTGTTCATGATCAAGAGGTACAGTCCCCTGTCAACAAACCTGGATTTTTTTCGTTTTGGTTTTGGGGGGAAAAAAAAGCGTTTGTTCTCGGTGAAAACAGCTCTAATGGACACGCGGTTTTTTTTCGAGTAGGTACCCAACTACGTGGGAGATCTTTCGGTCTTGACAGCGTTGGGAAAAAAAAACAATCTGTGGAATCAGGGCCTAAACAGGGTATATCGTTTTCATCGAGATCGTCGTCAGTCCGAT